>CM014278.1:87987364-88020647 GCA_004135705.1 Alloteropsis semialata | reverse complement strand
AAAGGAGTAAGGGGTTTTGGGAACTTTGCGGGGGTGAGCAGATTAACTCGATCTTGTATCGAGGGCTGGGGTGTGTACTTGGGCACATCCTACGGAGTACCTGTGGCGGGTACATGTTCTTTGTGATACTTGAGGAGTTTGGCGGCAATACCTGTAATGGGTGCGCGATGCGGACCACCGTGGGTGGATACGCAATTTGACGGTGACGCTCACCCCGGCACCAAAAACCGAGTTGGATTGCCTGGTTCATTGAACTTCGTGCACACCACTTACATCTACGGGAGGATGTTCCAGCCAGCCTAGTTAAGTGCGGTACCCGGACTGTAAGGAGTTAGCGGAAGTGTATGGGGGAAACTGGCGGTAGCCTTTTGTCCCCCGAAGGAGGCTCATACCCCGGGACTTGGCCACCGCGGGGGAGGCCATCACAGTTCTCGGACACCGAGTTGCGTCTTCAGTGTATCCTAAGCCGGGAAAAGCAGGAGGGTACCGTTCACTGGCTAGGGTCTGTGCTGTGGGTTGTGTTTCAAGTTGGCGACGGCCGGCTTTGCAGCCCGAGTGGGTCCAGGTGTACAAACTCTGCAGAGTCTAATCTATATATAGCCGCCGTCCGCGGTCAATGGACGCTCCAATGAATTTCACACAATCCGCCATTGTTTTAGGGATTTCTACCTCCCCTCTAGAGTAGGGCCTGCCTCGGGCAGTTGAGATGCGAAGGGTGGGAGCTTTCGCATCGCCTAGAAAGTGAAGAGTGGAAGATTCTTGGTGACGGGTACCTGGTGTGCCAGGAGTGCTCGTAGGTGATGAGAGAATGGTTTTGGGATGAAGTGCTGCTTGCATAGGATTAACCTTAAGCCTTTCCTTGATATTTCTTATACTAGAATTAGGCCACTTAAAGCTTGCATTACGGATGGTGACGTGAAACTGTTCCATTCCTTGGGAACAGCTTATGATGATGCAGGATACGAGAGCGAGTACGACAACCACGCTGATGGTTGGTACGATTGAGGTTGCGGCTACGCTCAAGTTGAAGAGCCTGTGGGGATGATCGCCAAGGCAGAAGAATAGCTACCGCTTCGCTTAGTATTTCATTTTGTCGCATTTAGCCCAAGAGGCTTGTAATAAACGTACTTCCAGAGTTATCCACTATTGTAAGACTTTTATGTAATGTTTTATACTTTAATTCGAAGTATGGATGTGATATTCGGCTGGAATGAGTTCTGTACGTGTTAGCTGTTGATTCTGGGACTAACACTATGGTACAGGGATTCGGATTCTTAGAAATAAGAATCCGGGTTGTTTCAGTTGGTATCAGAGCCATGCTTGACCGTAGTACGCAACCTTAAGACTGGACGACTAGATTATTGGATTCTAAACGATTCTATTACTATATTACCTCGTTATGTTGAAAAACTTCTCTCTTTTTGCAAAATTTCACCTCACCTTCGCTGACCTCTTCTCGTAACCATGCAGGATGGCAGCTTATAAGGAGATCGCTACCCCGGTCGAGATCACCGAGCTAGAGTTTGGGAGATACCGCCAGGGTATCATTGAGTGGTTGGAAAGGATTATCGGGTCAGTGGACATTCCCAAGGAAAAGCTCCACTACACTGCCACCAAGATGACCCAAGGACCTCACGAGTTCTATACCGCAGCAGTCACCTTGACACCTTCCCCAGAGATTGGGATCGGAGGGTTGACCACAGAGGGACTAGGAGTCACCCTTTGCACCGCGATCCAGATGGCCGCAAGAAGGATGTTGCAGAGGTTTCTGACAGACCATTGGGAGATGGGATTCAACGACACTGTCTTCAGTCTCTTCCCTCGTACACTGGACGGCACTGAGAACCGTGCCCAGGTCGCTGAAGACATGGAACAGGAACCGTTCACCATGGTTGGGGACCAGGCTCAGAAGACAGGACGCTACCTCCTACACCTGGATCAGTACCTCACCAGGGTTGAACGAGAGGCAAGAGTAACAATTAGCGACATGATCAACTTCCTGAACGCCAACCGCTCCTTCGAGATTGAGTATCAAAGAATCAGGAGGGAGATGAGGTTCGAGCAGCAAAGGAATCGTGAACTGCAAGGCACCGTCAACAGGCTGACGCAGAACAATGAATATGACTCAAAGCAGAAGGTGAAGAACGAGGAAGAGATTGATAGGCTGAAGAAAGAGAATGAATACTTGAAGACCCAGTTGAACTTTCAAACCCTACGGGTCAAGAACTTAGAGAGGGGCAAGCAACTGGCCCAGAGTGAACTAGCAAAAGCCAAAGAGAAGATTGAGGGCTTAGAAGGACTGATGATAGTAAAGGATCACCTCAAGGCAGTTGCAGAAAAGAAGTGTGAAGAGCTGCTCCAAGAGAACAAGGACAACATTGCAAACATAGCTCACCTTACCAGGGCTGGAATTTACCTCAAAGACAAGGCTGAAAGAGCAATGCTGGGTTGGATGGAGTCCGACGAAGCAAGAGTGGAGGAACTCAAGGAGATCAGAGGGACAGCACCTTTCCGACTCAGAGAGGAAGACTACAAGCTACCACCCACTCTGCTACCGTTCTCACTTTGCAAGCACGAGAAACTACCACAAGCCACAGAGACCAGTGCTGTGAAGGAGGCGCACAAGATGCTGAAGCCACTGTTAGAAGCTGATGAAGACTTGAAGAGAGGCCTGATCTCGTACAAGAAGCCCAAGACCAAGGAGTTCTTCTAGAGTTAGAGTAATAAGATTAGAATAATGTAGTAGGTTGAGTAACTTATGTACCCATGAGTTGTTCTTATGAGTTGTACCCCCATGATGTATCCATGAGCAGTAATGATGAGTCTACCTTGTACTGTGTGAAGTGGAGTCCACTCGCACAAAGTCATACCGCGTTATGTGTCTCGATGTTAACCTTATCCTAAAAGCATTAGGAGTATGCTTTAGGAAGGTATTATGTAATGAAATGAATGAATGATGCTTCTTATGGTGTTAATTGCTTTTTCATGGCTTTTCATCTTGAGTGTATATTTCTTATATATTAAATACCTTGCTTGTACTTACTCCACTTGTAAGATAGATTGAGTTATCCTAACCATAGTAACCCATGTCTATGACGTGCAGAACCATGACAACCCGCCGAGTTGAGCGCATGCTAGCAAATCGTGCCGCAACCGAGGCCGCCAGGGCAGAGGCAGCCAATGCCAACTCAGGACGTCAGCTGGGCCGAGGCCGAGGCCGCCCAGCCATTGCACCAGCTGCGCCAGTTGATCCACCAGCTCCAGAAGTGTTACCCAACGCAGTCCCAGAGCCGCAACGTCAGGAGGATGCACCACCGCCACCACCCATTAACAACCTCGTTGATGTGATGGCTACCCAGACACAGCTCCTACAGCGTATGGCAGAAACCATGGCGAACTTTGGGAATCAGCGTGGGAACAATCAACGCCAAGACCCCCAAGCAGAAGACCTGTCCAGGAAGATAGAGAGGTTCATCAGGCTGAAGGCACCCACCTTTGACTTCTCCAATGATCCGATTGATGCACTGGATTGGCTGAGGACTATAGAGTCGAAGCTGGACTTGACCAACTGCTCAGATGAAGAGTGCGTGGCTATAGCAGCACACCAGTTGGAGGGATCAGCAAAGGCATGGTGGGACAGCTACTGTGAGACTCACCCAGCGCCAGATACCATCACTTGGGAGGAATTCACTACAGCTTTCCGCGAGCATCATGTACCTCGCGAGCTGATGGTGAGGAAGGCCCATGAGTTCCGCACCATGACGCAAGGGACTATGAGGGTGGAGGAATATGAGAGGCACTTCACAAAGATGCTGAGGTACGTCAAAGATGAGGTGCGCACCGAGGAGTCCAAGATGTTCTGGTTTCACCGTGGATTGCACTATGGAATCAGGCAACTTGTGTCAGCTACCAAGAAATCGTATCGTCACTTGGTGAACCGTGCCATGGAGATCGAGAAAGAGAGGCTTGGCCATGAAGGTCGCATGAAGGACAGGAAGAGGAAGTTTGACCACCCATCACGTGACAGGTACCAGAACCAGCAGGGAAGGAACTTCCAATCCCGCCCAGGAGGTTCGTTCCAATCAAGAGGAGGCTTTCAGCAGAGGAGTCAGTTCCGACCTGGTCAGGGACAGATGACACGCAGCTTTGGGGGTGGAAACAACAGCTCTCAGAACAGTGGGAACCGCAGCTATGGGAATCAGGCACCCTCGGGAAGCAATTGGAAGCCTAACAACACCGCTCCAAAGGAAGGAAATGCTGGCAGTCTTACGTCCTTCGCTTGTTTCGCTTGTGGCAAGCCGGGACATCGCGCTGCTTTTTGCCCAGAGAAGAGGAACAACCAAGGCACAGCTGGAAACAGAGGACCACAAGGCAAGAACCCTCAGAATAGTGCACAGGGAAGGCTGAACCACATGACGACAGAGGAAGCTCAGGATGCACCTGACGTGATGATGGGTGAGTATCCCGTGAACAATACTAAAGCTTTAATCTTGTTTGATACTGGGGCAACAGGTTCATTCATATCTTCTAAATATGTTATACTAAACTCCCTCACACCGGAACCTCGTCCATACCCTGTTACTATATCCTCCCCACTAGGGGAACTTAGATGCGAATATATGTGCAAAGAGATAAAGTTGATATTAGGAGGACTTGAGTTCCTAGCAGACTTGACTGTGATAAAGTCACGAGGCATTGACATAATCCTTGGAATGGATTGGATGACCAAGCACAAAGGCAGCATAGCATGCTCACCAAGATTAGTGACACTAGAGCACCCAAGTGGGCAGATTGTGACTGTGGAACCTCTGAAGTCAAGCATAGTATCTCAAGTGTATTCCATGAAGGACAAGACAGTGGCAGATGTACCAGTTGTCCGGGAATTTCCAGATGTGTTTCCAGAAGAACTGCCAGGTCTACCCCCAGATAGAGAGGTTGAATTCATCATTGATCTGATGCCAGGAACTGCACCAATTGCTAAGAGGCCGTACAGGATGTCAGCAGATGAGCTAGATGAGCTGAAGAAACAGTTAAAGGAGATGCTGGACAAAGGAGTGATCAGACCAAGTGCTTCACCATGGGCATCCCCGGTACTTTTTGTGAAGAAGAAAGACGATACACTGAGAATGTGCATTGATTACCGCTCTCTTAATGCGGTAACCATCAAGAACAAGTACCCACTCCCCAGAATTGATGATTTATTGGACAGGCTCAAGAAGGCAAGATACTTTAGCAAGATTGATTTGCGCTCGGGCTATCACCAGATGAAGATACGAGAGTCAGATATCCCAAAGACAGCTTTCGTGACCAGGTATGGGCAGTATGAATTTGTAGTAGTCTCATTTGGACTCACTAATGCGCCTGCATACTTCATGAACATGATGAATAAGGTGTTTATGGAAGAGTTAGATAAGTTTGTTGTTGTATTCATTGACGACATCTTAGTCTACTCTGAGACCGCGGAAGAACATGCCGAGCACTTGAGAATAGTGTTGGAAAGGCTCAGACAACATCAACTCTATGGCAAGTTCAGTAAGTGTGAGTTCTGGCTAGAAGAAGTTGCTTTTCTTGGACATGTGTTGACCCCGGAAGGAGTGGCAGTGGATCCAGAGAAGATTGCAGCAGTATCTAAGTGGAAACAGCCAAGGAATGTCTCAGAAATCCGAAGTTTTCTCGGACTTGCAGGGTATTACCGCCGATTCATTGAGAACTTCTCCAAGATTGCCAAGCCAATGACCGAATTGCTGAAGAACAACGTTCCATTTGTTTGGTCTGATGAATGTGAAGCAAGTTTTCAAGAGCTCAAGAAGCGTCTTACCACTACCCCAGTTCTCACAACTCCAGATAACCGGAAAGACTTCGTGGTATATTGTGATGCGTCAAGGCAAGGCCTTGGATGTGTGCTTATGCAGGAAGGCAAAGTTGTGGCATATGCATCCCGACAGCTTAGAAAGCATGAAGAGAACTACCCCACTCATGACTTGGAATTGGCAGCTGTAGTGCATGCACTGAAGATTTGGAGGCATTACCTCATGGGCAACAAATGTGACATCTATACCGATCACAAGAGCTTAAAGTACTTCTTCACTCAGTCTGAACTGAATATGAGGCAACGGAGATGGCTAGAACTGATCAAGGACTATAACTTGGAGATACACTATCACCCCGGCAAGGCTAATGTCGTAGCTGATGCATTGAGTCGGAAGAGTTATTGCAACAATCTCATGGTGAAAGAAAGTCAGCCAGAGCTGTACAAGGAAATGGAGAAGTTGAGCCTAGAAATTGTCACCACCAGCCAGCTGAATGAGATGAGAGTGCAATATGATCTGGAAAACCGGATTCGAGAAGCTCAAAAAGATAGTGAGGAAATAAAGGAAATAAAAGAGTCAATGCAGGATGGGCATCTCCCGACCTTCAGAATTGATGATGAAGGGACAGTATGGAAGAAGGACAGAATTTGTGTACCCAAGGAGGAAGGGTTACGACAGGTTATTCTCCGAGAAGCTCATGACTCCAAGTATTCTATACATCCAGGTTGCACGAAGATGTATCAAGACTTGAAACAACGATTCTGGTGGAAAGACATGAAAGTTGATATTGCTGGGTACGTAGCCAACTGTGATACTTGCCAAAGGATCAAGGCCGAACATCAGAGGCCAGCAGGACTACTGAAACCACTTGATATACCAGTCTGGAAATGGGATGATATCAGCATGGACTTCATAGTGGGATTACCTCGAACTCAGAAAGGGAATGATTCAATTTGGGTAATTGTTGATAGATTGACCAAGGTGGCACACTTTATACCGGTAAAGGTAGACTACCGGGTTGACAAGCTGGCAGAACTATATATCGATCACATAGTCAGATTGCATGGGGCACCCCGAAGCATTGTGTCTGACAGAGGCTCACAATTCACAGCTAGGTTTTGGAAGCACTTACATGAGACCATGGGGACAAGCTTAGAGTACAGTTCCGCCTTCCATCCGCAAACTGATGGACAGACAGAAAGGGTTAATCAGATTCTGGAAGATCTGCTCAGAGCATGTGTGCTAAATTACAAGAAAGATTGGGAGAAGAGTTTGTCTTATGCTGAATTCTCGTACAACAACAGCTATCAAGCAAGTTTGAAAATGTCACCATTTGAGGCACTCTATGGTCGCAAATGTCGCACCCCACTGTTATGGTCAGAAGTAGGAGAAAGAACCTTCTTTGGACCTGACGACATCAAAGAAGCAGAAGAACATGTGGAGAAAGTCAAAGAGAACCTTAAGGCTGCTCAAAGCCGTCAGAAGAGTTATGCAGATAAAAGAAGGAGAGACTTGAGCTTTGAAGTTGGAGATTTTGTCTATCTCAAGGTATCTCCCCTACGAGGCACCAAGAGGTTTCACGTAAAAGGAAAGCTAGCACCAAGGTATGTGGGCCCCTATGAGATTATCAAGAAGGTTGGAAACTTAGCTTACGAGTTGAAGCTACCCCCGGATCTTGCGGGAGTACACCCCGTGTTTCACGTTTCGCAATTGAAGAAGTGTTTACGAGTTCCTGAAGAACAAGTGCCTATGGAAGCAATGGATCTCCAGGATACGCTAGAATACATGGAGTACCCAACAAAGATCCTAGACATCGCAGTAAAGGAAACCAGAAGGACCTCAATCCCATATTGCAAGGTTCAGTGGAGCAACCATTCAGAAAGAGAAGCCACTTGGGAGAAGGAAGCTGATCTGCGTGAGAAGTACCCGCATCTCTTCGAAACCTAGGTAAGCCTTAATCTCGAGGACGAGATTCCTGTGAGGGGGGGAGTCTGTAACATCCCTAGTTGTAAATTTGGTGAATTAAAAATTTTTGTGCAACTTGTATGTTAACACCAAAGAGTAATACTTCTCTCTCTAGAAATTCCTAATAATTAAATCATGAGCATTGCATTAGGGAATTTATTGTGTTAGAATGTTTTGGCTTTCTTGGTTTTATATGTTTGCTTGAGTGGAATTCATATTTGAATTTAAACCGTTCAAATATGAATTCAAAACCTATACTAACACTAACAGGCCTAAACTCTCTTTGACCCGACCCGTTTACCAACTTCCGGCCCAACCCGCCTCGTCTAGCGCCGGCCCGACCCGCTTCAGCTCTCCCTTTCCCTTTCTTCCCGCGCAGCCCATCTCGGCCCGAACCTTTCCCCTTTCCTTTCCTTCCGCGCGCGGCCCACATCGCAGCCCACCAGCCCAACTCGCGCGCGCCAGCAGCCAGCCGCTCGCCCGTTTCCTTCTCACACTGACGAGCGGGCCCCACGCCACAGGGCCTTCTTCCCCGCCGCGCGGACGACGCCGCCGCGACGCCCGGCTCTGCTTTTCCCTCCCGCGCGCAACGCCCCGCTCCTCCCTTCAACTTTTCGCCGCGAATCGCGCTGGGCGCAACCGCCGGCCCCACGCCCATGTGCGCCTGCCCCCTCCGAGTTTCCTTGGCCGCCAAGAAGCCCCCGGCCGAAGCCCCGCCTACATAAACCCCCTTCCCCTTTCCTCTTCGGCCAAAACCCCAATTCCCAAGGGCGAAGCCCTGCCCGACTCGATCCCGACTCGATTCCGTGGAAGAAGAAGGAGAGGAGGAAGTGGAGGCGCGGGCGCGAGGAAGTTGAAGCCGCTCGAGGAGGAAGCCGCGCTGCCCGAAGCCGCCCGCGACGTCGTCCACGCCGAGCCGCCGCACCGCCACCGCGCCGGAGCCGAGGAGGAGGAGAAGCCGACGCCGAGGAGCATCGCAAGGAGATCCGCAAGCTGTACCGCGAGCACTGCGTCCCGTTCGGCCTCACGCTCGCATCCCCTACCCACCGTGAGTCTCCGTTCTTCCTCGCCGTGCTCTGCTCGCCATGGCCGTTGTGATGCGCTTGACGTTCTCGGAGTGCTGTTGAACCTCGTGCTGCCCTTGAGACCCTTGCCTGACCGGCCTTCGAGCCGCATCCACCCTTGTGCAGGAACCCCGAGCCGAAACCCCTTTTCCCCTTCTCCGAGTCACCTTGTTCCGCGCCATGGCGCTCGTCGCCGTGGTCGCCACGCCCGTGTTCCCCGTTGTCCCGCCGAGCCTCTTCCTGGTCCCTAAGCCCCTTGCTCGCCCCCCCTGGACCACGTGCACCACGGACAGGAGGTCCGGACCGCGTGCACGCCGAACCCGACACCTTGCTCCTCGCCGCCGTCGAACGTTCGCCGCGCCCGCGCTCCGTTGGCGCGCCGCGAGCGTTCACCGCGAGCCACACACGCCGGACCACACGCACACGAAGCCGCAGAAGCCGCACGAGATCCGATCGCCCTTCCTTGTGTCACCGCCAAGTGGGCCCCGGGTGTCAGTGACGCTGACCAACGGGCCCCATCCCGTCAGACGCCGAGCCGAGCCTTCGCCGCGGACGCAGCCGGCCTTGGGCCGTAGCAGTGCGGCCCGTTAACCGTTTCTCCCTCTTTTCGGACCGAAGGAAAAGTCTGATAAACCCCCTTTAACTCTTGAAGCCCGCTAGAGAACCGGCCCGTGAACAGCCCGAACACCGGCCCTTTTTCCTTTTTCATCTGACTGCCGGCCCCACCTGTCAGCCACTCTGACCCACTGACCGGTGGACCCCACCCGTTGACTGTTGACCGTTGACCGTTGACCGGTCAACGCTGACGTCATCATGACGTCAGCAGTGGCCGACCCCACTGATGACGTCATGCTGACGTCAGCATGCCACGTGTCGCGCCCTGGTTCTGCCACGTGTCACTGTTTTTCTTTTTCTTTTTCGGAAATTCAGAAAATAGGATTTAGCTAAGAAAATTCATAATAAATTCATCCTAGCTCAGAAAATTATGAAACTAGTCTCTAAAAATTCCTAAAATCATGCTCTACGCGTTAGAACAGGAGTTGAGTGCTTTTGGCTCTTTTTGCTTCTTCTTTGGAGTTTATTTGAATATAGGTCCGATGTATTTCTTTTCTCGTGATTAGGACCAGCTGAGGAGGAGCAAGGAGGAGACGGCTACTACCACCACTCCGAAGATCAAGCAGAAGAGGACTTCTACCAGACGCAAGGTTCACGCCCCCGAGCCTTGTACTCGGGTTCGTTGAAAATAGAATGAGTACTTTTTACACTTGAGACCAAATACTGGGCATGTATTATAAGCACTCTTGTGATAGTACTGCTGATTATTGATGAGTACTTTGATCACTCGAGGTCGAGCACTTCGCCAAGCGCAATGGACCCTCTCATGATGGCACTTCGATATTTTAGTACTCGGATCATTTGAGGTCGAACACTCCGTCGAGCGTAACGGACCCTCTCATGATTTGTACTTTGATATTTATGAGTACTTGAATCATTCGAGGTCGAGTACTCCGTCGAGCACAATGGACCCTCTTATGATTTGGTACTTCGGCGTACTTTGGACTCGCTCGAGATCGAGTACTCCGTCGAATACAATGGACTCTCTTACGATCAAGCACTTTTAGAATAATAGTGCATCTTGGACCCACTTGAGATCAAGCACTCCGTCGAGAACTTTGGACTCTCTTATGGTCAGACGCTTTGAATGCGCTTCGGGCTTGCTTGAGATCGAGTGCTCCGTCGAGCACAATGGACTCTCTCGCAATCAAGCGCCATAGGAATTTGAATAGTTCGAATATTTGAGATCGGATACTTGGACATGCAGTATCTCGGAATCAGCTCAATAGATATTGTAAATATGAATATTGAGGCTTTGAATAGCCACTGATGCTTATGCGAAAAAGGCAGTTAGTAAATAATATAATAAAAATAGAGATGCCTGATCTGAGTATGTGTTCGGGTATGCGAGGGAGCCCCCGAGTATATACTTCGATAGAAAAAGGCTGTCTACACACCCGTATTAAATTTTATGCCTTATTGCGTTAGCTGGACTAGATAATTTTGTTACTTTAATTCAATTTAGGTGTTTGTAATTTCACTAAGGGCGAGATGTTCGACGATCTCTTTGATGCCCGTATGTGTTAGACATAGTCGCCCGTCATCAAATTTAAGCAAGATTATTGCTAGTTCCACATTTATTTATCACGGATGTATAGATCAAAATATTGAATAGATTAATAGAATAACTGCGAAAGTATTGAAATATCGCTTAGCTCGATCTGTGTCCGAGTTGGACAATTGGAGCGTCGCCCTCGCTTGTTACACATGGCAACGGTCACCCTCGCTTCGGCCTGGATGTCTCTTGATCACGCAATTCGATCTGCAGCCTGTAGAGGGAAAACAACTCGGATACGGCCATGCGTGCAACAAGGTCACGTTAGTTAATTAGTAGACTGAAATATTCAGGAGTATGAAAAATACATATTGGCTCATTTAACTGGAGCAGAAAATTGTAAATAGGAAAACAAAAAGAAGACTCAAGTTGATTGGAGGCTGATGCGGTCAACAAGTCCTCCTCCGATGTTGATTGAGCTCCTCGAGGTCTCGTCGTCGGGGGATTGTCTGTTCGGGCATATCGAATTGTTCGGGTGATTCCAGGAATCTCCTAGTTCGATCGTTACCCATTCAGAATAGATAGTCTGATTTTTTTTTTAACTGCTGCAGAACTTGGTAACTTGCGCTAGATACTGCTGGTGGATCCACGTACATGGACCGCATGGAGGCTTCCAGTGTCATTGACCAGAAGAGCATGAGCTCGCAGCGCGCAGGGGCTCGCAACTGACAGCATGATGTCAGAAACACGTGTCAGCAAAATAATTGCTCATAGGAGTATTAGCCTTCCCCTGGTTTGCTCGAGTCGGCGAATTGACTTGGGTACTGTGCTCCCGAATAGGCCGACGAGTTATCGGGTTATGGGAGTCGATGTCGTTGTAGACGAGTCATGTTCCCCTTGGAATAGATTAAATAAGATTTCCAGACCAGAGCTTGCTCGAATTGGCAAGTCGTGTCTCCGGTGATGATCGACTGATTTCTTGTTCGCTCGAACCGACGATTTGATAGATCGGCTTGGCGAAGCTTGGTGTAGCGACAACAGGAGTAAATGTATCCGAGAACAAAACTTCTCCGAATATTGGTATGATTGATCTTCACGCAAGGGCCCCTACCTGGCGCGCCTCTGTCGAAGTTATATTCGGCAGATATTTGGTTCTTAGGGCACCCTGCTTCCTGCAAAGAACGATCATAGTAGACGAATAGAGATAAACAGAGACAAGGGATTTTTATACTGGTTCGGGCCCTCGAGATCGAGTAAAAACCCTACGTCCAGTTGCTTCTTGTATTATTTCGGCGAGTACAAAGAGTACAATATGGTGTATGGAGTATCGGGTGTTGGATTGGATACCCCCTACGTACAGGATCCCCACTATTTATGTCCGGGGAGACTTGCATTACAAGACAAAACAGACCTAAACCTATTAGAACTCTATCTCCTGTCTTCGGGCTTTCCTTCCTTGAATAGGCCGCCGTGTCCTGCTCGGAGTCTCTCGTCTGGAGTCGGTGGTCGTTAATCCTCGTAGTCGGGTACCCTGGTATTATGGCCACAACACTTCCTCTCTTCTTCCTCGTGACCCCGTCTGCGGCCACTGCCCTGTAATCTTCTTGATCTATCTCTTCACTTGATGTTTCTCATCTTCACTTGATCTGTCTCACTGTTTATTTTCGTGTGCGCAGGACCTCGAAGGCTAGTCCGGCGCTCCGGTGTTGCAGGTAACCACTTGTTCTTGTTCTTGTTCACTTGTTATTGCTCTTGTTCACTTGTTCTTGCTCTTGATCACTTGTTCTTGCTCTTGTTTCTCATGTGTGCAGGCCGCTGGCCGGTGCAAGCACCGTGCGAGTGCGGCGCACGCCGTGAGGAACCGGACGCCGTGATGGATCATTCCTACAACGACGAGTGTAGGATGATGGGCATGCCGGAGGCCGCAGACGACGTGGATGATGCGGGTGCAGCAGAGCTGTTGGGCAGCAGCGCTGCACCCATCGAGCTCGGTGACGGTGCCGCCGATGTGCCTCCAAATGGCTCTGGTACTGGTAGTGGCACTCAACAGAGCCAGAATGAGAGCACGGCCAAGTCCACGGGCACTGGGAAGAGGAGATCTGAATGCTGGGCTCACTTCGACGAGATCTGGGAGATGAGAAATGGTAAGAAGGTAAGAACTAGCGCGAAATGTAAGCATTGCCACCATGTGTACTCTGGTCTATCTACTGGTGGTACTGGTCATTTGCGGAGGCATATTCCTAAATGCCCTACTCTGTTAGCTCGCAAAGCAACTGCTCAATCCCAGCTTAAGTTTAATCCTGATGGTAGTGTGCATCTTTGGGAGTATAAGCCTGATGTTGCTCGCTCTGAGTTATGTAGGTTGATTGCTAGGCTTGATCTGCCTTTGTCTATTGGTGAAAGTGATGCCTTTGTTCAATATATTACAAATGCACATAACCCTTTCAGCTCTGTCTCTAGGCAAACCACTACTAGAGACTTTGTTAAGATGTTCACTGATCGTCGTGATAAGCTTGTTGAAACATTCAAGTCTGTTTATTCTGTTGCTCTTACATCTGATATCTGGTCTGGAAATGCTAAGGAGGATTACTTAAGTGTTGTTGCTCATTATGTTAATGTTGATTGGCAACTTGAGAAGCGTATAATTGGCTTGCGTTTGATTGATGTTTCTCATAATGCTGATAACATTGCTGAGCGTGTTGCTGCTGTTATTGATGATTATGGCCTTAGCAATAAGGTTTTTCTGTTACACTTGATAATGCATCTGCCAACATAAAAGCAATGGATAACTTAATGCCTATACTATCTGGTTATGTTGGCACCTTGATGTTGCATCAGCGCTGTGCTTGTCACATTATTAATCTGATTGTCAAAGCTGGCCTTGAGGTTTTCAAACCTGCTCTATCTGCATTTAGAACTGCAATTTCTTTTCTCAATGCATCTAACCAACGCATTGCTGCATACAAGTCTTTTTGCATATCTACTAATGCCACCCCTAGAAAGTTTGGGTTGGACATGGATGTTAGATGGAATTCCACCTATCTAATGTTGAAGCATCTCATGCCTCATAAAGCACCATTCTCTGTTTTTATTACAACTAATCATCCTTTTGTGAATGGAGGTCCACTTCTGAATGACCACCACTGGTATGTTGCTGAAAAAATCCTTAAGTTTCTGGAACAATTTTATGTTTCTACTGTTGTTCTTTCTGGTGTTTATTATCCAACATCTCCTCTGGCTTTACATCATGTTCTTGAAATTGCAACTAATTTGAACAGTTTTGAGCATGATCCTGAATTTGAGACAGATTTTAGACGTATTGTTGCTCCTATGAAACAGAAATTCCTAGATTATTGGTCTGACATACCCATGCTTTATTCCTTTGCAATGATACTGGATCCTAGGGCTAAGATGCAGGGTTTCAGTAATTGTCTTCGCTTGTTAGCTCAACTTAATGGTAAGGATTACTCTACTTACCTATCTGATGTGAGGGATGAATTATCTGACATGTTTTCTAAGTATGAAACAAAGTTTGGTTCTTTGAGGAGGACACAAAGGGCTACCCAGCCAGGCCCTACAGCAGGTAAGAAAATAGCTTGGGGTAAGATCTTTGGTTCTGCTTCTTCTGGTATTGATGTGTCACACATGAGTTCTTCTTCCAACCTTGGAAGAAGAACATCTGCTACTGCTTTACTTCATGCTGTGGGATCTGGTGCATCTCTTCCTAATGCTACTTCTGAGCTAACTACCTACCTGGACAGTGACACTGTCACCCAGTTTGATGATGACTTCGACATCTTGTCCTGGTGGCATGAGCATAAGATATCCTATCATGTTCTGTCTATAATGGCTAAAGATGTTATGACTGTTCCTGTCTCAACCATTTCTTCTGAGTCTGCATTTAGTACCACAGGCAGGATCATTGAGGAGCGGCGCCGGCGCTTGAGATCTGAGATGGTGGAGATGCTGGCCTTGATCAAGGATTGGGAGCAAGCTGATGCAAGGCTGCAACATGATGTTGAAGATCCTGAGCTAGAAGCAGCCTTTGAGAATCTTTATATTGATTGAGTTTGATTCTTGTAATGGTGAATGTAATGTATGGGACTAAGTATGAACACAATGAACATTATATTTAGAGCTGGCTGTACTCTTTTTTTCCTTTGTAGGGTTTTCTCACGAGGTGTGAGTTTTTACCTACAAAGGTTTTTAATGAGGCAGCACAAAAAACAGCTCAAAATATTTGAACTTCTTTCATATTCTGTTGGTTTGATGCTTATTTGGTATTCTGTCATTTGAACTGTTTTGAAATTGTGATGTTGCCTGGGCCGTTCCCTGGCACGGCACGCTGGGCTGGGCACGGCACGGCCAAGAGGCCGGCGTGCCGTGCTCGGGCGCCTTCCTCGGCACGAAGGGCCGCCCAGGCACGGCACGAAGTGCCGTCGTGCCGCGCCGTGCCGTGCCGCGTCGTGCCGTGCCAGTGTCGTGCCCGTGCCGTGTCGTGCTGGGCGGCCCATATGGCCAACTATAGGGGGAGGAATGTGACGAGGCTCTTGAAGCACTTTGGTCGCGGAGGCTTAACGAACTGACAATGATAGCCGGTCGCAATATGCAAGACTGCCACCGGCTAGGCGGCAGAGGTACTCCTAGCCATAGAACCGGTGATTTGATCAGTTCGGTTCAACTAAAAAACTAGTTATGCAATTGGATCGATGTGAACCAGTTGACCAGTTTTTAGTTGAACCGGTAAACCATGAACCGATGAATTAGTGCAACCAGCAATTAATTCGATGTTTAGACACCAGTTTGGAATTTTGGACAATAAACTATAATGCTACTACTACATTCTTCTATTTTTATGCCACATGTATATATTTGGTTAGATCTTATTGCGGAACTTGTGTATTTTCTTGCAATTCATAAGAAATTAATATTATATTGATAAATAATAAAACCATTGTGCCACCACAAAATCATTGGTTTCACCGATAAATTAGTAGCCTGATCGGTTTGGTCTCCAATCGGACTTTTCGTTCTACGCCCCTCAACTATGATGCCTCCTTATAGAGTCCAGGACGACATCAATGTACATCCTCGCCACCTTTTGTGGCAGACCGCCCCAATTAATCCGGTTTAAAATCATGGGACCACTATCACAGCAGTACTCCATGCCCTTAAACCGAACTAATCGTGCAATCCGTCGGATACCTTCCCGATTAAACCACCATTTCTCTCGACCGAAACGAAATAGTAGCAGTCCCACTCGAAGGTAGGCTCAGACAGTACAACTCATCACAATTTTTACATCACAAGATTTTCATGGATAATTATACAAACACATTGCATAAGTTTTAGTTATTACACACCAGAGTTATAATACAGCGGAAGTCTAAACGTCGGAACAAAAGACATTATGCGGAGCCCTCGCACAATATCTAATCACCGCGGCCTGAGTCGGACTCAGACGGCACCCGCTCCACGGTCCAACCATCAGGAAGCACACACGGCCAAGTCAGAGCAGCAACAGGATCATAGCCATCACCCATATCTGAAAAATTAAGCCACAAGTAAGGCTGAGTATACTAATACTCCGCAAGACTTACCCGACAAGATTAAATCCTAGACATGCAAGGCTTAATGGCTGAGGGGTTTGTTTGCCAAAAGCATCTACAAGTTGATCCCTATTTTCAATATTTTAGCCAGGTTTAAAGTGAGACTAACTATTACTATATTTGCCAAACTATCCAACAACAATCAGTGTGGAAAAACAATTGATTAACCATTTATCAATACTACTCGACTAACAACCTTTCTTGCCATGGCCCAAGCACACTGATGTGTGAAAAGAGATCAAGCAGCTTCATGTAACCGCGAAGGACGGACAACTCGAGTTGATTTTAACCATGCATGGGACAACCTAATCGTACGACCCGTGAGAGACACCCAGGACCTCACGAGGCAACCGTTCCCATCTCTCCCTGCCATCTGCCATCAGGGCCCACTCCACCCGAGTGCACGCCCCAACGGACCCCAGGTGCCCCAGGCAAACCTGTGCCGCGGCCACTGCTACACTCGCCATCATCCCCTCGCCCAATGGAGTAAGAAGACCCGTCAGACATCAGTTTGAATCAAGTACTAGGTTTACCAATTTACCATATTTCCCGGTATACGATTAGTACCTTCAAAAGCTTGACCAACTGAAGCGCCCTGCCTAAGCAGAGACTAAATGTGATACAAATTATCAGTCCTAGGAGTCTGATATACATTTATTCAACAGATAGTTCAGAACTTACAGCCCCCGAGGGAGCGGGCACTTGATACAAGCCAAGATTACCAAAAGGTAAACCATGGCGACGAGCCAAACTAGAAACCACTCGGGCTCAACAAAGGGATCAGAGCTACGCGACAGCGAAGACATCTTGGGCGGGACCAAACTCCACAGGCAAAGTTGGGTGCGGAAGCGACCACCTATTCAGCGTCCTCAACAACAAAGTCCGGGTCTTCTTCTGAAGCAACAAAAGCAAAGGTGAGTACAAAAGTACTCAGCAAGTCCAACCACACCCACGGAGGGGCTAACACAGAATATGCACAGGATATATCAAGGAATAGGCTAAGTTTTAATTTGCAATAAAGCCAGTTTTAACACATGCAAGGGTTTACCAAGGAAAGTTTTTAGCAAAGCAAGTTTTAGTAACAATTCATTAAGTGGGGTTGTTCCACAAAGGATTCAAACTTTTAATGCTACCGGATTCCCCATCCGTCGTAGCTTCCAGCACAAAGCCGAACTCATCCCAAAACCAACACACTCCAACCCATCCCAAAACCTTAGTATTGTGACCAAGCCATAACTCGCCCATGACCGTGGGCACGGCTATTCGAATAGTTTGGAAACTCTGCAGAGGTGTACACTTTCACCACAAGTAGGGTACCGCAACACGGTCACCTTAGTGCCAGCGCGGATCCTATCGAAGCCATTACCCACCATAGCCAAAACTGCCTAGCCATCACGAGAAAGTAACCAAGGGGGTTTATGACACCAAGTCGGCACCCATGACACTAAGTCGGCACTTGGTTTTCCCGCTGCACACCTGCCTCCAGACAACTAACAGTCTAGCTAGTGGGATTTAGACTAAGCCCTTGCACCATACAAGAGTCGAGTGGTTGTACGAGAAAAGTTGGGTTAGGCAAGATGACACATCACCTCGGTTTAAAACCGGACAAAATGGATATCTCCCAACTTGCTTAACCACAAAGGTACAAGCCTACTAAAAGTATTTCAGAAAGAAATACCCATCCATCGTATCCACACATTTTCTTTCTTTTAAAACCCAAAACCCATTTTCCACACTCACACGTTTATTCTTTGATAAAACAAGTGTATATCCATGATTGATAGAGTAAGGAGCAATAGTTCCTAAGCATTCTAGAATTGGGTATCAACTAAACAGAGCATATCATATTTAGTGATAACTAGGTTGTCAAGGAATATCATAGCAATCAAGGGGTGGCTAACCAATCGGGTTTTGAATAAAACAATGCAATTATCAAAGGCTTAATAGGTTGTGTTTATAAATCATGGGATAAACATGCATCAAAGGATGGGATTGGACTTGCCGTCTCCAAAAGCTTCTGGGAGATCCTGCTCGCGGTACAACTCTTCGGGCTCGGGCTCGCGGTACTCTCCTTCGTACTCCGGCTCGCGGTACTGTCCCTCCTCGTTCACTCCGTCGTCTAGGGCACGCACAAACAAACACAATAAGAAAACAACAATCCTTTACCGATGAGTTGAAAACAGGAAATAATAAAATAAAATAGGAAGGAGGATTATTTTTGAGGGATTTGCGTATAGCTCGGCCGGAATAGATGAAAGAAAGGTGTGTTCGAGTTTGGTGGAATTCCGGAGAAGTTTGGCGCATAAAATGACGGGTTAAGGGAGTATTAGGGCTTAACTGGGAGGTTTAGGGCCTAATTGTAAAGATTAAAAGGGCTAAGGACCTTTCTGTAAATAACTTTGTATAGTGGAAGGACCTGTTGGTAATTTGGGAAATATTCTGGGGGCAGTGGTAATGATCAGGGATATATTTAGAATTATTTAGAAAGAACAAGGGCTTTCTTTGGATTAACCCTAAAGGGGTAAGGGCTATTTTGAAATTATGGGATAAGGAAGGGGGTTTTTCAGAAATCGGCCACTCATCCCCTTCCTCTTCTTTCTCCTTCGGCCGAGCAGGGGAGGAGGGAGGGGGCTCTCGGGCGCGGCCGGCGGCGGCGATTGCCGGCGCACCGAGCCACGGCGACGCCCAGGGAGCCGCGCTAGAGGGAGAGGAGACCGAGGAGGACTCCCTCCCCTCCTTACCACGGGCGGGAAGAGCTCGAGGAGGGCGCGTCGGCGGCGAGCGGGGGAAGCGAGTGGCGGCGGTGGTGGAGTTCGGGCGGCGGCGCTGCGGGGCTCTGGAGCGGCGGTGGGCAGTGGTGGTGGGGTGGAGAAGCTAGTGCGGCGGCTCAAGGGCGTGGGGGTGCCCTTTTATAGGCGGCCGGGGAGGGGAGTTCGGCCGGAGGCCGGTGGAGCTCGGCGGCGGTGTAAATGGCGGCGGGGCCCGGCGAGGTTAGGCGGAGATGCGCGCGCGGCGGCCGAGGTGTTAGGCGGGGAAGGACGGGGAAGGACGGAAGGGCGGCACGGCAGTGTCGGGGTGGGGACGGCCGGCGCGGCGGCGTGCAGGGGGAGCTCAGGTGCGCGCGCGGGCGTGCGGTGCTGCCGTGGCGGTCTCGGGCGGTGGGCGGCGCGTGCGCTCGCGTGCGCGTGCGCGGGGATGTGCAGGGGCGGCGCGGCGCGTGGGAGCCGAGGGGGGTGGAGGCGCGGTGGCGCTGGTGGAGGAGAGGGCGGCGCGCGGTGGTGGCGTCGGGGCTGAGCAGAGGAAGGAGAAGGGAGCGGTGAGGAAGAAGAAGGAGAAAAGAAAAGGAAGAAAAAGAGAAAAAGAAAAAGAAAAAGAAAGGAAAAGGAAAAAGGGAAGAAAGAAAAAGAAAAAAGAAAAAGAATTTAAGGAAATGGATTTAGAAAGAGAGAGAGAGATCGGGAGATTGCGAGATTCGCGGCGGTCGGTCGGAGCACGCGCGTGAGCAGAACGCGACGCGCGGGTCGAGGAAACAGAACGAACGGTCGGAAAGATTTTTCGGAAGATTGGGATTTTGAATTGGAAAACGATGGAAAGGATTTTAGATAGATTTGGAACTTCGGAAACTCATCGATAAAAGGTTTTTTGAAAACTCGCTAAACCATGATTTAGGATTTTGAATTTTTGGGTCGTTACAAACCTACCCCACTTAAAAGAAATCTCGTCCTCGAGATTCGGCTGACTCCTAAAGAGATGGGGGAACTCTCTCTTCAAAGCATCTTCTCGTTCCCAAGTAGCTTCTGCTTCACTGTGTCGACTCCACTGCACTCGACACATCCGGACAGTTGAACTCCTGGTCTGTTTGGTCACAGTGTCCAAGATTTTGATTGGCACTTCCTGGTATCTGAGGTCATCTTGCAAATCTATCTCATCTGTTTGTATCTGCTCTTCTGGGACTCTTAAACATTTCTTTAGTTGGGAGACATGAAATACCGGGTGTATATCTGACATTTCTTCGGGTAACTGGATGCGGTATGCCACAGCTCTGACTCTTTTCAACACTTGATACGGGCCTATGTAACGGGGTGCTAGCTTGCCCCGGACTTGAAATCTTCGGGTACCCCGGATTGGAGAAACCTTAAGGTACACATTAGCTCCAACTGCAAAACTCAATTCACGCCTTCTCTTGTCTGAGTAACTCTTCTGGCGAGACTGAGCCGCCTTTAGTTTCTCTCTAATTTCTGCCACACGATCTTTTGCTTCTTTTATGAGAGAGGGTTTAATCAGGGTACGCTCTCCTACTTCTGACCACATCAAAGGGGTCCGACACTTTCTTCCATAGAGAGCCTCAAATGGTGACATACCTAAACTGGCCTGATAACTATTATTATAGGAGAAGTAGGAGAGCGTAGTTTAGGTAATAACAGTTATCAGGCCAGTTTAGGTAACAACATAGGGTAAACTTTTCTCCCAATCTTTGCCATAGGTAAGCACACATGCTCTTAACATATCTTCCATGATTTGATTTATTCTTTCAGTCTGACCATCCGTTTGAGGATGATAAGCTGAACTGAAATCCAGTTTAGTTCCCATGGCTTTGTGTAGACTCTTCCAAAATCTCGAGGTAAACTGGGTTCCTCGATCTGAGACTATTCTGCTGGGTACACCACGTAACTTGACAATGTTGTCAATATAAAGCTGAGCTAACTTAGCTCCACCATAACAAGTGCACACGGGTATGAAATGTGCGACCTTAGTGAGTCGGTCCACTATTACCCATATGGAGTCATTTCCTTTCTGAGTCCTGGGTAGGCTATTGACAAAATCCATGCCTATCTCATCCCATTTCCAAACAGGGATGGGTAGCGGTTGAAGCAAACCGGCTGGTTTCTGATGTTCTGCCTTGAATTTTTATAACACTCCTGTGTTAATTAAGACCTCTAAGCCCTGTTTGGATGATCTGCAAAGTCATTAAGGTTTAATTGTTGATTAGGGAAGTTAAATCCAAAAAGGAGAAAATGGGATTTTTGGAGGGAGAGTTCGAGTTTGAATGTTTGGATCAAAGTAAAGGCCTTGTAGTTTCCAAACTAAGCAAAATTAGCAAACAAGAGTATAAGAGAAATTGAAGATCAATGAATTAGCAACATAAGTTACATTTGGAGTTTTTAAAGTTTACATGTGAAAAATGGAGAAAAAGTGGTTTGATGATGGCTGTGTTAAATGGGGTTTAGCTGAACTTTTTCTGAAAATGGGCAGTTGAACCGATTCGGATCCAGTGCAGTTTAACTCCTGATCTGGACAGATATAGCTCAGGGTCATATTGAGGAAAATGAAGGTCTATATATTGGATACAACTTTTGTATTTGGAGATTTGAATGTTTACATTCAAAAGATGGAGAAAAACGGGTGTGAATCTGCTGATTTCCACGAGTTTCAGCAGAAGACAGTTTTGGGGGCCGATCTTCAGTGAACTTTATCCCAAAATCTGTTGAGATTTAGACCAAAGTCATATTAGGAGAAATGTAGCTTGATGTTTGGGCTACAACTTTCATATTTGAGCTTCAAGAGTTTAGATATGAAATTTGAAGAAATAGCAGAGCTAATTTGCTGGTTTGGGATGGATTTCAGAAGTCTGGCGCAAGTGCAGTCAGTATTCAATTATCGGATCGATCTTCAGAGCTAAAAATCTCCATTTTGGTTGAGAGATGGAGCAAGATTATATAAGGGGATTTGAAGATGAATGTACCCTCTACACGTTTCTTTTTGGGTGATGCTACGGGTGGCAAATGGTTGAGGAGATCGGGAGAAGTTTTAGGCACGGGTGCAGGCCGATCCTTGCGCTGAAGCTCGACGAGCTTCGGCTGATGCCGCCGCCCCGCCGCTCTTGGTCGCGTGCCAAAGTTCGCGCGTGCCACGCGCCGGCGTGTGCGAAGCACAGCGCTCAGGCAGCATGTAGCTGCTGGCTTTTGCGCCGCCCGTGGATAGGAGAAGGCCGAGCCGAACTAGTCCTGTTCCTGTTCTCGCCCGTGTTGTTCTCGTCGCCGTTCTGACCTTACCGCCGTAGCCACTGAAATCCGCCACCATCACCGTCTCCTCGTTCGATTCCGTTCGCAAGCGAGCGTTCTAAGATCGCCTCTACCGCTCCAGCTTGACCACGCCCAGGTTCTCCGTCCGTAGCTATCGTTCACCGAGTTCTACGACCGCCGCCGGTCCCTTTTCCATGGAGCCCACGGTGAGCTACACATTCCACCCGGTCTCGTTGCCGTCCAACCTCCTAGATAGGTTCCTGAGGCTCTTGCGCAGCTCGTCGTGGAACGTGTAGTCCTGTTCGGTGTCCTGTTTGGCCGGAACGCCGTTGCGACGCCATGGTCTGGGTGTGCCGCCGCCGAGTGCTTGTCGGGGAGGTTCCGGTCGTCCGCGGGGTGGGTTTCGGCCGAGGTGTGTCTGTGATGGGCTAGAACGTCGTGCCGAAGAGTCCGTGGGGGCTGAGGGCCTCGCCGTCGGCGTGGTCGCCGTGAGGTAGCGCCGCCGCGATCGGTCGCGCGGGCGCTGGCGCGGAGAAGAAGAAGAAAGCGCTGCTGGGCTGGGCCGTTCGTCGGCCGAAGGAGGAAGGGGTAGTTGGGCCGGGCCCAGATGGCCGCCCAGCGGCAGTGGTAGAGAGGGGGAAGCTGGTGGGCCGGGCTGACTGGTGGAGGAGAAAAAGGAGAGAAAGAAAGAGAATGGGCCGGGCCCGCGGGTCGGCCCAGTAGAGGAAAAGATGGGCTGCGGGTTTGAATAAAGGTTTGGCCAGGGGGTTTTAAGTAAAATGGGGAGGATTTAGGTTTTATTAGGTTTTTAATATTTTTAGAAATGCATTTCAATAAGAAAAATATTTAGAAATGCATATCTTTTTGTAGGAACCTCTAAAATTAATGAAATAAATTTTATTGCAATAGTTGCATTTTCGTTTATGCATTTAGATTATTGTTTAATATATTAGATGCTTTAAGAATTATTATCCTTGATTTTAGGATGGAGTTTAAGGGTTTGTTTAATTAGAAAATAGGTTTTTAATTAGTTATTCCTTTATTATATTCCTTGAAATACATTAATTAACTCTTTTGTGCTATTTAGGTGTTTTATCAAGTTTAGGTTGGAATAAGGGTCTCTAATTTAATTATCCCATGTTTTGCATCATCTCGTGTAGACTAGGACCCGTTGCAGCCGGAGTTGGTGGAGGTCCCCGACGACGTCTAGGAGGGGGACGAGGTGGTGTTCGAGGCGGAGACCGAAGCCGTTCCGCAAGCCCCAGAAGCCCCTGTTGCTGCAGAGCCGGAGATCTGTGAGCCAGGCAAGCCCCGGAGCATACCCGTCCCAATACTAGCATATCTACAGTTGTTATGATTAAGCCCATGATTGTGCATTAGAGTAGGATAGAGTGAACCCTAATTTGATGCATTATCCATCCTTGTTTAGAGCATCTCTGCCACCTTTTCAAAAAGATAGAGTAGAGTTGCTTAGATCTGCTCACCATAGTAGTAAATCAGGTGTTATCCCAATCACCTGCCACTAGGTAAAGTTGGCTTAGAGAGCTAAGTCTGTTAGTAAGTCTTTGAAAGTGTTGGGCAGGACATATGGTTGATGATTAAGGAATGTGTTGGAAGTGTGGGTAGTTTGAGTTGGTCCTGCCCACTGGATAAGAATAGGAGTTGCGGTGGTCTGCCTGTGGTCAAGCTTTGAACGTACTGGGCACATACCGGTATAGTGAGCCGGGAAACCGATGTACTTCTGTGGTACTAACGGTTGAACTGTGACTCACCGTGTCTGGCGAGGAATGTTGACGGGGTCGTAGTCAGTAACCCACATGCCTTTGCCCGGGCAATGTGTAGGGAATGGGGATGCGACCCCGGGCTATGTGGGCACAGTTCAGGCAATGGTGGCCGCAGCGGGAAAGGTAGCTTCGTGTGGCCTTCCGGGGGCGCGCACGCGGCGTGTGTTCCAGGTTTACCCCTGCAGGGTTTGAAATCGATTCGAATCGCCGAGTGTCACGGTTTTGATACATGCTTGATCCTGCCAGATACCTTATTGCATGTTTATGTAGTGTTCAGCTCTTATGCCTTATTTTCCTACTGTTTGGCAGTAGTGGTTGGTTCACCTAGCTAAACAGGGTTTATCTTGTCAATCTAAAATTTGGTAATTAGATTAGTAACTAACTAAGCTAAACTTGCTAGTCGGTTTATTTCTGTTAAACTTCACAGCTTTGCATGCCTTTGTGATCCCTTAGATTAGTCTGTCGGGTAAGTCTCGCTGAGTACCTTTGTACTCAGGGTTCTTTGACCCCCTTATTGCAGTTGAGCCTGAGGAGTAGGCTGTTGCTGGCGCCGAGGAGTGTTCATGGATCCAGACATGTTAGGGCACGACATGGTCTGATGTTAGTTGTTTAATTACCTTGTTAAACTGTTGCTGAACCTAGAACCTATGTGTAAAACTTAAATTGAGCTACTCTGGTTTGTATAAATCTTACCTGTCTGTGTTGTATATTTACCTGTGCAATATTCTGTGATGTTTCCTCTGGTGTTGGGATCCTGAGTATATGTGATGAGAACAGCTGACAGTGAAAACTCGATGGAACCTTGGACTTATGCTGACCTAGGTGTGTGACGTGTTAGTGTTTCACACTACAGATCACACCTGAGTCGATTTAAGTAGGCCTGTTCCGTCACACTCTTTGACAAATGTCACAATGAGCCACAAACTGTGCTACATCTGCTTTCATCCCATTCCACCAATATTTCTCTTTTAGGTCCATGTACATCTTAGTTGCTCCTGGGTGGATGGAATAGGCCGAGTTATGGGCTTCATCCATGATAACTCATCTGAACTCTCCTTCCTTAGGTACACAAATCCTGTTCTTGTACCATAGGGTCCCTTTATCATCTACTCTGAAATCTGGGGCTTTATTCTCCCCGGTATGAGCACGAATCATCATTAGGTCTTTGTCCTTACTCTGGGCTTGCCTGATTTGATCCTCTAGTGTGGGTTGCACGCTAAGGTTGTAGTTTTGGGTCTGACGGACTATGTGAACATTGAGTTGTGCCAACTCTTCTTGTAACTGAGCATTCTTGGGCTCATAGGTCTTTCTGCTTAGGGCATCAGCTACAACATTAGCTTTGCCTGGGTGGTAATGGATTTCCAGATTATAGTCCTTGATCAATTCCAACCACCTTCTCTGCGTTAAGTTCAGGTCTGACTGGGTGAATATATACTTTAAGCTCTTATGATCTGTATATATCTCACACTTATTCCCAATCAGATAATGTCTCCAAATCTTAAGAGCATGCACTACTGCGGCAAGCTCCAAGTCATGGGTAGGATAATTCTGCTCATGGGGCATGAGCTGCCGGGAGGCATACGCTCCTACCTTTCCATCTTGCATGAGCACACATCCTAATCCTTGCCTTGAGGCATCACAATATATAACAAAATCTCTCTGAATATCTGGCAAGGTCAGTACCGGTGCCGTTGTTAATCTCTTCTTCAACTCTTGCAAACTCCTTTCACAAGATTCTGTCCAGATAAACTTTTTATCCTTACGGAGTAACTCTGTCATGGGTCTGGCTATCTTGGAAAATCCTTCAATAAATCTCTGGTAATATCCGGCTAATCCAAGAAAACTCCTGATTTCAGTTACATTGGTGGGCTGTTGCCAATTGGATACTGCTTCTACCTTTTCTGGATCTACAGCCACTCCTTCTGCAGTCAAGATGTGGCCCAGAAAAGCTACCTTCTCAAGCCAGAACTCACACTTGCTGAACTTGGCATATAACTTGTGTGCTCTTAGCTTTTTCCAAGACTACCCGTAGGTGCTGTTCATGCTCTTAGGCACTCTTAGAGTAGATCAGTATGTCGTCAATAAAGACTACGACAAACTTATCTAACTCCTCCATGAAGACTTTATTCATGAGATTCATGAAATAAGCCGGGGCATTTGTCAACCCAAAAGACATCACTGTGAACTTATACTGCCCATATCTGGTGACAAAGGCTGTCTTTGGGACATCACTTTCCTTGATCTTGAGCTGATGATAACCCGACCTTAGATCAATCTTGGAGAAATACTTGGCACCTTTCAACTGATCAAAGAGATCATCTATTCTGGGCAGGGGGTATTTATTCTTAATGGTCACTTCATTTATGGATCTATAGTCCACACACATTCTTTGACTCTCATCTTTCTTTTTTACAAACAAGACTGGTGATCCCCATGGAGATGAGCTTGATCTGATAAATCCTTTCTGCTGCAGTTCTCTTAACTGTTCTTTAAGCTCTGCTAGTTCTGTTGCTGCCATCTTGTACGGCCTCTTGGCTATGGGTGCTGTTCCGGGGACAAGGTCGATTATGAACTCTATATCCCTGTCGGGTGGCATTCTCGGTAGGTCATCTAGAAACACATCTGGGTATTCACTCACTACTGGCACTTCTTCTATGGCCTTGGCCTCCATACTGAAAACCATTGGGTCTGGTCCACTCCCTCGAGTATGGCAAGCCACTTGCATACCGTCCGGGTTGGTTAGGTGCACCACCTTATCAGCACATCCTATGTGACCATCATGTAGGCTTAACCAATCCATTCCAAGGATCACATCTATCCCTTTAGACTGTAGTACTACTAAGTCTGCTAAGAACTCTACCCCACTTAAATTGATCCTTACCCGGGAACAACCTAGTTGACAGCGAATGTCAGCTCCAAGCGTTCGGGTTACTAGGGGTAACTTTAGTAGTACCGTAGGTATATTGTGCTTCTCCACAAAGCTTGATGATATGAATGAATGTGATGCTCCAGAATAAAAAAGTACTGCTGCCAAAACTGAGCTGACTAAAAACTCACCGAGTACCACGCCCTGAGCTTCTCGAGCTTCTTGCGCGCTGATGTGGTTGACGCGAGCTCGTCCGGATGATTGCTGGGGAGGCCTCGTCTGCTGGCTGTTGCTGTTGTTGTTGGGGTTGCTGCTGCTGCTGCGAACGGGCACACGGTTGGCTCCTGACAGTGCTGGCCTTGGTCCATTCACAGAGTTGGAGAAGGCTGGAGCTGCTGGCTTGCTGTTGCCATAGGGACAGTTGGCTATAAAATGCCCTGTCTCACGGCAGTTGTAACATGCCTTGGCGTTGCCGATGACCTGACTGGCGCTGTTCTGCGGGACCTTGTTGACTTGGCTTCTGAATGGAGCAATGGACGGATGAGTACTCGGAGCCTGAGATTGGGTCCGGTACTGCATAGGGGCTTGGGACCTGGATGCTGAAGGACCAAACCTTCTTGGCTTCTGAAAACGGTCCTGCTGATGTGCCTTGTTCTCTAGGAACCGGCGCTTGTTATCCCTCTTCTCATCTGTCTTGGCCCTTTCTGTGAGAATGGCCATGTTCATCAAGGTGTTGAAGTCTGGGTAGATCTGAGGGGTGAGCAGTGTTCTGAGTTCTGCGTTCAAGCCCTTCTTGAACATATCCTACTTCTTCTCATCCTTGTTGACCTCTTCCGGTGCATAACGTGCCAACTCCATGAACTGATAGGTGTACTCCTCAACAGACTTGCTGCCTTGGCGCAGTTCACGGAACTCATCTGCCTTGCGCTTCATGGTGGCCACTGGAATGTGATAGCGGCGGAACTCTGTCACAAACTCATCCCAGGTGATAGTGGTGGCATCTTGGGCAGCTGCACAGTAATTCTCCCACCAAGCTAAAGCAGTTCCGGTGAGCTGGTGAGCGGCCAAGAGAACCTTGTCGTAGTCCTCACAACCAAATGGCTCAAGTTTCCTCTGGATGACCCGCAGCCAATCATCTGCATCCAAGGGGTTAGTGGATCCTCCAAAGGTGGGTGGCTTGGTGCGGAGGAAGTCTGTCAGCTTCTCATTCAACCCATGTCTGCGGGGCCTCTGCTGAGTGATGGTATTGGCTAAAACTTCCAACAGAAGGGTCTGATTGTTCATCACTTGGACCAAGTCAATCTGTGGTGGTGGGGGTGGATGCTGTTCTCCCACATGACTTTCTCCACCTCCTTCCAGCTGATTCACTTCATGCACAATTGGGGGTGCTGTGGCGGGTGGATTTTGCCTTGGCTGCCTTTCTACACTGGGGGCATGGGCCTGACTTGGGGCGGTCCTGGCGCGCTTGGGAGGCATCTGCAGATTGAGCGGGGTTTTCATGAGACTTGGGGCTTAAAGTGATATTTAAGTTATTTAAGCTCATTTTTAAAAGACAGAGCAGACAGACTAACAACACAACAAGCACAAACGGTTTTATTTCTTCCAAGGAGGGGGGTACAACACTGGGCAAGGCCAAAACACGCACTACACGACCGGGTACAACACGACACTGGAAAGGGGTACAACTCTAAACTGGGACAACTGCAAGACTAAGGGTACTGCTCTGAACTTCGGACCAACGGCTTCATCCTCTGACGACCACTAGCACTTAGGCGGATTCATTGGCCCCAATGGGTCCTTCCCTTAGGAGAGAACACACATCCACACTTGGTCCTGGCTGCGTCAGTGGCAGCGGCTCCTTTCCTTCTGCAGCCGCTGGACCAGAATCTCCGTGGGTAGTTCCTGCAGGTGATAGTGCTAGTGAGGCAATGAGGCTCTTCCTCTTGCCGGATCCTCGGGTGATAGGAATTCCTTCCAGGATCGGGAACTCCTCATGATCAGAGGCCTGCATCCTCCTCCGGGTAAGTCCAGCAAGGCGGGCCTCCTTTAGTTCCTTGGAGTGCCGTTCTTCAGTCTCCTTGAGGGCCTCAATGGCTGTGAACTTGTCAACCTGGGCGGCGGCAGCTTGGGCTTCGGCGGCTGCCAACTTTGCTTGGAGCCTTCTCACCGTATACTCGGCCTCTTCAGCTCTGCGAACCTGCTGCTTCAGTCTCGCACGCTGATCATCACAGTACTCATCCAGGGTGAGGAGATAGGCTGCCATATTGAGCACCGTGAGATTATCCTCATGCTGACCACGTTCCTTCACATTCTTTACCCGGGCTAGCCAAACCGGGCGGTCCTTCTTGGTAGGCGGATAAAACCTCATGGGCGTGTGGCCGATGTGCTTCTCATACACTTGGCAAAGGCGGCGCAGGGCCTTCCGGGCTGCCTTCTGATAAGTGTCTTGCTGACCAAATCCAACGGTCGTCACACTCCATGGCTCCATGCCGAGGTAACAGCTGCTTTTCTCGACGCTGATGGTTATCTCGCACCGGGGGGTCCCGCGGTCCTCGTACTCCATGATGGTGTACTCCGGACGCTCATAAATGCTGACTCTGTCCAAGCAGGCAAAGAGCAACTTGGAAAAGCCGGGTTCCTCCAAGCAGCGGCTAGTGATCCATCCTTCGGTGGCCATCTGTAACAGAACAGGGGTAAATTACTTTTTGCAAAAGAGCATAGAGAGCAAGAAGTTTTATAAAATCTAAGCTTTGGTCAAGAAGGGCTTTCCGGTCCTAGTGGTCAACGTCCTACAGCCAACTACGGCTCTGATACCACCTGAAGCGCCCCTGCCTAAGCAGAGACTAAATGTGATACAAATTATCAGTCCCAGGAGGCTGATACACATTTATTCAACAGATAGTTCAGAACTTACAGCCCCCGAGGGAGCGGGCACTTGATACAAGCCAAGATTACCAAAAGGTAAACCATGGCGACGAGCCAAACTAGGAACCACTCGGGCTCAACAAAGGGATCAAAGCTACGCGACAGCGAAGACATCTTGGGCGGGACCAAACTCCACAGGCAAAGTTGGGTGCGGAAGCGACCACCTATTCAGCGTCCTCAACAACAAAGTCCAGGTCTTCTTCTGAAGCAACAAAAGCAAGGGTGAGTACAAAAGTGCTCAGCAAGTCCAACCACACCCATGGAGGGGCTAACACAGAATATGCACAGGATATATCAAGGAATAGGCTAAGTTTTAATTTGCAATAAAGCCAGTTTTAACACATGCAAGGGTTTACCAAGGAAAGTTTTTAGCAAAGCAAGTTTTAGGAACAATTCATTAAGTGGGGTTGTTCCACAAAGGATCCAAACTTTTAATGCTACCGGATTCCCCATCCGTCGTAGCTTCCAGCACAAAGCCGAACTCATTTCCAAAACCAACACACTCCAACCCATCACAAAACCTTAGTATTGTGACCAAGCCATAACTCGCCCATGACCGTGGGCACGGCTATTCGAATAGTTTGGAAACTCTGCAGAGGTGTACACTTTCACCACAAGTAGGGTACCGCAACACAGTCACCTTAGTGCCAGCGCGGATCCTATAGAAGCCATTACCCACCATAGCCAAAACTGCCTAGCCATCACGAGAAAGTAACCAAGGGGGTTTATGACACCAAGTCGGCACCCATGACACTAAGTCGGCACTTGGTTTTCCCGCTGCACACCTGCCTCCAGACAACTAACAGTCTAGCTAGTGGGATTTAGACTAAGCCCTTGCACCATACAAGAGTCGAGTGGTTGTACGAGAAAAGTTGGGTTAGGCAAGATGACACATCACCTCGGTTTAAAACCGGACAAAATGGATATCTCCCAACTTGCTTAACCACAAAGGTACAAGCCTACTAAAAGTATTTCACAAAGAAATACCCATCCATCTTATCCACACATTTTCTTTCTTTTAAAACCCAAAACCCATTTTCCACACTCACACGCTTATTCTTTGATAAAACAAGTGTATATCCATGATTGATAGAGTAAGGAGCAATAGTTCCTAAGCATTCTAGAATTGGGTATCAACTAAACAGAGCATATCATATTTAGTGATAACTAGGTTGTCAAGGAATATCATAGCAATCAAGGGGTGGCTAACCAATCGGGTTTTGATAATAAAACAGGATGCAATATCAAAGGCTTAATGGGTTGTGTTTATAAATCATGGGATAAACATGCATCAAAGGATGGGATTGGACTTGCCGTCTCCAAAAGCTTCCGGGAGTTCCTGCTCGCGGTACAACTCTTCGGGCTCGGGCTCGTGGTACTCTCCTTCGTACTCCGGCTCACGGTACTGTCCCTCCTCGTTCACTCCGTCGTCTAGGGCAGGCACAAACAAACACAATAAGAAAACAACAATCCTTTACCGATGAGTTGAAAACAGGAAATAATAAAATAAAATAGGAAGGAGGATTATTTTTGAGGGATTTGCGTATAGCTCGGCCGGAATAGATGAAAGAAAGGTGTGTTCGAGTTTGGTGGAATTCCGGAGAAGTTTGGCGCATAAAATGACGGGTTAAGGGAGTATTAGGGCTTAACTGGGAGGTTTAGGGCCTAATTGTAAAGATTAAAAGGGCTAAGGACCTTTCTGTAAATAACTTTGTATAGTGGAAGGACCTGTTGGTAATTTGGGAAAGATTCTGGGGGAAGTGGTAATGACCTGGGATATATTTAGAAATATTTAGAAAGAACAGGGGCTTTCTTTGGATTAACCCTAAAGGGGTAAGGGCTATTTTGGAATTTGGGGACAAGGGAGGGGGTTTTTTGGAAATCAGCCACTCATCCCCTTCCTCTTCTTTCTCCTTCGGCCGAGCAGGGGAGGAGGGAGGGGGCTCTCGGGCGCGGCCGGCGGCGGCGATTGCCGGCGCACCGAGCCACGGCGACGCCCAGGGAGCCGCGCTAGAGGGAGAGGAGACCGAGGAGGACTCCCTCCCCTCCTTACCACGGGCGGGAAGAGCTCGGGGAGGGCGGGCGTCGGCGGCGAGCGGGGGAAGCGAGTGGCGGCGGTGGTGGAGTTCGGGCGGCGGCGCTGCGGGGCTCTGGAGCGGCGGTGGGCAGTGGTGGTGGGGTGGAGAAGCTAGTGCGGCGGCTCAAGGGCGTGGGGGTGCCCTTTTATAGGCGTGTTGCGGTGGTCTCTCACTTTTGCATCACCGCAACAATCCGTGGTTTGTTGGCCTGGTTGAGGATGCACAAGCGCCTAAAATTGCGGTCCGAACCCAAGACCATGACCGCAACAGTCGGTGGTCCTGAGGAACAGTAAAATTCGTCTCTGGATTGAAAGACTGTTGCGGTGCTGCCCATGGCGAACTGTTGCGGTGCGGAACACATACCACCACTGCAACAGTCGGTGGTTTTGGGGATGGGGATTTTGCAGTGTCTCCGGTCCATGACGGACTGTTGCGGTGCGGGTTTTACCCCACCACCGCAACAGTCGGTCCCCAACCACCGCCGCCGGCATGGGCGTCTCCGACGCCGGTATGGGCGTCCGCGCTGCCACACATCATCCTCTCGCCGTCCTGGACACGTGTCCGCGTCTCCCCGTTCCATTTGCATGGTCCGTGCCTTGGTGTCACACCACGTGCAAGGATGGAGGACCGATTCAACCACCTCGTACCTCCATTCATGAGCTCGGTCATGTCTCCGGCCAAATTCAGCCCACCTGCTCCGTCATTCTCCAATTCATCACGTCCTCAACCTCCTCGCCTCGCCCTCGCAGCCCCAGAGCCTTCCCCATCCTCCACCACCGCTTGCTGTGACGGGAATTCGAGAAATACGGCCGCCATTGCCACCACACGGCCGAAGCTTTTTCCCTCACGTAGGCAGCCAATCACACTCCTCCTCCATGCGAACAAATGCCTCCTCTAGCTTCCCCATGAGCTCGTGATCCTCCCCGGCCCTTTTCCCCTCCTTCCCCGCCACCACAACGGCCGGGCCACCACCGCCGGCCTCCCCTGGAGCCGAGCTCGAGCTCTGACTCGAGGTAGAAGAAGCGAGGACCCAGGGGTAAGAGGTTGGA
>CM014278.1:87965265-87982814 GCA_004135705.1 Alloteropsis semialata | reverse complement strand
TGATCAAGAGGGAGTGTTAGAATAGGATAATTAGTGATCAATTAGCAATTAGTTATGTCATTAGTAAAAGACACCCATTCACGAAGAGGCACCTATTCGGTAGGGGTGTGTCCCTCCGAAAGGACATGTTCATGCCTCTTCCCCATATATAAATATGTAAACCAACACTTCATTCATTCAATCAATACAATCACAGATTCATTCTCTCAATCAGTTCTCATTTACATTGAAGCATAGATTATTCTCAACAGAGAGCAGCCTACCCCCAAAAAATATTTTTTTACTGCAAAAAAATACTGCGAAAAAGTCCAAAATACAAAAGTCAACCATCCTCAAAAGTCAGGAAGTCCTAGCGCTCGATTGTGGGTGGTAGCAAAACCTTGAAATTTTCTATTGCAGCCAAGCAGCTAGGCTTCTGGACTCTTGGCTCCTATTTGCTGAGTCACTGACCTATATGTAAGTGCGGATCATGCGGATCCAATATCACATCCTAGCTCTAGCTCCCCCATGTTATTGTTCATACACTTCATCATTTCAACAAAAAAAAAGGCAAGGAGAAGAACCCCATCCCAAACAGTGCCTATATTACAACAAAAATATCTATTATCTTAGTATTTGGCCAACAAACGGAGCCTCCATGATCGCTCTTAAGGCCTAGAAATTCCCAGGTTAATCAGAAAAAATTAGAAAAATTAAAATTACCCACAACTGCCATTACGTAAAATTTAGCCAAAAATACGCCCTTAACTATTTAAAAGCTACCCACCACTGCCATTACATAAAAAAAGCCTAAAACATCCATATATATTTTTACAAATCATTCACCAATGTCATTAGAAAAGTTGCGTTCACTCTCAAGGCCTAGAAATTATCATGTCGATCGAAGAAAAAAGAAAAATACAATTGAAGCCGCCATTACGTAAAAATTACCCTAAAATACCCATGTAACTATTTAAAAATTATCCACAATTGTCATTACATAAAAATTAGCCTAAAACATCCTATATCTTTATCTTTTTGAAAATCATCCACTAATGTCATTACATAAAAGTTAATCTAAAACACCTCAACACTATTTAAATAAAAAATAAAACAAAATATTTGCTTCTGTAAAGAAAGAATTAACTAAAATACTCATGCTTTATCTAAAAATATATATATACCTTTTCATTTACTATGAAATTAGTCCAGTCATTAATTATCCCTCATTGTCACTATACATGCATAAATATGAAATTACTTTGAGCTGATAAAATTGTAAACTTCTACCATTAACTAAAAAAACTCCAATCCAAGTTATTAGTCAAAAAATAAATAAATAAAGATGTACATATAGAGTATATCCATAAGAGATTGAGCAACAAAGGTAATAGTAGTCTTAACAAAGAAAATTATTATGACAATGCCTGAATTTGCCGTAATAGGTAACAAGAGCACACCTGTAATGAAAAAATAAGTTTAGAAAAAGAATAAGGATGCAAATATAGATATTTAAATTCTACATAGTAGCCACGCAAATGCGCGGGTATCTCTCTAGTTCACAGTATACATGCATATGCTATCCCTGCAATGCCTCATTAGAAGAGTCAAGAACTCAAGATGCAAACATAGATGCAGTTCCAAGTTACATTTCATTTCAGGCAGGCCCTAACTGTGGCTCTACCGTGTGCTTGACGTCCAACAAGTGGCCGGTGTGACAGCCACACAAGTCACTGAAACCACACAGCGTCAACCTACACAAAAAGTTGGTTCAGGTGTCAACCAAGTGACACGGCACGGGGCATAATTAGGTCCTTGCAGAAAAAAAGAGAGAAATAAAAGAGTCAATCTGGGGCTAATTAAAAGGAGGGCGACTTTTCGGTAAAGAGAGAGAATGATTGGCAGGCCCTGCTAGGCTCGCGACAAGCGTCCATTTTAACCTTGGTAAGTTATTGCCTCCTAATTTGTCGCTTATTAGGAGCACAATTTAGTTTAACCATCTGGTGTTCTGTCTACTCCGGTATACTTTTTCACACGCTGCTATTGTTTGGTGCAGCGCAGGCAGTCTCTGTCATCAGAAACGGCAGCAGGTTCCTTGCAGATACAGACTCTAACCAGCGAACCGTGTAGTGCGAGATATCATGCATAGTCCACGGCTGGGCTGCTACTCAATACTTATATATATGTGATGCGGTTGGTTAAGAGGCCACAGTCAAGTGACTTGCTACTCTCCAGTAGTAGGAGCAGTGAAGTAAGTAGTGGTAGGCGTGTTGTGACAAATTTAAAATAAAGAAACCGGTTGTGTTAACGTCTAGGTATCATGTATCCTACGCGGAGCCACACAACTAACCACGCATGCAATGCAAGAACAATGCAGCTGAGATCATGCGTGAACTGAACGATGTAGAGACTAGTAAGCCGGAGAGGTACTAAAACGTTGTGCACCAACGAACTGATGACACATGAGAGAATGTTGGAACAATCAAAAGAATGGGCTCTTCTTTAGTATTTGCTAGGAGATGGGGGAAAGGACAAGGGGAGCAGGTGAATGGTGAAAAATCACATGCAGATGCAGACCAAACCAGAAACATTGTGCTTTTGGTCCGTTCTCATGGCGTGTGGAGCTGGAACAAAATGACCGTCGTGTCTGGCCGGCGCAAGGCTCTCTCAAGCAATGTTGCACAGTGTTTTTCAACACCAGCAGTTTAATATTCTTTAGCCCATTTTTTGCAACAAGGAAAACTGGCAGATGTACACAATCGCCATTATCATTTGTGTAAAATAGACTGACAGTCTCTAGATTTGTCAGCAAGTGCCATCATTCAGTTACATGGACTTTGAACGAGGCTTGATCGGCACTCGATGACAAACCGTCCATCGGTCCATGCATGCATTTCTCTCTTTTAGTCTCTTCGTAGAAGCCTCGCTGTCAAGCTTTCTGCAATTTGCAAACATTTGCCTTTTCAGTATATATATGGGGTGTTTAGATGTTGTTATGCATAGTATTTTTATGCATTGAATCGCGTGCTACAAAGAGGAAAAAGTGCATTGAGAAACACGTATTATGCAAAATGGAGGAGAGAGGGGGTGAACTAAACACCCCCTATGTGTACCATGTGGAAACTTAAGAAGATGCCTACTAATTTTTCAGCGTACGAGAAGCCTGCAGAAGTCATACAATTCTTGCGTGGACTGCGGAGATCCCACGACTACTGCAGAGATCACACACATTAATAATTTCTTTTAGAATTGGCGATTATATGGCCGTGTTTAGATGGAGGCTGAAATTTTTTTCACCCTCCTTTGACCACTAATTAGAGGTATTAAATAAAGTCAGTTTACAAAACTACCTCCACAACCCCCTGGCAAATTCGCGAGACGAATCTAATGAGGCCTTTGACCGCACGATTAGAGGATGATTACTGTAGCAAATCATGGATTAATTAGATATCCCAACAGTTGCTCTGTAGTTAATGGCGGCATTAGAGACTTTGACCGGTGTGATAAAAAAATCGTTACCAGTCTACTACGTAGTACTAGCTCTGAATCTTTTCGTGGAGTACAATCTCAGCGATCCTCGGTGTCCCGAGAGCATGGTTGCAGACACATGCTGTCCGGAATCTCGCAGGCAAGGAGTAGGAGTGTCCAGTCCACACCCATCTGTGACTGTGCTGCCCCTGCTGGGCTCTGTATTTTAGGGGGTGTTTAGATACCCCCATTTTGCATTCTACCAACCATTTTGCATTCTACACGCTTTCCAATGCACTTTTTTCTCTCTGTGCACGTGGATCGAGGCACACCATTCTGCAGAACGTCCTCATTCTGCATTCTGCGTCGGTAAGTAAACACGCCCTTAGTATTCCCAGTACCACATCACTGCTAATCTAGAGGGCAAAAGCTTCATGTCCAAGCATTATTGCCACTGAAGTACTGTTTTACTTTTACCCCCCTTGCAAACAGAGAAGATTAAAATCTCCCACAAAAATAACCCCGTCCGGAAGCTAAGCTAGCTGCATGCTACCCCAAATTACTGTGAGATATCATAGGCAGAGCAGACGCTGCAGGAAGGAGCGAGGCAGCTTCTACCGCTGCCTGTCGGGACGACCAAACCAGTCGCACTGGGTCCCGGTCCCCAACCCCAGCACTGGGTTCAGAGTCACGTAGACAGCACAGACTTGGACTTCCTCCTCAGTCCCCAGTCCTCACACAAGTTGCAGAGCAAAAAAAGGAAAAACTAAAAAGGAAACAGTATCCCACAGTAGAAAACACTAGGACAGAATCAGCACAGTAGCTCAGCGTGCAATTGAATATGAATAACCAACTGCAGCTCTTGCAAACCCAAGTCTAAAGTTCTGACACAGCACGCCGGACTTGTATGCATATGCGTACAATTGTGCCATTACACTAAAAAATCTAGAATAGAAAGTTAGCATTATGTGGGTGAAGGGGTAGTGAGTAGTGACCAAGAAACCGTGGCTTTGACGGTCTGGTTCTCGTTTGAAGAATCTTCCAAGGGCAAGGAGCGTGCATTTGAATATTGCACGGCATGCGGCGGCCCCGGAGCAGTAGTAGAGCAGCAGGCCAGCAGCCTAGACCGAGAGAATAGATGCATGATGCCTCTGAAACTTCTGCGTCCGTGAAGTTTGCAGTGTTCGAGACTCTGCGCTGGATCCACAAGCAAAATCAAAACAGATCCGTCTTCTGGACCAAGGCAAAGGTGGTAGGGCTACTAGGATCGGACGGAGCAGCAACCATGATGACGTCAGCGCACACGAAGCAAGCCTCTCGTTGTGCCTGTGACACGTCGGACCCCGCGGGGCCCGCATGTCAAGAGGCAATGGGTGTCATTTTATGAGTTACGGAGTACCGTTCTGCTTAGACTTAGCGTTTTAATTATTTTTGGATATACATAAAGTAATGGACATCCAGTTCTAGAAGGGGGTCGTTCTTCTTAACTTTTTCTTAAAAAAATAAATATATGAAAGAAAGGAACAGTTGGTGTGGTGTCCACGACAGGTGAACACAGCCCACAGATGCACAAGGGGTTTTTCCAATGGGCGTTAGTTGCGGTAGGGCTGTCTTTAGGGGAGGGAGCCGCCCCCCTCCCGGAAAGGCCAATTCACGTTTTTGCCCCCATCAAAAGGTTAAGTTAGCTCGTGCCTTGGGAAAACAAAAAACCAAGTTGCTTTTTTTGCTTAATCAAAACTTGTTCAAAAGGCAGCGACCTAAAAGTGCCAAATTTATACAAAAAGTAGGAGAGGAGGCAGAGAGATTTGTGTCAAATTAAACATCATTCTTTATACTTTCCAAAGCTGGTAGTATGCTACATTTGGCTCATAATGACAGATATCTTTGTTCTTTTTCCGGAAAAAAAAAGTCATCTATGCTTATAGTAGGACCACATTACTCATGTACCCAAAATTGCAACTGACGCGAAAAGATGAATCTAAATTCCAAACCACGTCTCTGAACAATATTTCTTTTTGTCAGAATTACTCCCGGCTCTCTCTCAAGAGATGGGCCATGATCTGAATTTCCAGGGCTCTCACCCTTTTTTCTACCTGGGTGGATCACATTTTAGTGAACGAACAGCCAAAGTTACTGCATTATCATTATAACGCATACAGGGCTCGTATTACTTCTCGTGTAAAAACATTTTCAGTGGAGTCACGGAGGAGAGTGCACTTGCACGACAGCGAGAGGAGCTGAGCAGAAGAGCCAGACAGACAGGAACAGGAGCGTGAGCGCAATTGCTCGGCGCATGCGGATGTCGTGGGCCCCGGCCCATGTCGACGCGGTCCCGCCACCCACTAGCTCCTCCGAGGCACACGTGGCCACAGGCCTGCGCCCCGGTGGGCCCCCGAGGCGGCGCGTCCGAGCTGGCGCCGCTGCGTGGACGCGTGGACGGCGACGGCTCACTCGCGACCCGGATCCGACGTGTACCGTGGCCCGTGGGCCCCGCCCCCTTGTTCTTCCTTCCTTCTCGCGCGAAATTGCGACGTCGCGTTAGTTAAAGCGGTTGGCGCGTTGGTTAACGCGAGGTTTTTCTTTGTACTACTGATTGTACAGCTTGCCTGAGACTTTGGATCCATCTGCCTCTCTCGGTTGCAAACCTTGACCAGATCAATAGCTGACTATTTGCTGGTGTTTTTGTCTTCGTTTCTGAATAAACTGCTTCATCAGAAAGCAAGTGCATCAGAAACCAGAGTCCTAGATTATTGCAGTCGAAAAAAAGATGCCGATTCACATTTCCCCTTTTTTTTTGGAAAACGTTTTCATACCTATGATTTATTTTACCAAACTACGGTTTTTGGCATTACGTGCATTGTGCACTCTTGTTTCTTCTCGTTTTGTTTGTACTCAGTTTTTAGTCAATATATAAATTTAAATGTCTTCATAACATTTTGACAAAATTCAAGAATAGAAAATGAAGGCACCCATGTACTAAATCAAAAGAAGAAGGGGGGAGAAAGAAAGGTCCCACACAGATACCCACTTGTGATTTCCTGAGGTGCTAGTTCCTCAACAACCCAGGGGGCAAGAAATCTCATGAGTTTTTAAGAAAACAAAAACTAAAATAGAGAAGAAAACCAGGCACCAAAAAGGGTTGGCCAAGCCTGCCCCCTTCCCCTACCTATAAATAGCCTCCCCCACCTTCCCCAAACTCCCCACACAGCCCAAGCTAGAAGCATCCTTCAACAGCTTGAATCAGCATCACCTCCCTCCCTCTCCTCTCTTCCCTTCTAGTATCTCTCTAGGCTCTAGCCACCACCACCGTCCTTGATCGGTGGTGTGGGTTGCGGAGGAGCCATCGCGGACCATGACGAAGCACGGCGTGGTGCTCGGCCCGGAGGACGCCGTCGTGGCGGCGGCCGCGGCGGCGCGGCATTTCTCGTTCCCGCCGCCGAGGACGGGGGGCGACTCGTGCAGGAAGCTGGCGGCGCAGGTCGACCTCGGCGCCGCCGTCATGGGCTCCTGGCTCGACTCCATGAAGGCCTCCTCGCCCAGGCACAGGCTCATGGCGCCCCTGCCCGGCGCCGCCGCCGACGCCGAGCACGACGACTGGATGGTAAATACATGCCCGGCCGCTGGATGGCCAGCACTGCCACACACGCGTGAGAATTGGTTTCCATTGCCAGCCAGATCCAAGTCACTGACAAAAAGGAGGAATAAATCGTGTTTGTGCAGGAGCGGCACCCGTCGGCATTGGACCGGTTCGACGCGCTGGCGGCGGCGGCCAAGGGGAAGCAGGTCGCGGTGTTCCTGGACTACGACGGCACGCTCTCCCCCATCGTCGAGGACCCCGACAGCGCCGTCATGACCGACGAGGTGCGTGCGTGCTGCTGCTTGAGCTTCCGCCCACTTCATCCTCCTCCTCGCATCCGACATGCATACGAAAGCAGAGCATGCTCTGCTTCCCAAACCAAAGCCTTCCTTCTTCTCTGACGCCGACGCTGTGAACTTGTGGGCGCAGATGAGGGAGGCGGTGCGCGGCGTGGCGGCGCGCTTCCCGACGGCGATCGTCAGCGGGCGGGGCTGTGACAAGGTAAAAAAACATGCATTGAACCCTTCTCTCTCTCTCTCTCTCTCCCCCTCCTCGTTGAAAAGTCCGTCCCTTTCCTCGGCCTATCCCCGCTACACGCACACGAAATCCAGCAGCCACCGCCCACCGGTAGCTTGATCACGGGGCAGGGGAGGGAGAGGCGAGACGAGCTAGCTAGAAGCTCCTCCACTTGGCGGGAGCTCTCCCTTTTCTTCCCCTTTTTACTCGCCTGCGGCCATTAGTGTTTGGTAGCCGGATTTCCCCCCTGCTGCCAGACGCGGTGGTGAGTGGCGACGGCGACGTGCGAGACGACGACGACGACGGCGACGCTGACGTGCTGCTTCGTGCGCGCTCGCAGGTGTTCGGCTTCGTGCGGCTGGCGGAGCTCTACTACGCCGGGAGCCACGGGATGGACATCCGAGGGCCCACCGCCGACCCCGACCACCCCGACAAGGTACTACACCAATCTTACCGCCGCTGTAATTTACTAATTTAGTACAAAATTTACTACATGATCTTACCACGACTTGACTTTTTCCGTTCCAAATTCACATCTTCATCCTTGCAAGCAACAAAGATTTTTATTTTACCGCGAAACAACGTGAGCTGTTTCTTTGACTGATGTGGTGTCTGAACCATGGTCTCGATCGATCGATCAGGAGGCGAAGTCGGTGCTGTGCCAGCCGGCGAGCGAGTTCCTGCCGGTGATCGAGGAGGTGTACGGTGCGCTGGTGGAGCAGGTGGAGGCGTCGATCCCGGGCGCCAAGGTGGAGAACAACAAGTTCTGCCTCTCCGTGCACTTCCGCTGCGTGGAGGAGGCCGCCTGGGGCGCCCTCTTCGAGCGCGTCCGCTCCGTGCTCAAGGACTACCCGGGGCTGCGCCTCACGCAGGGCCGCAAGGTCCTCGAGGTCCGCCCCATGATCAAGTGGGACAAGGGCAAGGCCCTCGAGTTCCTCCTCGAGTCTCTCGGTGAGTTTGCTAATTGCTTGATGGTCTGAAACCCTGAATGAAGAGCGCGCCATGGCGGCGTTCTTCTTCCTCTGACGGCCTGACGGTCTGACCGAGCGTCGTTCTTCTCGCTGTGTCTTCTCCAGGTTACGCGGAGCGCAGCGACGTGTTCCCCATCTACATCGGCGACGACCGCACCGACGAGGACGCGTTCAAGGTGCGTACGTCACCCGCGCTCTTCCGAGATCGTCAGCCCTGCCGGCGTATCTCCACTTCCAGAGCCTGAATGAAATTTCTGCAGCTGAAAAATATTCTGTCTCCCTCTCTGACGGTTCCACGGTTGTGTCGGACAGGTGCTGCGAGGCCGGGGACAGGGCACCGGGATCCTCGTGTCCAAGTTCCCCAAGGAGACCAGCGCGTCCTTCTCCCTCCGCGAGCCGGCCGAGGTCAGGGACTTCCTGCGCAGGCTCGTCGCCGACGCCGACCCCTGATCGATCCATCCATCGATCCAGCAGGGGTCGAGATGAACTCATGAACATGACCACCAGCTCTACTCCCTCTACGTCTAACTCGGCTACCACCTCCCTCCCTCCAGAGCGGAAGAACGGCAGAGGAGTTCCTTTCTTGTCGCAATGTATCGCAGCCTAGGACCAACCAAAATCCCCCTTTTTTGTACCTTCATTTTTTCGTTCCTGCCGCTGCTTGTCAGTACTCAGTACCACCCCACCCGTCCGTCGCCATTGTCTCCAGGCCTCGGCAGGGAAGGCTTCTATTTTCGCCACCTTCCCGCGAGAGGCTCTGTAACTAGTTTGTTCGCTAGCATCTTCATTGTCTGTACTGTACCCATGGAGAACCGAGGAATCAATAGAATCCAATTTCAGAATCCAGCTCCCAACCCCCTGCCCATGTTCTTCAGATTGCGATCTCGACGACGACGATCCATCGTACTCTACTTCAATTTCGATCTTTTTCGATGTTCACTATCGCTCTGCTACTTTTGGCATGTGTCGGTGGACAGCGGCGAGAAACCGAAACCAAACAAGGTCAAGAGCACGGCCACTGTGCTTCGCTTTACGTGACGTCGTCCCACAGCTGCCGCCCGTAAATGCAGCGTGCGTTTGTCAAAGCCTCAAAGGGCTCTGAAGAAGGCCCCAAACCAAACATCGTGTGCTTGCTTGTGCAGGTTGCGCACAGGGGCCCCCCGTTGCTTTCTGAAAGATTCAGCAGGGAACCAGTCTCCAGGCCAGAAAATGGCGAGGTTCATCGGTGCAGAACAGCAGAAGAGAACACACCGTCTTTTGTGGAAGGGCTGTGGCGCTTCTTTTGCAAGGTCTGATGATGCTTCACTCCCAGAAGACATAGCTGTTTGTGCTGACTGAAGTGTACAGCGGAAACCGAACCGGCATGTGCGCAGCGCGCGATCGCGGTTTCCTTTTCGTCTTTTTGGTTTGTCGTTGTCGACAGTACCTTCGTTGACGAGAACTAGTCAGCGGAGTGCTGATCGCTGCTTCTTTTCTGTGGAATTCTACGCGCGCAAAGTCGATCTGAATTCTGAAGGGTGACACTGACACAGAAAAGGCGCAGAGGTTTCTCCGTCACCGATTCATCAGCCACTTCGTTGCAGTGTTCAAATTTCGCACTGACAGCTATATATCTGTGTCTGAAAAATATGGAGTCGTGGACGATGTTCATGTTCTCGGCCGGAAGATCGATCGCGGCCGAATTGAATGGGTCGGCCCCGTCTTTCAGTCAGGAGATGAGGCGAGTCCGCCCCCCGACAGAGTCGACCACGCGAGCGCGACCGCGCTGCCTTCGTCCGGAGAGCACGTAGGAGGCCTGCGCGCCTCATGCATTGATAACCTTAGCGTTCTTGCGTATTCAGAGTTTCAGACACGGGGGCATGATCCCGGCGTAGCAGGTCTCCATCACCCGGAGGCATCAGTGTCTGCCGCCAGGCAGGCCATGGCCATGCCACCCCGTCGCCATTAACGAGAACGTGCAGCGCGAGTCCGTCCGTCCTCCATGCCGAGGCCGAGAGGCGAGAGCATTGGAAGGGAAGGGAACACACGTCCCATCGCCACCCCCGGCGGCGCCTCGATTATTGTCGCGAGAGCAACGCTGCCTCGCTTTTCCGTTGAAGGCGCAGGCCAGCATCAGGCAGCCATCAGCGGCACGCACCGGAAGATGGGGGCGGACGTACTGGGCGATCGCGGCAGGCGAGCGGGCCATCATCGGTCACAAACAAACAATGAATACGGCACGTTGTTGCGGGAGCCCATGCGGCGTCGCGATCGGCCGGCGCACGGTGTCTGCCGTGCACCGGGGGGAAAAGGAGCGGTCCAGAGCCGCGGAGCGTGTCGCGGCAGGGCATCAGAGGCGGTCAGGGCACAGGCAGGCAGCGAACCCCGACACCGAGGGGGTGTTCAATTACCCAAAAATTTTTCACCAAAATTTTTCCCAAAAAATTTTAAATGTATAGAGTAGTAAACGTGTGTTAATGACAAAACCCATTCCATAACCCCCAGGTAACTTTTCGAGACGAATCTAATGAGCCTAATTAGGCCATGATTTGCAACAGTGATGCTACAGTAACCATCCGCTAAACATTCACTAATCAAAGATTAATTACCATCATTAGATTCGTCTCGCGATTTCCAGGCGAGATCTATAATTAGTTTTATTATTAGTCTATATTTAATACTCCTAAATGGTAAGATTCTCTTGCAAAATTTTTCACCAAAATTTTTTCACCCAATTGAACACCCCCGAGCCCGGGTCCCTAATTCAGAGAGCGCGACGTCTCGCGCAGCCTGCTCGATCTTGCCAGTGACGAGCCGGGGATGCATGGGATCGATCTTGCCAGGGGCACTCAGACTGACGGATCGGGCCACCATCTACCGCTGCAGCTCTGCCTTTGACCGGAAAGCGAAGCATCGCCATTCGCCAATGCAGCGAAAGCTTGCGCGTGTTTTGTTGTTTATCCATCGTGACAAAGACTGGGCGTGCATGGGTATACGCTTCCAGTAACTAACTAATCATGCCTTACGAATAATACGTGTTTTTTTGAACAATCCAGTCAAAAAAATTGGAGGATCGGATCCGATGCGTGTATTCCGGTCGGTCTTCACGAGACGACCACCCACGCACTTGTCGTGCCCGATTCCAATGCACTGACGGGCCCGTTCCCGTTCCTTCGATTCTCGAGACCTCAACCAAACGGCCGGATGCAGAGGATCGGACATCGGAGCAGGCAGGCCGCTGGCATGATGTGACGCTTTCAGCTCGTTTTGCAAAATTTTGTACAGCGCAGCCATGGACGGACGGGCCGGCGCCGCCGGCCTGCTCGGCTAGTTGGGGGTTAGCTAGCTGCACAGCTACACAAGCTACTGATCACTGCCGCCGGATGCCAAATCCGGCTTCAGATCAGCTCCCTTGCCGGTGCAAAGGCCTCCGCCATTATTGATCCATAGCCAGCCGTGCCATGCCGATCTGCATGCCATTGGCATGGTCCAGAGACCAGAAGCATTGCCTGTCTGGCTGGGTCGCTCGTCCAGCAGAGACACTGAGGCGTAGGCGCCTTTAGAGAGCAGTGCATGCGTGATGCGTCGTTCTCGATTCGCTGCTGCTGCTGCTTCGAATTCGGTCTCGGCCGATTGCAGGGGACGCGTCGCGCATGCATGCGCTGCGACGGCGGCCTGCATGCGGTGTGTGTGGGCCGGCCGGCTGCTGACCATTCCATCCCTGCGCCTCTCGGCTACTGCACGGGTGAATCTTGGATCCTGAATCTGTCCGATCGAATCGGCGACGAAGACTTTTCCTCTGTGGCATCGAGGCCCATGTGTATGTGCGTGGTGTGGGGGACCCTAAAGCCTATAAGCTATGTACAACACAATACACTTCGCACTACGGCACTCGGCACTAGCTAGCTACTTAGCTAGGCATACACATATCGTCCTCAGATGATTGCAGCCCGTGTCGTCGAGCATATTCTATGAACCAAGCAATGCATGCAATTGGAGTCCTCGGATCATTGGAGCCATTGCAGTTGCAGGCCAGCCACTGAGCAAGAGCAAGAGCAAAAGCAAAGCAACTGACAAGTGAGTAAGCCTCGGCTCAGATCGGCCTGCAGCGAAAAGCACGGCCGCTTTTGCAGGGGGTGGGTGTGATCGATCATCGCCATCGCGCGCCCGATCCAGATGGAACAAATGATTGTCGCCAAGCGCCCAAGCCAAAGCACATCTTATTCTTAGGATGCCGCCGCGCCGATCGCCTTTTGTTTCACGGTTGCTTAGCGCGGGATCGCGTGGACCGATCACCGATCGGGCGGCGCCAATAAACAACGGCGGCGAATCTGTGTCGCTCGCCGGGGCTACAAGGCCCGGCGCCAGTAGCCGTCACATGCCGGCCATGCATCCTCCGGTCGATGATCCCCTCCTCCTCATCAGCCAGCGCGTGCGAGGTTTCTTTAGCGGGCACGCCAGTGCCGACGCCGCCGCCGCCGCCGCACACGTGATTGACCGGCGGTGGTCCTCGGCTAGCTACCGAGGTGGCGCGGCCAGGCGGCCCGGCCGGCGCAGTGGCCACGCACGCCACGCCACAAAGGGGGCCGGCGAGTAAAGCATCAGGGCGACGGGAGAGGGTTAGGCGAGAAAAAGTTGGCCCCTTTTTTTCAGTCCGGTGATTTGAGCTCCTTGCTTTCCTGCGTGCGATCGGGACTGATGGCGTGCGTGCGTCGAGTCCATCAGATCAGAGTGGATAAAAGAGTGTTAACTCCTGCGGTGCTACTACGAGTGTTGCCCGTTGAGACACATCAGTGATACACGTACTATATCCACTGTTCCAGTGACACGGCATTGCCATCCGGGGAGGATATAAAGATGATGGGTACATGGCCGTGTACCTTCGTGACATGCGGGATTAAAGTCGAGTACACTTGTCGATCCCCTAATAACACTCCTGCAGAGCCCCTCATCATGTGTATTCTGATCTGGTAGTATATATACGACCAAGGGGACGCGCACATGCTTGTACATCTGGAGTGTAGTTTTCTACCATGTACTATAACGGATATGCTGGCAATCATGTGTCATGTCCACTGAACAAGGTGCATAATATTTGCGCTAGTAAACTAACTACAGCAACCTATTTATTCGCAGCTTTAAACAAAAAGGATTTGTTGTGATTAACCTCCTCCCTCCACTCATTGATAATTGTTTTTTTAAAAAATCGCACCATCTCTGTTGAGTGTTTCTTCTTACCTCAGAAAAGCGAGGTGTGAAGTTGCAAATATATACCAAGGGAACATATGTGCATGAAACTCCAAAGATCTCGCGACAAGTTTGTAGCACATGCTTGTTTTTTCTTCTTTATTTATGGGTAATCCGATGACTGGCTCACGTACTCTGGATCTCCTTTGCCTTTATCCAAAGTGCAAAGCTAAGGATGAAACCGATTGTACTGAATCAGACCAATAACTCGAGACTCTTTTCCCTTTGTTTTTTTCCTCTTTTTCAATTCTCAGATGAACCTTTCTTAAGGGAAGTTTGTTTAAGTGCAGCTTTCAGTAAAGGAATGTAAAAAAAAAAAACAGCTGGAAGAAATATCAAACATGAAGGTGGTGCTAATGAAGAATTTCAATCTAACTAGTTTTTCTGCAAAGCTTAATGCCTACTGTTCATTTGCTACACAAAGCTTCGCTCCCAAACCATAGTAATCGTTGGGACAAGTGTATCACAAGCCATACTCCCTCCGTCCCATAAAGAATGATATTCTAGAATTTAAAATTTGTCCCACAAAAATTGATGTTTTAGGATTCAGACCATATCAACTACAATATGCAGTACTAAATCGGATCAGCGAACGGTACAAATATTCTATCTCTACCTCAGTTTATTATTTTAGTTAGGGGCACATGCTTTTTTTTCTATTCATCCTTAATCTATCTGAAAAATCCTAGAACATCATTTTTTTGGGATGGAGGGAGTAAGTGAGAAAGTACAGGCATATCGATTCACACCTTTTCATCTCATACTCAATTCACGGGAATGTCAAATTGGGAATGGCAAAGCTAAGGATGAAACCAAAAGAATTAGTTATTATTTTTCTATACACTTGATCAAATTCAGACTAGGGGGGTGTTTAAATCCAGTGAATTAGTGAAAAGTGGTGAAAAGTTTTGACAGTGAGAAGCGTGTCCTGTGAGAGGGGGCACGGTTGTTAGTGTGAAAACTTTTAGTGACTTTTGGGAATTAAACAGGCCCTAGTTTGACATACAACAAATAAAAGTTCTTATATTTCATGATGGATGGTTTAGCATTTACCCTACCGTATGCCGGCCTAATCCAATGTTGTAAGTCCAGGGTTTAGGGCAGGCCCATTTATCAAGTCAAAGACGGCCCAAAAGGTGCCGTCGTCCAAAGTGCACTTTACATTTTTTTTTGAGCAAAAAAACAGCCCATCAGGGCCCCTATACGGTTCTCATTTTCCTCTACGCATTTATAGATAGGAGTATAAAATATTTACATTTGTGTCTCTTGCTTTCCAAACTACTACTCAGTTTAATGACTTGAAATCATAACTTTGTTCTGCCTAATTCAACAATCGGACATCGGAATGCACTTTATTCAATTTTTGACACCCTGTGTAACAATAAACCGTGGGCCGAATCTAAATGTTTTTTTTTGAGTTAAAATCTAAATGTAATTAGACAGGGCCTCTATGAGCCCCATTTGTCAAGACAGGATGGGCCTAATCGAAACTCAGACAGGGCTGAAAGCCTGAAAGACACCGGCTTTTGTCCACAAGGAAATGCAGCCGTTGTCCGGTGCAGCAGCAGCAACTAGCGACCGTGGTCCGCTATTCTAAACATAATAGTGCCATTTTCCCTAAAAAGAAATATCATGTCATTTTGTCTTTTTCCCTAAACATAATAGGAGGCTGTACCAGATACAGCATCGTGATGATTAGGTCCCATCAAGGGTGATGGCTCGTCTCTCTCCCATAGCGAGGAGAAATCGCCGCCGGCGAACCGGCGTGTCACGAGAGATCCAGAGCGAGTCGAGCGAGCGATCACACCTAACAGTGCGACTCCACCGGCGCGCGGGAACACGTGTCCTCCGGTCCATGGTGGACTCGGCACGGGCTCCCTCCACTTCTGCAACTCGGGCCCGCCTCCAGCTCCGACCTCTGGGCCATGGCGGTCAACGAGTCGGCAGGAGGAGGCAGGTGCATCGTCATTTGATTCCAATTCGCCCATCCCACCTACCACGCCCCTGGTTTCTGAGTCGCGCCCCCTTCCCTCGTCTCGTACGAACCCTAGGTGTTCGTCGGGCGATTCCGAGTCGATCCCTACTGCCGGAAACCCTAGCGGCCTCCATTTTAAGGATATCGACGAGGAACTTGCTTCTCGGCTGGGACACATATGGGGTAGGAGTCGGGAGGTTGGTGATTGCGGGGCTGTTGCCGTTCAAGTTGATTCGATTTCTCTCTCTAGATTTGTTCCCCTCCGTGGAATAGATCCTGTTCAGTGGTCGACTTTGGGAGGCGATTCTCGCTCCTTTGCTCAGGTTCTCCGATCCAAACCTAGCGGCGCTCCGATGGCGGATGGGGGCTGATCTGGGTTCCAACATGCGGGTCGAGGAGGAGGCAGAATGGGGAGATCCTAAGGGAATGAGTTTGAGAGAGGTAACCAAAACAATTGGGAAGGTAGGAGAGGAGGATTTCAGGGGGGAAGGTTTCAGCAGAATCCAAGAGGTCAGAGAGGTGGTAGATATCAACAGCATCAGACATACAACAGAAACCAAGAGTTTGATCTGAGGCAGAACCTGAACAAAGGGAAAGCAAATCAAGAGAAGGATACCATGCAGGAAGGGGATGATAAGGGAGAAGAAGTACATCATGCAGGACAAGAAGGTCATGATAAAGTTATCAAGAACAAGCACAAGGTTGACAATGAGCAAGCTAAGAAGGAAGATACAAGACCTGCTGACTTCAAGTTGAATTTGTGCACCAGATGTGGCAGAGTTGGGCACAGAGCTGAGGAGTGCATTGATCCTGTCATCTGTCCCAGATGTCTCAAAGAAGGGCACATAGCTAGAGTCTGTGAAGAATTAATGCCATGGGAATGTATTGCCCCCTTCTGTGGATTTGCCAACCCAGGGCAGGGGTTTTATACCATCTTCAGTGATTATCAAGATGAGACATCAAAAGAAATGGCTAATTGTGCTCTTATAACTGTCACTCAAGGTACTATCACGGCAAGACAACTCGAGAATGAGTTCAAGTCACAGGCTGGCCCTCAGTCTACATGGAGATGGTATGCAAAAAAGGTTGCTGATAATATGTTCCAGATGAGATTCCCAACTAGCAAAAAAGTGGAAGATTATGCCTTCTTCACTGGTATGCAAATGAGGACTGTACCAGGAGTGACAATTAAGATTGATAAGTGGAATGCTAATGCAGGAGCAAAAGCTGAGTTAGACACAGCATGGTTTAGGATTTTTGGGATTCCAATGGAGAAAAGGTCAGAGAAGAAAGCTTGCTGTGTAGCCTCCTTGGTAGGTCTACCCTTGGAAGTGGATAAAACCAACCTCAAAAGATGGGACTATGTCAGAGTTAAAATTGGATGCAGGGATGTGGCCAAAGTGCCTGCTGTGGTAGAAAGTCTCTTAGATTTTCATTTCTTTGATTTCTCCTTCCAAAGAGAGGTTCCTCAAGAGACTGTCCCCAACACTCAATGGAACAAGTGGACAAGGAATACAGATAGACCAAGTGATGGGAAACCATCTCCAAAAAAACCAAAATGGGGAGGAAGTGCTAAAAATCAGGAAGAAAGTGGTCCTTCTAACAACAACACTGGCAATGACAAAAACTACAGTCACAAGCAAAATGCTCAAGATAATGATGATGGCTCCAAACAACACCAGGACAAGAGAAACTGAAGATAGTAGTATCCAGTTCCTTTATCTCTCTCCCTTGTTACCTCACACAGACTTTCATGGGCACATACTTGTACCATACCAACTGGTACAACAACAAGGAGCAACCCAAAGAGCTCACCACCTTGCAGCACAGCTAGATC
>CM014278.1:87947096-87964265 GCA_004135705.1 Alloteropsis semialata | reverse complement strand
ATTTCGTCGAGTACAGATTACAATGCGTAACGAGTACCCTCGGGTGGATTGTGGAATACAAACTTGGATGTTCGATACCCTCTACGCACAGGACCCCGCTATTTATACCCAGGGAGACGTGCCTTACAAGACAAAACAGACCTAAACCTAGCAGGACTCGAACTGTCTTCGGGCTTCCCTCCTGCGATCTGGTTGTCGTGTCTTGTTCGGAGTCTTGGTCGTCTTGGAATCGGTAGTCGGCAATCCTCGTGGTCGGGTACCCTGGTATTATGGCCTCAACAATTTACATTTGTGTCTCTTGCTTTCCAAACTACTACTCAGTTTAATGACTTGAAATCATAACTTTGTTCTGCCTAATTCAACAATCGGACATCGGAATGCACTTTATTCAATTTTTGACACCCTGTGTAACAATAAACCGTGGGCCGAATCTAAATGTTTTTTTTTGAGTTAAAATCTAAATGTAATTAGACAGGGCCTCTATGAGCCCCATTTGTCAAGACAGGATGGGCCTAATCGAAACTCAGACAGGGCTGAAAGCCTGAAAGACACCGGCTTTTGTCCACAAGGAAATGCAGCCGTTGTCCGGTGCAGCAGCAGCAACTAGCGACCGTGGTCCGCTATTCTAAACATAATAGTGCCATTTTCCCTAAAAAGAAATATCATGTCATTTTGTCTTTTTCCCTAAACATAATAGGAGGCTGTACCAGATACAGCATCGTGATGATTAGGTCCCATCAAGGGTGATGGCTCGTCTCTCTCCCATAGCGACGCCGCCGGAGAAATCGCCGCCGGCGAACCGGCGTGTCACGAGAGATCCAGAGCGAGTCGAGCGAGCGATCACACCTAACAGTGCGACTCCACCGGCGCGCGGGAACACGTGTCCTCCGGTCCATGGTGGACTCGGCACGGGCTCCCTCCACTTCTGCAACTCGGGCCCGCCTCCAGCTCCGACCTCTGGGCCATGGCGGTCAACGAGTCGGCAGGAGGAGGCAGGTGCATCGTCATTTGATTCCAATTCGCCCATCCCACCTACCACGCCCCTGGTTTCTGAGTCGCGCCCCCTTCCCTCGTCTCGTACGAACCCTAGGTGTTCGTCGGGCGATTCCGAGTCGATCCCTACTGCTGGAAACCCTAGCGGTCTCCATTTCGAGGATCTCGACGAGGAACTTGCTTCTCGGCTGGGACACATATGGGGTAGGAGTCGGGAGGTTGGTGATTGCGGGGCTGTTGCCGTTCAAGTTGATTCGATTTCTCTCTCTAGATTTGTTCCCCTCCGTGGAATAGATCCTGTTCAGTGGTCGACTTTGGGAGGCGATTCTCGCTCCTTTGCTCAGGTTCTCCGATCCAAACCTAGCGGCGCTCCGATGGCGGATGGGGGCTGATCTGGGTTCCAACATGCGGGTCGAGGAGGAGGCAGAATGGGGAGATCCTAAGGGAATGAGTTTGAGAGAGGTAACCAAAACAATTGGGAAGGTAGGAGAGGAGGATTTCAGGGGGGAAGGTTTCAGCAGAATCCAAGAGGTCAGAGAGGTGGTAGATATCAACAGCATCAGACATACAACAGAAACCAAGAGTTTGATCTGAGGCAGAACCTGAACAAAGGGAAAGCAAATCAAGAGAAGGATACCATGCAGGAAGGGGATGATAAGGGAGAAGAAGTACATCATGCAGGACAAGAAGGTCATGATAAAGTTATCAAGAACAAGCACAAGGTTGACAATGAGCAAGCTAAGAAGGAAGATACAAGACCTGCTGACTTCAAGTTGAATTTGTGCACCAGATGTGGCAGAGTTGGGCACAGAGCTGAGGAGTGCATTGATCCTGTCATCTGTCCCAGATGTCTCAAAGAAGGGCACATAGCTAGAGTCTGTGAAGAATTAATGCCATGGGAATGTATTGCCCCCTTCTGTGGATTTGCCAACCCAGGGCAGGGGTTTTATACCATCTTCAGTGATTATCAAGATGAGACATCAAAAGAAATGGCTAATTGTGCTCTTATAACTGTCACTCAAGGTACTATCACGGCAAGACAACTCGAGAATGAGTTCAAGTCACAGGCTGGCCCTCAGTCTACATGGAGATGGTATGCAAAAAAGGTTGCTGATAATATGTTCCAGATGAGATTCCCAACTAGCAAAAAAGTGGAAGATTATGCCTTCTTCACTGGTATGCAAATGAGGACTGTACCAGGAGTGACAATTAAGATTGATAAGTGGAATGCTAATGCAGGAGCAAAAGCTGAGTTAGACACAGCATGGTTTAGGATTTTTGGGATTCCAATGGAGAAAAGGTCAGAGAAGAAAGCTTGCTGTGTAGCCTCCTTGGTAGGTCTACCCTTGGAAGTGGATAAAACCAACCTCAAAAGATGGGACTATGTCAGAGTTAAAATTGGATGCAGGGATGTGGCCAAAGTGCCTGCTGTGGTAGAAAGTCTCTTAGATTTTCATTTCTTTGATTTCTCCTTCCAAAGAGAGGTTCCTCAAGAGACTGCCCCCAACACTCAATGGAACAAGTGGACAAGGAATACAGATAGACCAAGTGATGGAAAACCATCTCCAAAAAACCAAAATGGGGAGGAAGTGCTAAAAATCAGGAAGAAAGTGGTCCTTCTAACAACAACACTGGCAATGACAAAAACTACAGTCACAAGCAAAATGCTCAAGATAATGATGATGGCTCCAAACAACACCAGGACAAGGTCAATAGTGTTCTCACCCCACTGGCTGAATCAGAAGGGGGAAAGGAAGATAACAGGGAAGATACTCAGGTGGCTCAAGATAAAGTTATGGAGGAAGTGTCTAGTGAGGAAAGTGAGGACCAAGGACTCACAATTGAAGATATTATTTCACCTGGTGGCCAGCATTTTAGCTTTGGATCTTTCCAGAATGTTGAAATTTTCAAAGTGCTGAACATCCCTCTCAATGATAAAAGCTCTATGGCAGTGGATGAATATGGATCAAATAGATTCAAATCTAAATTTGATCCCTTGGCTGTAATAGAGGCTAAACATGCTCTGTTGAATATGGCAAATGCAAAATACATTGAGGCCCCAATATCAACTGCTCCAACTCAAATGCAAGATACTCAAGTAACTGAAGATCAGTTAATGACTAGTCAGACTAGTCCTGGCTCACCCCCTCCTAATGACATGGATTCACAGGAAGTACCTAATATTATCTGGCCTAGTCAAGAGGAGGTTGGAGAGGATACTGATACAATTGAGAGGATCAGTCCTATCACAACAACAGTGGAAAATGTGCTGGTGAATTCACCTCTTGTGGGTGAAGTTGGCCCTCCCCAACTTTCAAATGAAAATGGAGAACTTGCTGTGGAGGTATCTCAATCTGAAATAATCGAGGAAGAGATCAAGCTGAGGAGGAGCATCCTATGAGGCAAAGCCAGAGGTTAAGAGATCAAGGGGTGGCACACATGAAGGCAGCAGAAAAAGCAGAAGAGTTGCTGAAAAGGAAGAATTTAGAAGGTAATTCCCTTAAGTGTATGAACTCCTTTGCAGTTCTTAATAATAGTGAACTTATTTTAAGATCTAACAAAATGGGAGTTAATACCAATGAGATGGTGATGGATCAATTTGATGTGCTGAGAGACTTGGAAATTGCTAGAGCCAATTTGGCTTTGAAAAACAATGCAGGAAAAAAAATATGGAAACAGTGGAACAGTCTGATAAAGAGAATGAACTCCCCTCGGAGGAGTTCAAGTTCATTGAGTGGCAATCAGATGAGGAGGAGGAGATTGAATTTACTATTGTCTCAAATAGAAAAGGGAAGTATAAAAGAAAAGAAGAAAAACAAAGTAAATTGGCCAAGAAGAAGTCTTCTTGTCCTTTAGAGAAGGAGATTCTTCTTGAAGGAGAGGTATCTAAGATTCGCTCTGGATACAATCTCAGAAAAACAGGGAAAAAAGTAAAGTATAAAAAATGAAAGGAATCTTCTGGAATTGTAGGGGAGTGGCAAAAAAGGGTATGAGTTCTGGGTTGAAAGATATGATCTTTGATCATGATCTTGACTTTATTGGTTTGCAGGAAACTATCAAAAAGAAATATGATGACAAATTTTATAGAGGAATTGACCCTGGGAGTTCCTATGTTTGGCATGGACTCCCCTCAAGGGGCAGATCTGGGGGTATTTTATGTGGTATAAAAAATGAGACCTTTGATATATTGGCTTTTGTTGAAAAAGAATTCTACATTCTAGCTCATTTAGTTGAAAAGAAGACAAAAAAACTTATTAATATTGCTATGGTGTATGGACCGGCTCAAAGTGACAGAAAAGAGGAGTTCCTTACTGAATTTGCTCAACTTTGTGCAAATAAGAAGGACCCCCTTATTGTAGGAGGGCACTTCAATATTATCAGATTTAGTTCAGACAAGAATAAATCCTTTCAGAGCAATAAAATTTCTGACATGTTCAATTTTATTATCAATTCTCATGAAATGAGAGATTTAAATCTGAATGGTGGAAATTTTACTTGGACTAACAACCAAGTAAATCTCACCCTGGAAAGACTAGATAGAGTTCTAATGAATGAGGAATGGGAATCTCTATATCCCATGACTAGTTTAAGGAAAATTCAAAGGGAGCTCTCTGATCACAACCCTCTGTTGTTGTGTACAGGGCAGGAAAAAAAGAAGAAACCTAGACAGTTTAGCTTTGAAACCTCCTGGATTCAACACCCAGAGTTTCTTACAAAAGTGGAAACTATCTGGAATGAAAAAATTGAGGCTAGGAGTAGCATGGAGGTGTGGCATATCAAAATCAAAAGAGTGAAGAATTTCTTGAAAGGATGGGGGATAAACCTGAAAGGTCATACCAAAAAATATAAGAGAATTCTGCAGGAAGAACTTTTAAAATTAGAGCGTTGGGAGGAAGAGGCTTGTCTTTCCCAGCAGCTGTTGGAGAGGAAGACGTTTATTCAATCTGAAATCCTCAAGTTATTAGCAGAGGAAGAGTTATACTGGTTCAAGAGATCCAACTCGAGGTGGCTCCTAAAAGGGGATAACAATACCAAATTCTTCCACCGAGTAGCAAACGGAAAGAAAAGAAAAATATTATTTTCAATTTACAAAAAGGAGAGGAGATGGTAGAAGGAGAAGCTCAACTTCTTGAGCATGCCACTGAATATTACAAAAATCTGTTTGGGCCCTCGGATTGCCCGGCAATGAGATTAGATCCAAGTTGTTGGAAGGAAAAGGAAAAAATCTCAATAGATGACAATGAAATTCTTGCAAAACAGTTTACAGAGGTAGAGGTTAAAGAGGCCATCTTCACTATGGAGAAAAACACGGCCCCTGGACCTGATCACATCCCAATCGAATTTTTTCAAGCATGCTGGAGTTTTATTAAGGATGACATCATGAAAATGTTTGAAGAGTTCTATGATCAAAAGCTAAGTATTGACAGGATTAATTACGGTACTATTATCCTGATTCCAAAAATCAAAGAGGCTAACAAGATCCAACAGTATAGACCCATTTGCCTCCTAAATGTGATTTACAAAATCATAACGAGAACTTTGATGTTGAGATTGGAAAAGATCATGCACAAAATTATCAATCCTGCTCAAAATGCCTTCATCAAAGGGAGAAACATCATGGATGGTATCATGAGTCTCCATGAAATTCTGCATGATACAAAACAAAAGAAAAAGGACGGTTTGATTCTTAAATTGGACTTTGAAAAAGCATATGACAAGATTAATTGGAAATTCTTGCTGGAGTGTCTGAAACAAAGAGACTTTCAAGAAAAGTGGTGTTGCTGGATTTGGTTAGTGCTTTCGAGTGGAACACTAAGTGTCAAAGTAAATGATGAGTTGGGACACTATTTTAAAAGTTGTAAAGGGGTGAGACAGGGTGACCCCCTCTCCCCCCTTCTGTTCAATATTGCGGTTGATTCATTGGCTAAGATGATTGTGACAGCGCAAGAGAATAATATTTTAACTGGGCTGATACCTGAATACATTGAGCAAGGTGTAGCTATTTTACAGTATGCTGATGATACTATACTCTGCTTACAAGATTATATGGAAGGAGCTAAGAATATGAAGCTTTTGTTATACCTGTTTGAGAGCATGTCTGGACTCAAAATAAATTTTGAGAAAAGTGAAGTTATTATGATAAAGAAAGACAATAAAAAATCCATGATATATTCTGAACTGTTCAATGCGCAATTGGAAGTTGGCCAATTAAATATTTGGGTGTCCCTGTATCTAGCTCAAGATTACATGTGAAAGACTGGCTTACACTTGATGAAAAAATGATCAAGAGATTAGAAGGATGGAAAGGCTGTGTTTTATCAATTGGTGGCAGACTTATTCTCCTCAAATCTTGCTTGAGTAGTGTTCCTATCTACTGCATGTCTATGTATTTGCTTCCTAAAACAGTGGTGAAGAGACTTGACAGAACAAGAAAAAGATTTTTCTGGCAAGGTGGGGGTACCAAGAAGAGATATTTTCTGGTTAAATGGTGCAAGATCTGTTTGCCAAAGAGAAAGGGGGGATTAGGAGTACATGATATCAGAAAAATGAATCTCAGTTTGCTTTCCAAATGGTGGTGGAAACTTGAAAAAGGGGAGGGGCTGTGGCAAGAGATTGTGAAGAAAAAGTATGTGAAGGGTTCTTGTGTGCATCAACTTAAACAAAAACCATCCAATTCCCCTCTGTGGAATGATCTGTTAAAGGTCAAATATATATATTTGAGTGGAAGAGCAATGATAGTAGGGAATGGGAAAAAACTGATTTCTGGAATGACATCTGGTGTGGTGCTGTATCCCTTAAGGACAAGTTTCCTAGACTATTTGAGATATCCAATGAGCAGGTGTGTACTGTGGCGGCACTAGCCCAAAACAAATGGAATCTCTCTTTCAGAAGATGGCTAAATGAGGAGAATCAGATCAGTTTGAGGAGATTATATGACATCCTTAATTCATTTGCGTTGGCTGAGTGTGAAGACACTCCTATATGGCTCTGGGAGAGCAAAAAGGTGTTCTCTGTTAAATCAGTCTACTCACATCTGTGCAGTTCTGAAGTTGAGCATACTAACAAACTCTTATGGAAAGCAAAACTACCTTTGAAAATAAAAGTTTTTATGTGGTTGATGTTCCAAAATGCTATTTTAACCAGAGATAATCTGCTGAAGAGAAAATGGGTGGGTCCTGGAAACTGTAACTTCTGCCCTGGCATGGAAACAGTTGACCACTTATTCTTTTCCTGTCCAACTGCCAAATACATTTGGAGCCTTCTCGCAATAATGATAGGGGCAAACTGTAGACCCAGTTCCTTAAGTCAATTCTGGTTATGGGCTTCAAAATTTATACCAAATGGGGGCTCTTTAATAATGGTTGGCCTGGCAGCTATATGCTGGGCCATTTGGAGAAAAAGAAATGATGCTTGCTTTGAAAATAAGACTATCAGATCTCCAACCGAGATCATGTGCTTTGCTTCATCGTTTATCTCTTTCTGGGCAGATCTTCAAAAGGAGGAGAACAAGAAGTCCATGGCAGCAGCGGCTGAGGCGATGATGCAGACAGCCAAGGAGTTCCATCCCCAAGAGCCGCATGATGAGGGAACAGGAACGGTTTTGCTGCAGTAAACTAGAGGGGTTTGAAGGATGTGTGTTTGCTGTTGAACGTCAGAGGCTCTCCAGAGTTTGTTAATGTTGGCAGTTCTAGGCTTTGTTAAGTTTTAGCTTTTGTATGTTGGTCTACCCCTTGGTGGTAGCTTTGGCGCTGAATCTGTACCAGAGTGGCTTGGCACTCGTTACCGCTAATACCTGAACCGTGTAATTTCGTTGCGTTAGTAATGAAATTTGGGCGGTGGCCCCTGTGAAAAAAAAATATCATTTTGTCTTTTAAAAAAGCGAGATTTGCTGTTTTTAATGGATTTGTGGTGAACAAGTATAATTCGGCTCCATTTAGCTCTGCCCCGGCAGAGCGGACTCAGTGGGTGGGCCAGATATGCCCCGGCATACCTAAACTTTCAGCCCAGCTAGTAAAAGAAAAAAAGTAAACACCATCGCAAGCCCAGCCCAGGCAACCTTCTGACCTTCCCTCGTACGCAGAAGACCGTGCGCCCTTCCCTGGCCGCCTGGCGGCGTGACCGTGAGCACGAGATGGGGTCCCGCGATGCCGCGACTCCGCGGACTTCTGCTCCGCGAGACCGCGAGCAGCGAGCGCCGAGCGCTCGGGTCGCCACCGCCGCCGGACGCCGGTCTGCCCCTGCAGCCCCATCCTCGAGCCTCAGCGTCTGTGACGAGCCTCCCTCCACAGCTGAGCAACTTTACCTCGACATCGACGCTGCTGTGCAGCTGTGCTCGTGCTGCATCCGCCGACCGTCGCGCGTTTGGCTGACGGTGATGGTCAGCTGGTAGTGTGGCACTGGCACAGCGGCGCTTCCTTCTCGAGCCGCGAGCGCGACCTCGGCCCTCCACTCCTCAAGCTCCGCACAGTCAATCTCAATCTAAGTGTACAATATGAAATTTGTAGAACCCTAACGTAGTTGTATTAGGAACCGTGGCTATTTTTTTTTATAGTGATTGAATAATTGGGCAATTGCAAATTAATGTAGCACATAGTAATTAGAGATTCATGGGTTAATTGATTATTGATGTATTTTCATGTATATTTTGTCTATAAAACTACTGCACTAGGAAAAGGAACGGGGATATTGCTTTTACTTTTAGGAAACATGAAACAAAAAAACTTGATGCTGCTTCATCTCCTCCACAAAAAATTTGATGCAACTTTGGTATTTAATTGTTGAATTTAAGACTTGTGATGTTTAATTTTCTTCTTGATGGAACTTAAAATTTTGTACCAAATTATATATAGATCCTACAGCTTATATATAGACATACCGAATTGTAAGTAAAAAAGAATATCGTGACATACCCTCTCTGAAATGCTAGGTACACCACTGTGCCCCGGCGAGGTCATTTGTTGCTGAATCTCAGCAAAGAACTACAGTGCCGGATCTAGTTTGTCATGGCACTTCGATTTCTTCTGTCCAAACTAACACAGTGTTTCGTTCAGCAGGCGTTAACGCAAACGAAAAGGAAACCGCTTCGGTTCTCCATTCCCCAGAGAGGTTTGAAATGGATTGGAGGGAACTGATAGGGATTAAATCCCCAACAAGTCAAAATGAAATCGCATTACCTTGTTCGGTTATCCATTTCCAAGGGGGTTTGAAAGTGATTGGAGGGAATTGACAGGGTTAAATCCCAACAAGTCAAATCCCCCTCAATTCCCTTCTAATCGAACAAGACCTAAAAAGATTCAAAGCAGGGATCGTTCGGCACTGTAATGGTATTAGATAGATGCTGCTGCTTCGCAAGAAAATTGCAAAGCTACAAGAAAACCTGCCTCTAGCGGAGCCATCCTTGTTCTCCTTTGCCGGGCCGAGATGCCGCCGCCGCTATCCTTGCATCACAAATTGATGAAGTCACTCGATATACATGTTGCCTATCGCCGAAAGAATAACACCCCTTCTGATCACCTCCAAAGACTTGCCAACATTCTTTTACGAGTGACGAAGACTTGACTGACATATATTGAGGTTGACGGAGTCTTCTTACTGTCGATGAGCATGTTGCATACCACTGAAAAGAATAGCATCATCGATTCATGAAATAAATCGAGGAAAATAAAATAACCCATGCTGAGTCCAGGATTTAGAACCCTAGTGAGCAAGTTACACAAGGAACCTAACAGACTTAGATATCCGCAAATATAAGTCCGTCTAGTATTCGTTCTAACTCAAACTTTTCTCTAACAGGGACCGGCGATATCTTTAAACAAATAATATTATCTTATAAGATAGGAGTCATATCACTAAAGTTTTCCCATAATGAATCTAGTAATGTCAATTTTATGTTACTAATCTATATTAAATTTTAGGCATTAATAGCCAGAGCCAGAAAATTTTAATTTATGCAGTACCCTATTGGCTGCATCAGAAGCAACTAAAACTATACATTCGATCGACACGGCATGGGGGCATGGGGCATCTTCTATCCTATAGCGGCAGCCTTTAATGGATCTCTCTTCGGATCTGTTGTGCCAGAAACAGTGCTAGGAAAAGGATAAGGGAACAAGATACCTGATGCTGACGACGCAAGGCCAATTGCTTGCTGATTCATTGGCCCTCTAATGACATTAAAGATTCCGGTCAATTTCAGCATGGGTCGACTGACGTGAACCATGTACAAGCTTCAGTCGCTATGGTAGCTTCCGCTGGCTTGGCAGATCCTGAAAGATGAATGATATGAGAAGTGCTAGGAAATAAGGACAATGATGCAAAGTCGATAACACTGGTGTGCAAAATCAGTTCTCTGAGCACAAATTCCTCATTCCCACTTGCGGTTGGACGGAACAGATGCCAATTGTTCACACAACTTTAAAGCTCAGAATACCAAACAGTGTCGTACCCGCATTGGAATGCTCCATCTGATATCTTTACCAAAGTATTCTGATCTAAAAAATTGCAAGCATAATGTACCTTTTCTACATATTTTTTCATTCTTGACTGATACATCCATACCTTCATTTTAGCATTGGATCAACCTAACTAACCGAACAAGGCACTAAATCTAGAGCACAATGTTTAAACAAAAAGACCACATGTTTCTCTCCATGCACATTCAAGAATCAGTTATTGATATAAGGCTTTTATGTGGTCATATCCTTGGTATGATCCAGTATTCATTCCAGTGTATCTATTTCTAATCAAAGAACCCAACGAAAGATGACAATCATACATGGCCCCTTCTATATAAGAGCCTTACAGCTAATCCAGAGTAGGAAAAATAAAAAACACCAGCCATGGGCTGTTCTTGTCCAAGGCGTTCTCCTTTGGCCTCCAAGATCAGAAGAGATGCATTTGCCACCCAATTGTTCTGCCTCCTACTCATACAAGCGTCACTTGCTGATGAGGCTGACCGACTGCAAGAGTTTTCCAGATCAAGAATGGAGATGCAACACGATCGAATCGACAATGAAATGCTTATGAGTGGTAGCTTGGATTATCCAATACATGTGGGTCCGCAAGATGGGCTGAAAAAGGATGATAAGATCATTGAGCTTCCTGGGCAGCCGGGGAAGGCTGTCTTTGATCAATATGCAGGCTATGTCACAGTTGATGCACCATCTGGGAAGGCCCTCTTATACTACTTTGCAGAGTCTGCTGAAGAACCATCTACCAAGCCATTGGTTCTGTGGCTGAATGGAGGTAAGGAACCAATTGCTATATGGTTTATTTTGTCAGACAAATGTTGTTCTATCCTCTGCTTGTCTGTTGCTCTGTGCTCACTGTATTTTATCAGAAGCAGTCTTGCAAAAATGATAGTTTTCCTAACGATCCATCTTCACAATCATGGCTTCAAGGTTCAAAACTGAAATACACTTAGAACTTACTACAAATCAGCACCAAATAATTTTCCCCTTTCTGTTCTAATGACCTACTAGTGGTTTACCAAATACAATACATCCACAGGCATCTATTGGAAGAGCAGACAATTGATGGTGTTTGTTGCTGCATAAGTGAAGGTCACCACCAAGAGTGTGCAAAGAGGCACACAAAGGGCAATCAGCTGACAGTCTATCATACCCAGCATCAACCTTCGCTTGTAAAATAGGAAATGGAACAGACCTAGTATGACGAAGTCGATCCTTTGTTGAGTGCACTAATCCTTGACGCCACACAGTGGAGTTTAATAGACTCTCACAAGCTCGTCGCTCGATTGTTTCTTCCCCAGGCGAATTTCGGGACAACAGGAGATATACAAGGTGAGAGAATAGCAGGACGGAGAGGTGATAGACCAGGTGAGCCACAAAGTCTTAACTGATTAAGTACATCAAACTAAATTTGGAACAAAAAATAACGGCGACAATCTGAAATCTTCATCACTTTTCTTTAGTTTGATAGCTTACGCATTGTTCAATGCATGATTTTTCAAACACTGCATAAACTCGTGTCATTGTTCAATTGTAAGCATTTTCTTTCTTTCTTTCCTTTTCTGTTTTCTAAAGTGGCATGGCAATTACATGGAGGGGACAAAAACTATATTTTGTAGTAGAAGACTAAACTAAAACCCTTACATTTGTAGGAAATGATATGATAGAAGCTTGATGGTAAAGGAAGTCATTGAGATGGGCTGTCCAGGGTAAAAAAACAGCACCTAGCACCAATCATGATGAAATAGTTCTGAATTTTCAACTATTCAACTACAAAAAGTTTCCAATTAATCAAATTATGTACTTCTCTGTAAGTGAGAAAACCATTTATATATTTCCCTAGATCTGGTAAGTTAATCTATGATATTTCTAACAACTTGCTTCTGTCGAATAATAAAAATGAGCACACCAGAGGGAGATCTTATCTAAAGCTAGGGCAACTGCTTCCACCTGTAAGGATCGACGGCCCAAGAGGGGGTGGGGGGAGGGGGGGAGGGGTGTGTGTGTGAATTGGGACTTTTTCAAAAACTATGAAAAACAACCTTAGCCTATTATACTAGTGTTGCCCAAACCTAGAGTTTTATGGAATGCCAAGACCACACTAAGCAAAGACCTTAAACAAGCAAGAACAAGAAACAACAACTAGAATGTAAATACTTGAAAGTAAATGTGGGAAAGTAAAGAGAGGGCACGAAGACAACCGGATTTTTTTTCGTGGTATCGAGGAGTTGACACTCCCCCCTAATCCACGTTGGAGCACTCACTAAGAGTATTAATCCACCAAGAACCAAGTGCTTCACTAAGAATACCCCTTCTCCATCTCCGGAACGGCGGGCTTCAATCACCATGTATAACCTTGTATCTGGGGACTCCCACAATCTCCAAGAGCTCACCAAGAACTCCTCCAGTCACCAAGACCGGCTAGGTGCCGTTAAACACCAAGGGTAACAAGCCACCAAGCCTTCACTTGATCAATTACTAAGCCCAACTCAAGCTAGATGCACATTAAATGGATGAACTAGCTCAATTTCGCTCTAGATCTTGCACTATGCACTCAAGTGGCTCCTTGCAACTCTCATGGGGTATATCAGCTTGCCTGAAGTCCAAAGAGCAGCCATGAACTCGACCAAGGGGGTATATATAGGCTAGACATCAAGAACTAGCCGTTGCTCAACCACTCCCCAGAAAAGCCGAATGGCGTATGTTCCACCGTACACAAAAAGGACAACGGCGTATCATACGGCGCCTGCAATTCAAACGGTCGAAAACCTTTTCCAACGGCTAATTGTACTCGGCGTATGATCCGCCGCTTCACCAAGACTGAACGGTGTTTCATACGGCGTGTACAAACTCCAACGGTCAAATTTACCTTTTCAAAACTGACTCAGCCAAATAATATACGCCGATGCCCGGCGTATAATACGACGTCCCTTTTCCTCCAACTCTTGCTTGACATGTTCATTGTGTAACATGTACGCCGATGCTACGTCGATGTACGGCGTATCATACGACGCTTAGGGTTTTGAGGACCCATCTTAAACAACATCATGTCATGCACGGCGTATCATCCGCCCTTCATTAGCACAGTAATGACGGATAATACGGTGTTGCCTTTCTTCGAATTCCTTCAAATGCCGTAGGCTTCTTGGATTGTACGCCGTTGCTCGGAGTATCATACGCTGATCACTTAACTTGCAAAACTCGTCCAATTCAAGCCCTTTGAGTTTTGACTTCAATTCAAACTTGATATATGAAGTATTTGGGATGTTTTGGGCTAGGTTTTGGGATGTGTGCATCTAACTCAAGTATAGATCTAGCTTTGATCAAGCTACTAACTTAGAAACCCCCCTTAATAGTGCGGTCCATCTAGAAAACTAGAAAACCTATCTCCACTAAGTGTCCTTCATTCTCCTTGTGACACTTAGTTCTAGAAAAGTCGTTAGTCTTCATGAATTTTCTGATTTGATTCCAATTTAGGGGCCTCCTTTCATACACTCCATGTAACATTAATATGTATATAATAATTCCTTCAAAACACACATTAGTAACATAGATGGTATTGTCATTTATCACCAAAACTCACCATCTAAGATGGCCTAGATGCTTCACCACCAAGCGGATATCTGTCACGGTGTCACCCCTCCCAACTTTAGCTGGTGGCACTCTCCCTAGCCTCACTTTCCCTCTGCTCTTAACTTTTATCTATGTAGTAAGATATTACGTAAATGGTTTCTGTGCTGCTTGTCCATCTGAAAGTAGAAGGTTGAGGTTTACTCTGCCTAAAATTCAAGATAGCAAGTGTTTCATCTATAATATATTTTCACGCTAAATGCTAAGATTGCTCTATTTGTATGTTGTGTACTTCGTACTTGCAGTCTTGCACTGCTTGGCTACTGATCTTAATTGTTCACAAGTTAACCTTTCCTTACCATATTTAGACACATGTTCCCAACAATATCATGCAGCCAACAATTCTACCAGTCGATATTCTTTTGCAATTACAAAAAGAGTTACCTTGAAATTTCAGGGCCTGGTTGTTCATCTCTGGGAGGAGCTATGCATGAAAATTGGACCATTCTTCGTCAACAGAGATAACAAGACACTGTCCAGAAACAAATATGCATGGAACAATGGTAGGCTGATTCCCACAAGGTTACATACGACAATTACACTTACTATACCTCTGTGCTGACTGATCATTCTGGGATGACAGTGGCAAACATGCTCTTCCTTGAGAGCCCTGCTGGTGTTGGCTTCTCATACTCGAACAGAACATCAGTACAATAACACTGGTGACAGAAGCACCGCAGCAGATGCATATACTTTCCTCATCAATTGGCTTGAGAGGTTCCCAGAGTACAAGGGCCACAGTTTCTTTATAACTGGTGAAAGTTATGGCGGACACTACATACCACAGCTTGCCAACACTATTCTGTCAAATAACAAAATCATGAACACCACCATGATCAACCTCAAAGGAGTTGCTGTAAGTTTCAGACAATAACAGTTAATACTAAGTAATGCTTCCAAGGATATTGACTCAAAGTTTATAATTTAGCATTCACTTCTTGGAAATAGATTGGGAATGCATACCTAGATGATGACACAAACACAAGGGCAACCATCGATTACTACTGGACACATGCTATGATCTCCAAAGAAACTCACAAAGCTGTCCAGGGAAATTGCAGCTTTAATGGAACATACACAGGACTCTGTAGAACCGCGATAAAAGCAGCTAACAATGAGAAGGGCCTCATTGATGAGTCCAACATCTATGCATCCTTCTGCTGGGATGCTTCTGCTCCCCATCAGCATCATGCTTCGGTAAAAGTCATCTCGCATATTTTAAACAAGTTCAACTTCTCCCAATTGATGGTATGATGTTGCAGGTAACCAACACTGACCCCTGTGCCAGTTACTATATGCGATCATATCTGAATCGCCAAGAGGTGCAGAGAGCATTGCATGCTAACACCACAAGATTGAAGCGACCATGGTCTGATTGCAGGTAAAAGGAACATAACTGATGTTCTTTCAAGTATTTCATAATAAAATTTAGCTTTCTGGTAGGTTAACAATGTTCTATATGCTTTCTGAGGACCAGTCATATCATTTCTCCTGAAAATTGGAAAGATGCCCAAGCCTCTATGCTACAGTCTATTCAACAATTAATTTCAAGTGGAGTAAGCACATGGCTGTACAGGTAAGTTCACAAGCATTACAAAGGGTATGTTTGGATATGGGTCACTTGGATCGAAATTCATATGATTTAATTCAAATTTGATTAAATTCCAAAAAAAAGAGCAATCCCCTTCATGCAACCACCCTATTAAGAAGTGACCTATTTTTATCTTCCAGTGGTGATATTGATGCTGTGTGTCCAGTAACTTCAACAATGTATTCATTAGACATCCTGGGGCTGCAGATAAACTCACCATGGCGGGCATGGTATTCTGATGATGGTGAGGTATGAAGTACCAATTAAATGGTATGGTATAACCATTCTGTTGTCATGTAGGATTCTAAAACCCGCTATTTTCTTTATGAGACGGCAGGTTGGAGGATATGTGGTTGGGTACAAAGGTCTGGTATTTGCAACAATTAGAGGAGCTGGGCATATGGTTCCTACCTACCAACCCCAAAGGGCACTCACCTTGTTCTCATCATTCCTGCAAGGGAAGCTGCCCCCTGAATGATTGGAACCCTACAAGGTTTCTTTTATTGTTTGTAACAATGAAAGATAGACTGGAGTCACCAGAAAAATAATAGAAACATACTAGCCGAGCATAAGAGACTTCCTTGCATTGAAGGAGATTACTACAAAGAACGAACATTATATTCTGAATCATCCAATTTCTTCAAAAAGCCTAAGCTTATCATGAATTTTTTTTGTGCCATAAATGGGCCTCTTGTAGCTTATGATTTTAGATGTTTTGAGTTTCACATTTAGTACAACAGAATTGTACTTACAGGAAATAGTGGAAGAGGTGTACTTTTGTGGATGTTTCTTATGTGCGGTTTCAATCAATTTCAGTTGGATGAAACTCAAACTTTATTAAAGAGAAGAATGTAGCAGATCATAAACTTTTACAGCTAAATTGTACAAATATATCCTCGAACACTATTATGGGCATATGGTCCCTCCAATTTAAAATAAATGGCGTTTAGGGCATCAAGACAATCTAAAATGTGAAACTGGACTAACAATTTCTTTAAAATGATTCAAATAAAGATAAACGTTATGAAAGTACTTTCCGTTACGAATATAGTAGCATCTATCTTATATTGTAAATCTATGTCATTCTTTATATGGTCGAAGTTAAAAAGGTTTGGTCGCCAGGAGTTATAAAACAACATATATCTCGAATCAGAGGGACTAGCTTCCTATGCTATACTTGGTGTACTTAGGTGACCCTCACTGCAGTATTTTTCAGCAGATCATGAGATGATTCTCTAACAGCATCGAAAGATCAAGCAATCCAACAGCAGAGAGCGCCTTGGTTTGCTCAAGAAAAGTATGTGCAGGTTCCTTACCAATCTGCAACCTACAGAAGTCAAACCAGACAAAAAAAGAGTTGACTTTGATCCTCATAAGTGCTGGTGAATCTTTTTTCCATGGCCACTGAAGGATGATTTTGATAGCTTTTTTTGTAAGATTAAACTTGACTTGACTATAGAAGTTTTCTTTATTCAGAGAGTAAAG
>CM014278.1:87935899-87946096 GCA_004135705.1 Alloteropsis semialata | reverse complement strand
TGCCAGCATATGATAAAGAAAGACAAGAGAATATCTTATATATTAGAGTACACACCGCCAAACTCAGGCCTCTGCTCTTATCCCCGTCCACACACCGACCAGGCCGTAATAGGCCATATTATTGCTGACGGCCCAAAAAATGACTGAAGCAACGGCCCAATACCGACACCTTGGGTCTGCGGGCGCGGTGGAGCGCGCGGAGCATTCCTAGTGGAAATTGATGATGATGGGACAAGCTTTTAGTGGGCTGGACCTACATTTAACTCCAAATTTTCTTAGGATGTTCATATGACGGAATGAATTAGGAAAGTGATGACCTAAAGAGAATTTTTTTTATTTTTAATTTTTCTTTTTTACGATTTTGCCAAAACGGTGTCCGGACGATAGATTTTGCAAAGCTGTCACCCAACCGCCGATTGAAACGGCGGTCGCCATATGATACGGCGGCAAGGGCCAAAACCGCCGTATCAAACGGCGGATAGAACGATACCGCCGTTTCATTTGGCTGTACCTCCCTCCTCTGTCAAAAAAATTATAACTTTTTCATACGAACTAGTAAGGTGCACGTGCGGCACGCACGTGTTTTAAAAAATTTGTGAAAAATTAAATGTGTTGTACAAGTATTGACAAAGATTATTCAACAAAGATATTCACTTGGCGACCATTCACAGACTGTCGGATACCAATATTGGGGGTATCCAATGACAACGAGTTAAGAATTAAAAACCCCGACGACGCAGTCGTTCAGATAGACCCCTGTGCAGAGGTCTGCAGGTCCGCCTCGCCCGACCCTCACGCTGGGTCGGGCGTCTCCATCTGATTTATCTCCACTCAAACATAACAGCAGCGGACACGTGCAGACGCATGGGTATACGCGACGCTGCGGTTCAAGGCGGAGCAGCAGAGCGGTCACGTGGGCGAACGGAGCCTGCAGCGGTAGGCGCTTGCCCGAGCGGCACTGCAACGCTGCAGCAGGAGCAAGCCAGGCACCAAGCAGAGGCCCTGCTAGTCAATTAATCAAGGACATAGGGCCCACGTCCTGCATGCAAGTCCGCTCGCATAGCTGGTCCTGGTGGATATTGGCCCAATCGCGACACACCACCTGCCCCTTGGCCCGCTCCCACGCATGCGTGTGCAACGCTTTAGCTGCTTCTGGTCTAGACTCAGGCTGCATGGCCTGTGGGCACATGCATGGGCTCCGCTGGGCCCCTGCCTCCCTTGTCCGGCCTGCATGGCTTGTGTGCCTGAGCCAAGAGAGCACGCATGCCCGCCAGCGCTCGGCAGCGCTGACCGCGTGGAGTGCCTGGTGGCCTGCGCGTGTCCCATGGGCCCTAGCTGCCCTGCGCCACGCCTGAAATTTTTGCAAAATGGCCCTTTACTCGAAAGATTTTGACATTTGGACCCCTGGAGGAAAGAATTGCGGAAATGGACCCTTAGGTCGGCGCCAGGAAACCTGGCGCCAAGGTCAGATGGGTCGGCGCCAGCTGACATGGCGCCGACCCCCGCCACGTCAGCCGTCCAGTGGCCGGTCACGCCGTGCGTTGACCGAAGCTCGGCGCCAGCTGATCTGGCGCCGACCCATCTAACCTTGGCGCTAAAGGAGCTGGCGCCGAGCCTGGGGACTTAACCCCAGCGCGCGGCCGCCGGCCCCCCAGCGCCCCCATTCCTCTGTTCGAACGCACGCCTCCTCCAGCCGCGCCTCCGCCGCCCCCTCCGCCAAATCCGGCCGGCGGCGGGCCCCACCTCACCGGCGGCGGCCGCCCGGACGACGGGGAAGGTGAGGTCCCTCTCCTCTCTTGTTTTCTTTCCATTTCATTGGTTGTGTAGTGCCCAATCTAGGGTTTAGGGTTTGGGTATGAATTCGTTTGATCTATGATTTCCGTGGATAATATGTTGTAATAGATGTTTAGATGGACAATGTGGGTATGTGTAGAAGTTTCCCTAATAGTTTAGCCATTTGTTGAGCTTGAATTGATGTATTTCATGGTTTTGGCCCAAAAATGCATCGAAAGTGTTACATTGCCGTCGTGCGTTTATTTTGAATGGTTTAAGTTTTTTTATATAAAGTCATGGGTTGACACATTGTACAGGAAATCAATGGATGCCCTGTGGCGTGAGAGAAAGTGGAAGGAACGTGGACAGAAGAGTTATCCCGACGTGTCTTGCAAGGATGCGCCTGTTCCTCCCGCTCTCCCGCAACCTCTGTGTGAGTGTGGGAAGCCTGCGAAGGTCACTCAATCGATGCATCCAGATACTGCGGCTCGAGCGTACTACACGTGTCCTGATTACCGTGTAAGATAATGCAATCATAGACTGTCTTACTTGATTGCCCAAACTCTCATATATTATGAAGATTTGCTAATTTGGTTGTGTTGATGCAGGACTGGGAGCAATGCAACTTTTTTCAGTGGATAGATGGCCCTGAGATGGTGGATCAACGCATTCTTCTCTTCAGACCCAATTCCGCGAAGAATTATGAGACTTTCCAGCGGTGGCTACCTCCTCCTCCTAACCCACCACCCATGACAGCTGAGGAGAAGAAAGAAGCCATTGCCAGACGTATGTCAAATCCACCATTATGCAATTGCGGTGATCCAGCTGAGATTAGTCGGCAGATGCCCAACTGTCCTTGGCCTCGCACCTTCGGGTGTCCCAACCGTACAGCCGTAAGTGTAATCTAGTTTCCATCCATCTGCATTGCTTAATTTGTTGTGGTTGCTAATTTCATGTTTTACACAAAAGCAGAATAGGTATCCGGTTTGTTCATTTTCGGAATATGACTACGGTCCCAAATCTTATTGGCCTGAGCAGGAAGGGATTAGGAGGAAAAAGGGGGAAAAGCGGAACATTGACCCTGCCCCAGATAGGAAGTGTGCCTGTGGTGTAGTAGCTAATCATGGTTTACTGCCCTCGGAGCTTGGAATAGGATACTATTGCGGGCATATGGTTGGCGATGATTTGGTGAGTTCATTAGCGTGACTTGAAATCAATATCCGCTTATATAAGGTTCATATGTTTATGTTGAATGTGAAAATGTATGTTTTGTTGTTTGCAGAGTACTCGAAAGTGTGACTATGAGGCCCATTATTTGGAGCGGCAAGTACAGGATGAGATTGCAAGGAGAAAGAAGCCGGGACTCCATCCAGAGGTGCTGAGGACCTTTCTCAAGTTCCATAAGGAAAAGCAAAGGAAGGATGCGCGACAGATGGGTTTGTGGCCTCGACCAAATGGAAAGAAGAAGAACAAGCCTGTGTGGCTGAACAATTCTAGGAGGAGGTCAGATGCTGATATTCTTGAAAGTCTGACGCCGCCGACTATAGAGGCAGAGAACATGAAGAGGCAGAGGGCAGAAGAGGCACAGCTGGAGGCTATGAGGGCTCTAGTGTCAGATTTGCCCAACCCAAAGGCAAGGCAAGGCAAAGGAGACTCCAAAGGCAAAGGAGAGGTCGTCATTTGCTCGGATGATGAGGACGAGGAGGATTGGGGCGACGACGAGGTGTTCCCTGGGTGTGAGTCGGATTAGGCCTGATGCTGGAAGTGTATGAATTCCCATGTCTTTGTCATGAACTATGTTTATGTCCTTTTTCCATTTGTTGGACTCTATATATGTTGTTTCAACCTTTTTCCATTTGTTGGACTCTACATGTCTTTGTCATGAACTATCAACTTTGAACTTTGTCTGTCTGTGTCATGTTTAAATCAATCTTGTGTTCTCTTTTATGTATGTGTTTGGACTTGATTTTCATGGGATTGTCTGTGTCATGTTTGTGTTATCTTTTATGTGCTTGACGATTTTCGTGGGTGTTATCACTGAATGCGGTAGTCGCGCCTCGATCCATGTTTAGGGTGATTAGGGTGATGCACACTTGTGAAATTCTAGCACTAGGTAGCTTAAGTGAAGCCATGGAACCTTAGAAAGAGTTAGAAACTCAAAGACATTTGAATTGGACGAGTTTCAATAACTTAGAATAGGTTTTCAGTGTACCACAGACTGTTGCGGTGGTGACCAAGATGGTCACCGCAACAGTCGGTGATGGTAGGGCCATCAGGGCCGGTGAAGGCAGATGCCACCAACTGTTGCGGTGGTGGTACTCAGGTACCACCGCAACAGTCGGTCTTGTGAAGGCCAGATGGGCCCAAGTGACGGCAACCACCGGAAGTTGCGGTGCTCGGTCGAGCAACCACCGCAACAGTCGGTCCTGTTGGGCCAGAGACGAGTTCGTCTCTGGTTTGACCCCACCGCAACAGTCCGTCAAACCAGAGACGAACTCGTCTCTGGCCCAACAGGACCGACTGTTGCGGTGGTTGCTCGACCGAGCACCGCAACTTCCGGTGGTTGCCGTCACTTGGGCCCATCTGGCCTTCACAAGACCGACTGTTGCGGTGGTACCTGAGTACCACCACCGCAACAGTTGGTGGCATCTGCCTTCACCGGCCCTGATTGCCCTACCATCACCGACTGTTGCGGTGACCATCTTGGTCACCACCGCAACAGTCTGTGGTACACTGAAAACCTATTCTAAGTTATTGAAACTCGTCCAATTCAAATGTCTTTGAGTTTCTAACTCTTTCTAAGGTTCCATGGCTTCACTTAAGCTACCTAGTGCTAGAATTTCACAAGTGTGCATCACCCTAATCACCCTATATTGGCAACAGAAAATTAACATAGTCAAGAAATATCAACCAATATTGAGATCCCATAGTTTAAACTTAGGTCACAAACAATACACATACATAAGCATACGACACATAGAAGTGACTACATAGAGGTCATAACAAGTCCCGTATCAGCCTCCCTTCGCCCAACGCTTGCCCTTGCCCTTCCCAAGGGCATCGGTGCCCGGAGTGTGACGATCAGGCGGCCGGCGAGTCCGGCGAGGTCGCTGTGAAGGCTGTGTGGCAGGTGGTGCGTCGGACAACTGTGAGGAGCCAAGCTCGTCGTAGCCGTGGTCGTCCTCGTCCTGGCCCTCGGCCTCGTCCTCGCTCTCGTCGTCGTCCTCCCCCTCGTCGTCCTGGGTGTCGTCATCATCTTCGCCGTCACCTGGCTGGGAGCTGAAGGTGGCAGAGCGCGAGTGACTCGGTCCGGCTGCTGCCCGATGGGACGACGCGGAGCCAGACGGGTGCAAGATGGCTGGTATGTCGACGTCTGCCGCAGCCTGAGTCCGGCAACCAACACGAGCGGCTGCTCGACTCAAACGTCTGCGTAACCTCTGCATTCAACAAAACAAAGCAAATTGTGGGAATAAGGGTTTGAACATACAAACCAGTGCCGTAACAGGTCAATCAAGCAATCTCTACCTGAAGCAAGGTCCTCATCTGCCCTTCATTGTCAGGGTGGCCAGGTGGGGACTGAAGTGCAGCATCTATCTCAACCACTGACTCCCTCATAGAAGTGCCCTGCCAATACACATGTTTGAAATAAAGACATAAGACATTGAAGAGTAGTTATTCCTTAATAGTGGTTTATGACCTTACCACTCTGTCGAGGAGGGGTCCTAGCTCCACAGCCCGTCCGGTACGTCCCCTCACGTCGTACGCGGTGTCCTCATCATCGGAGGATGCAATCTCTGCGTAGTCGTCCCTGGTCCACCCCGCGCGAAGTCTGTAGCGTGTAGCAGAGTGGTACCATGCCAAATATGCTCTGAAGTTTGCATTTGTATGCGGGGTCCCTTCTGGCTCCGCGTTGGTCTCCATCCTATCCCACCACTCGATGCGCTCTCGGTGGTAGTCTAGAAAGTCTGTCACCTTCTTCTGGCGCACACGATCAAAGCTACACAAGATATGAATCGATCAGACTTAGTTGTCAATAGAAATGTAAGTCAATGGTACAAGCTTGTGCTCAATTCAATATTTGAAGTCTTACCTGTGCAAGGTGATGGAAGTGGAGACCTCGTCTGGGGGGAACGCCTGGGCAAACCCAAACTGTCGGGCTACACGATGCGGGAGATGAATCTCGACCGCGTAGAAACAAATCAAAGGGCACCGCAACCTCCAAAGGACTTGGTCGCGCCTACACATCGGGTTGAGTGGCATCGCCAGGACCTCCTGCGTATTGTATGGATCCCATACAACCTGTTGGGCACAAATAATATGATAGTTACACAAGGTACAACCATTTGACCATTCCATTATGCCGAAAAAGAAGAGGTTAATATCTTACCGTGGAAGGGACGAGTGCGTCCAGCTCGTTCTGAAAGTCGAGGTAGGCCCTCCAAGTCGTCGCGTAGGGGGCACTGACCTGGTCCCAAAGATACGCGACAGTAGGCGCGTGGTCTGCCCCCGCCACGTCCCAAACACGAGGCTGCAACACCTGTGGCCTCCCCACCGGTAGCCTTGACCACATCCACAGCTGTAGGAGTAGGGTGCAACCACCAACACTAGAGGACTGAGACTGACGACGACAAGCCTCGCACAACTGCCTGTACAGAAAAGCTAGAACTGCTGAACCCCAGCTGTAAGTCCCTGCGTCGTCCCAGTCCTGTAGGCAGTGTAGGTACATCCAAGAAACAGAATCCCCTGTGGCATCTGGAAACAGAACTGACCCAAATAGGTTGAGTACCCAGGCACGGCAGTAGTAGGTGACTGTCTGCTCGTCGGCCTCTGGAGGGCACACTGCGAAAGTGCCTCTGAGCCAACGTAACGGGATGCCCGAAACCCGAGTACGTCTCGGTGCCTGGCCGTCGTCCCCCGCTACTGGTGCCGGTGGTGCGTCGCCCAAGAAAGCCTGAACTCGGTCCCTCCACCCAGCGGAAACTGCAGTCCCACAAACTGCACGGCCTCTGATCGCCAATCCCAAAAGCATCGCTGTATCCTGCAGCGTCACTGTCATCTCACCACAGGACAGGTGGAAGGTGTGAGTCTCTGGCCTCCACCTACAAAAAATGTGAAGCAAATGTTAGACACAAGTAATAGGAAACGCCGTTCGAAAGGTCCGAGTGGGGCAGTGCTGACCTGTCGATCAAGGCAGTGAGTGCTGTGGCGTTGAAAGTCGGCAAGCCTCTCCTAACAATGTTGGAGATCACGTGGAGGCCAGCACGCTGAAGGAGAGGCGCGTAACGGGGGTCGTAGTTGATGACTGCGATGCCCTCATGGGTTCGAGGGCGAAGGATCGAAAGAGCCTAAAACAAGATAGAAACAATGAAGTTGTCAGATACACTGTCATGTATACAAAACCATATGCTAATTTTTGAGATGCAAAAAGCAAATAGGGCAATTTATCAATCTGTATCATGTGCATTTTCCAAGATGCAAAAAGCAAATAGTTCTATGTTCTTTAGTAGTAAATCTAAGTCTTATTGTAAATTGCAAAACTGGTATATCATTGGTTATTGCAAACATGAGAACTATTTTTAAAAAGGTAGATATGGATTAGTAATGTAGTAAACGAATAATGTAGTAACAAAATAAACTTGGCAATTACATTTTAGAACCGTGATAAACTTTGGGAAAGAAAAATCTTACCAGGTCCGGGTTTTCCGCGATGCGCCTAGCGCGGTGGCTCGCGTCGTAGTGCTCGTCAAGCAGGCGGTACTGCGCCGCCATCCTGCACACATTCAAAAAGTACATGATTAGTAAATATGACAAGATTACTTACAATTTAATTGAAGTGAATATGACATAAAATTTTGAAACAACTCTAACCTAGCGACGCTCACAAGTCCTCGAGTTGTGACCGAGCTCACCACATCTTCCGCAATGCGTCTCCATGGGGTCAACTACAAACGGATTACCTTTGCCCCTACGAGACTTGCCAGGAATCCTATCCATTTGCATCTTGTACCTCGTTCGTTTACGTGATCCCTTCGTCGGCCACCTAAGGGCATCGTCGACCACGTACTTTGGACCGTCGTAGGGTGGCCACTCACTCTCGTCACGGAAGGGCACAAAGCGAGGAGACCAAGTGTCCAAGTAAGCCTGGGCGGAGAAAACTGTAGGAATCTTTGACTCTATAGACACCCGACGTGCCCTGCAAGCCGCGACCATGTGCGAACAAGGGAAATGAAATTGCTGTGGCCGTCGACAAGTGCAGGTATTGGCATTTATCACCACGATGTGCTTCTGTCCCTCTCTAACCTCACCAGCCTCATTGATCCCAGAAGGCTCGGCAACCTCATATGTCCCCGATTGGTGGTGAAATACCATGCACTGAAGGTCGTTTGCTGCTAGCTTGGCATTGTCGAGATATTCTTTGGATTTTGGTGACAATGTTTCTCCCTTGCTCAACAGAGTCCTCGCCTTCTGCTCATGCAATGCAAACCATTCTACACACTTGTAAAACGTAAATACAACTATGGCGGTAACTGGCAACTGTCGTGACCCTTTTAGCAAAGCATTGAAACACTCGGCCATGTTGCTTGTTTGGAACGAATACCTCCACCCACCATCATGTGCCCTGGACCATTTCTCAACGTCACCCAGCAAGTCACGGAGCCAATCACGCCCTTCTGCATTTGTTTTTGTTTTCAACTTCTCCAATTGCTCCTCAAATGACTTCTCCGTGAGCTGCCTAGCTGTTTTCTCAAAGAGCTCAAAATTTTCCTTGATATGATCCTTCTTCATCAAGTTGTCAGCAAGATGGCGAGTACACCATCTATGCACCACCTGTGAATGTCCTGGAATTGTTTCAGTAACGGCGTTCAGGATTCCGGCGTGCCTGTCTGACAACACACAAATCGGCCTCCCAGGACCTACCACATGAATGCGAACTAGCCTTAGAAACCAAGACCAACTACCTTTGTTCTCTTTCTCAACCAAACCAAATGCCATAGGAAGGAGATGATTGTCCGCATCAATCCCAATTGCAATGAGTAGTGTGCCCGTATACTTGCCTGTCAAGAAAGTGTCATCGATCAAAAAAACTGGTCGGCAATGCCTGAATGCCTCCACACACTGGCCAAAGCACCAAAAGGCACGCTGAAAAATCTGTCGTCCGTCTTTCATGACGTTTGGAACAGGGGCATACTCATAGTGCATACCTGGATTCGCCGCTTTAATTGCATTGAACAACACAGGCAACCGCTCGTAGGCCTCCTCCCAAGATCCATATATCATCCTCAAAGCCCTTTGATGAGCCCTCCATGCCTTGCCGTACTTGATTCTGTACTTCCACTTCAAATTCACAAGCCCAATCACAGCACGAATAGGCAACTGAGGCTGCAGCTTCACAACAGGCAATATGCGTGTCGCTATGAATTTCGAAGTCAACTGACGATGCTTCTGGTCAGGCATTGCAGAACCACAAGTATGCGGACCAACAACACTTGTGATTTTGAACTGTGTCGAGTCTTTGACCTTCCTAGCACAAACTTTCCATAAACAGTTTCTATCCTCGCACATAAGGGTGTACCGCCTCTGGGCTTGCGAGTTCTTGACACGGTGAGGCCTGTTATGCACTACAGCATACTCCTTCATCCACAACTTCAGTGCATCAATATCCGGAAACACATGTCCCTTCTGAATCATTGACCCAGACTCTGGACAAGGAATGACGGGTTCAAACACCCCGCCATCAGCTACGGCTCTGTGTGAATCACGTAGGTCACAGAAATCAGGCACAAGAGGGTCCCGGTCTGGAAGAAACTGCCTCATAAATTGAACAGTGCGTGGTGACAAAGGAGGCATTTCACGGTCATCCTCAGAATCCACAGCCCGTGCAGTCTCATATGTCTCGTCATCGCCACAAAAGCGAACATTGACACGATTCGAAGCCCGACCCATCTCACAAACTTGAAAGGCAGCCGCAGGTGGCTCGACTATTGGCAAAGATTCGAAGCCCGACCCATCTCACAAACTTCAAAGGCAGCCGCAGGTGGCTCGACTATTGGCAAAGATTCTTCCATATCTTCATGACCACCTTCTATGTCACAATTACCATCCCTTTCATCATCGGATTCAGAATATGAGTTATCTCCCCTTTCATCGTCAGCAAAGCCACCACCTCCCAAATATTCATCTCCCCTTTCATCATTAGCAAAACCACTGCCTCCCATATCATCATCCTCTTCCTCATCTTGAGTCATGACAACTTCAGAAGGACCAGGAGCGGTCAATGTAGCCCTAGCGGCGGAGGACTGCCTCACCACGTTCCGCACAATTAAGTCCAATGCTCTCACTTCAGTGTTCATCACAAGAGTTACATAATTCTGCCAATCCTCCTCACCACCAATGGGTATCAACCGCTTATTATTTCTTCCATTT
>CM014278.1:87910909-87935791 GCA_004135705.1 Alloteropsis semialata | reverse complement strand
AGAGCAACCAACCGACTATCATGGAACTATCTCACGGGGGCGTGGGCCATGGTCTTAAGGCTTAAGCTAGACGAAGCGAGAGTCTGGCTCTGCAGGGGGCTTGTGCTTGTGCAGCTCGAGCCGGAAAAAATGGTGGCTTCCGGCTAAACGCCCTCCTCTTTCAAATCCTTCTCCTCTCGCCGCCGCCGCCGCCGCCGCCCCTCCCCGTTCCACTCCCGTTTCCACTATCCTTCCACCACGCCCGAACCCTAAAACTCACAAACCCTGCCAACTCCGCCCAAACCCTAAACCCAGCGAACCTCGGGAGCTGCCCCAGCCATGCCGAAGGTCTTTGGCACCGGCGTCTTCGAGTTCCGGCACCCCCGCGCGGCGGAGTACCCTCTCCCCGCGGACGGCGTCCCCGCCACCGCCGCGGCGCCCGACAAGGTCCCCGCATCCACCGGCGGCGCCTCCATCACGCTCCTCGACATCCAGCGTGACCGCCTCACCCGCGTCGCCGTCGAGCACTGGGGCACGCCCGTCGCCGCGACGGCCTTCGATGCGGACCTCGTCAGGGAGATCTACGCCACCGAGCTCCGCGTCGAGGGCCGCGGCCGGAAGACCGTGCCGCTGCACCGCGTCATGATCCTCGAGGTCAGCCAGTACCTCGAGAACTACCTGTGGCCGCACTTCGACCCGGCGGACTCCTCCTTCGAGCATGTCATGTCCATCATCCTCATGGTCAACGAGAAGGTCAGCCTCTTTTCCGAATTGGACTGGAGCACGTATTCCTTGCTTCTAGCTTGGGCGATTTCTAGGGTTTCTGACATGGTTTGGGCCTCGTGTGCAGTTTCGGGAGAATGTGGCGGCGTGGACATGTTTCCATGACCGGAAGGACGCTTTCAAGGGGTTCCTGTGGCGGGTTCTCAAGCTCAAGGAAGAGGTTTGTATTGATTTTTCTGTATATGCAAATTTTCCAGTAAAATGAGTCTTCATGTGAGATCTAATGAGGATATAATTGATTTTGGAGTTGGTTATTTATGCATCTATCTACTGTGAAGTAATATTAATCGGTGGAACGTTGGATAAACTGGGGTGCTGTTGTTGTAAGGTTCCCAGTTAAACGAGTAGCAGAATTGGCTATCTGCCCAATTGCTTCTAACAATCAAGCTTTCTTAGGCACATTGTCTGGATCTCTCTTCAGCTGAAATGTAATAGGTAGTGAGATGTAGTCACTAGCCTGTACTGTTGGTAGTATAATTGAGAACATGAGATTGGATTACAAAAGCTTGAGAACTTTGGTGGTTTATATTGATTTTTCTGCATGAATGTCCCACTTCACTGTTAAATTGTTTTGAGCTCCAGTTGAATAACATGTGCAGAGCAGTTCTCTCTCAGATGTTCTGGTACTGGTTCGTTCTTCGTTGAATATCAAGTTATCTAAGCACTTAGAATGTTATATGTACATGGTTGGGTTATAGTTGAGGCTTTAAGGGGCATCAGGGGAGTTTGAGTCTTGCTTCTTTTGTTGCGCGTAGAGCTGTTATCAACACGAATAGTTTGGTTGCATTTCCATCTTGAACCAAAATTTATGTGCTTATGTCAGTACCAATCTGCGTCTTTCGGACTATTTCCTCATTTCCTTATGAAAATATTATGAGATTGCAATGTTCATACATAATTTATCCTGTTATGTTATCTTTCAGGAAAGGGATCTTAATATGGCCGAGAAAACAAATTACCTACTGTTCATGATAAATGCATTTCAGGTACTTCCTAATCGCATTGCATGCTGATGCTTCATTTTCCCAATTACTTTGTTTAATAATTCCTGTTCAACCAGAGAACCACCACATGCTTCACGATATTGGGGCTGAACATCAATACAACTTCTTTATGGAATTGATCTATGCGCTGCTGATATTTATTTTAAATTTTAAGTTTATGAACAATTCTGGATTGCCCTAATATGTCAGTTATGCAAGGCTTACTCTTGTATATACTGTTTATTGGGATTATCACCCTGTGTAGGTTTTATGAGAACTTAAAACTTACAATGGCCATGTATTTTATAATTCTTTGCAGAGTTTGGAGGATGAGCTTGTCCGGGATACTATACTTCAGTTAGTAAGCCTAAAGCTGTGGAATACCCTTTCTTTTGGACGGCTTCAGGTAATTTTAGGTTTTTCTCATTAACAATTAGTTACTTTTCTCTGTGCGCTTACTTTTGGATTCTTATCTTTGTTTCAAACATGTACAGATGGAACTCTGCCTTAACCCTGAATTGATTAAGAAGTGGACTAAAATCAAAAGAAAAGAGGCCAAGGAAGCAAAAAAGGCCGACCAACCTATCCATCCTTCTGAAATGCTCGAGAATAAATTCCTTAGGAATCTAATTGAAGAATTCTTGGAGGTGTGCCTTTGAAACTATCCTTGTTACTCTGTTATTGCTAGATAAGGATTTTGCTTAATTCCCATGAAACTTCTTTGTAGATTCTTGATTCGAAGGTCATATTATCCAGTCAAGACGGTGGTGAAGAATCTGTACTGAATGAGTCACTTAATGGGCAGATCGATGATTCTTGTGTCCTATATTGTGAGAGATTTATGGAATTTTTGATTGACATGTTGAGCCAGCTTCCTACTAGAAGGTATATAGTTACTAATATTGTATTGCCAGCACCTTTGTAAATGTAGATTGTACCTCTGCCATTCTATTTTACACGATATTTTCCACTTATATCTATGAACATGAGAATTTAACATCCTGTTCTCAACTTTGCAAATATGTCTGGTTAGTGCAAGTAAAGAGTCCTTTGTGGTATAAGCACCCATCCACCTATAAAGGTTTTAGGGATTTTGGTGTTCAATTCTCAAGTTCATAGATCCAAATGGTGACCTATGTGAGTTTTATTTAATGGGATGCAATATATACTCAAAGAGTAACTGCCTTTCCAGACCATGAAGCTGTCAATGTCCTTTCACATCGAATAGTCATAGAAATAGATTATGTGGGTACCTATCTCCTTCCACTCTGAGCACAATAAAGACAGAGACCAGTTTATTTCCCTCCGTTCAAGGGTGTTAACATTTCTGCTGTACGGATCTCTTGTATTGTCATAATTGAACATCAATTCCTTGTTCTGGTTGTCTATGTATTTTCCTATCATGTCCGTATAACATCTTTCCGTTGCATTTTTACCTGTGTTTCTTTACTATCCAAGAAAACACAAGTATATTTCTTAAGTGGAGAAATATCTTGGTTCAGTTAAATATTGCTGGCAAGGGGCATTATTAACAAACCGCAGCTTGTATTTGTTTATATGTTATATTGTTTCCCACTCATGTTACTTATAATCTGCAGATTTTTGAGGCCCCTAGTTGCTGATGTTGCTGTCGTTGCCAAGTGCCATTTGAGTGCACTCTATACTCACGAAAAGGGACGCCTTTTTGCACAGTTGGTTGACTTGCTGCAGTTTTATGAAGGCTTTGAGATTAATGATCATTCTGGAACACAGCTTGGTGATGATGACATTGTGCAAGCTCATTATTCCCGTTTCCAAGCTTTTCAGCTGCTAGCATTTAAACAAGTGCCTAAGGTGTGCACCTTGTTATCTATTCTGACTTCCATTTTGTGGTTTGGTTTCTTGTACATAAGTTAACACGGAAGGCAAATTGTAAATTTTCATTTTCATCATTGCAGCTGCGAGATTTTGCCTTGTCTAGCATTGGTTCACTGCATAAGCGAGCTGACTTAACAAAAAAGCTGCTTGTCTTGTCAGATGTGGAACTGCAAGATCTGGTTTGTAACAAGGTGAGAATTTGTTTTTCACATATTACTTTACCTGTTTGTGATTGTTCTCTATTAATATGTAATAAGGCTCTTTTGTTGTTTGTAAATAGACATGCCTTTTCTTGTCATTGGAGGTCTGATTTTCAAAGTTTAATGGTGCTCTGGTCTCCAGACCTAAGTCACGCAAATATACATGCATACGTTTGGATGATTGATCAATAATGACTGGTCAATAATGAGTTTTTGAGGCTTGGTGTACAGGGGCACTTAATAGGCTGGATACACTATATATCTTCTTATAGTGAGTTGCATAGCTTGACCTCTTCAGCCCCTTGTTGATTAGGTGAAGCTTCCCCTCTGCCTCATTGATCTAGGCTGCAGGGTTCGAATTAAAATACCTCCAATCTGGTTGCATTTGGGAATCATTGAATATATGGTCTGCATATGATATACCTCCTACAAACAGGAAAAAACCTCTACAAGGCCAAAGCCTATGACCTTGCAGCTTTCATGCCACAAACATCAGAAACTACCCAATTTCCGACTAAGGGTAGAAAACACCTAGCCTATTCCCAGAAACAGACCCTAGAGCTCCTTAGCTACGCACCGTAATGTGCCTTATTCGTTTATTGCTTTCATGATCTTGTTGACATTCGGGGATATATAATTAAAGACACAATCATTTTGATGCTCCAGCAGCTCCCATGAAACTAGGATGATCACAGCAATGAGATCTGACATGCACTGACTTTGTTAGGCCTATAAATATGTGAAGGGATGATTTTCATGAAGTTGGTGTTCAAAAGTAGTAAACTCCATCTTAAAATAAGCAGCAAATACATTTCATACATGTTACTTTACCAGATAAATACATCTCATTTTCTTATTTCCTAGCATTTGCTGTGCTGTTAAATGACATATATAGTCAAAGTGGCTAAATATTGAACTGACAGCCACCAGTCAGAGAGGTCAGAGGTCAGAGAAAGACCTTGATTGGAACAAATGCCCAACTTTAAGTAAGTTCCATAGAGTTAGCTTAAAAGTTATACTCATACTCCCTGCGGGTTGCTAAAGGAAGTCGTTTAGGACATTGACACGGTCTCCAAAACATAACTTTGACTAATATTTTTTGCTATAAAATATTTATAAAATATATTTAAAGAGTACTTTTTTGAAACTATAATTCAATACGAATCTACTCATATTATTTTCATATTTCTAAATTTAACACATAAAAAATATTTGTAGTCAAAGTTTAAAAAGTTTGACTTAGGACAATCTCAAAACGACTTCCTTTAGTGATACGGAGGGAGTAGTTAGTTAATTTCTTCATTGCTTATTAGTGCCATCAACATTTTGTTTTTGTGTACCCGAATGCATTCTTTTTGAGTTTCTAATGTGCCCTTATATGCAGCTGAAGTTAATCTCAGAGAAAGACCCATGCAGTGGAAGGCGTGATTTTCTTATCGAAGTCCTAGTTGCTTTTTTTGAGAAGCGGCAATCCCAAAAAGATGCAGTAAATGCACTTCCTCTTTATCCAAATGAACAGATCATGTGGGATGAAAGCCTTGTTCCCAGCATTAATTACTCTGGCGAAGGCTGTCTTGCCCTCCCAAAACTCAATCTGCAATTCCTGACGCTTCATGATTATTTGTTAAGAAATTTCAATCTGTTTCGTCTTGAATCAACCTATGAAATCCGTGAAGACATTCAGGAAGCTGTTCCTCATCTACATGCTTATATCAATAATGAGGGAGAGACTGCCTTCCGTGGATGGTCTAGAATGGCTGTTCCAATCAAGGAATTTAAGATTACAGAAGTGAAGCAACCAAACATTGGAGAAGTTAAGCCTTCTGCTGTAACTGCCGATGTTACTTTCAGCATATCAAGCTACAGGCATCAGATAAAATCTGAATGGGATGCTCTGAAGGAGCATGATGTTCTATTTTTGCTGTCAATCCGACCTTCTTTTGAACCTCTTAGCCCTGAAGAGGCTGCAAAATCAACTGTGCCAGAAAGGCTAGGATTGCAATATGTACGTGGATGTGAGGTCATTGAAATTCGTGATGAGGAAGGAACACTCATGAATGACTTCACAGGAAGGATAAAGCGAGAAGAGTGGAAGCCACCCAAGGGCGAGATTCGTACTGTCCGAATTGCCTTAGATACTGCACAGTACCACATTGATGTTACTGAGACAGCAGAGAAGGGTGCAGAAAATGTGTATGGAACGTTTAATATTCTAATGAGAAGGAAACCCAAGGAGAATAATTTCAAAGCAATCTTAGAATCTATACGTGATCTAATGAATGAAACATGTGTAGTTCCAGAATGGTTGCATAACATTTTCTTGGGTTATGGAAATCCTTCTGCGGCACAGTGGATAAATATGCCTGATCTTCTGGAAGTTATAGATTTCAAGGACACTTTTCTTGATGCTAACCATGTACAGCAAAGCTTTCCAGACTACCAGGTACATTATTTTTAACTCAAAATCTTGCTTCTTAAAAGTGGATCTATTTTTACTTTGATCTTTGATCTCCAAGATTCTAATGCTAGAATCTTTTCAGGTTACATTTATCAATTCTGATGGTACAGAAAACCTGCATCCAAGTCCCCCTTTTAAGATTAGGCTGTCCAAGAAAATGAGGGAAAGCAGTCATGCCCTACCCGGCAATGTGAACTCCAGTTTGACTGTTAAGAACAATGATAACATGGCTGATGGCGAGTTTCAGAAAGAGAAACTAATTGTTGAGGCTTACATTCCAGCTGATCCTGGGCCATATCCTCAAGATAAACCTAAACAGAACTCAGTGAGGTTCACACCCACCCAGGTACTCTTCAGACTCTGGATTTCTGGGATAATCCAATAGTATTAATTGGTGCATGTCTAGTAATGAACTTGCAAGTACAAAGGCATGTTTAGAGCATTTCTTGTGCACATTAGAGTTCCTCTTATCATTTTATCTTATGCTAACCAGCACTTCGGAAAGGTGCTTCTTCCATCTTTGAAGATATGATACTGTATCAGGCCCAAAGTCACTTCTTAGTGTACATAAGTCAAGATGATGGCTGTCAGACTGGAGTATTTTCATGACATTATATTTCCTCTCTTAAGTAAATAACATAAGCATTAACGTATGTCTAGGCCCAGTGTGTGTACCATGTTAGTGTCTTTGCTTTCAGGGTGAATGGGGATCTTATTGATCTTAAAAATTCTGACAATATTTTTTATTTGTAGATCGGTGCTATAATATCTGGTGTTCAACCTGGGTTGACAATGGTTGTTGGTCCTCCTGGTACAGGAAAAACAGATACAGCTGTGCAGATATTAAATGTTCTATATCATAACTGTCCTTCGCAAAGGACACTGATTATAACCCATTCCAATCAGGCTTTGAATGACTTGTTTGAGAAGATAATGCAGGTACCGTTACTGAGCAATATATTATCTTAACTCTTACCTCTTATCTTACATTAGTACTTCTTCAAGCGCCACTGGATCAATGCTATGCTGTACTTTAATGTCAGTGAGTTGATATTGCTGCCGCACCTGACTGGAAATTATGTGGCATTCCTTGCATTGCAATAGGCGTTTTACTCCTTGTCCTTTCTGATTTGTTTTGTCAATGGAATCTAATGAAAAATTAGTGCCCGCTGATCCTGAGGGATTCTGTATAAATGAACCTAATGTCACGTTTCCGTTCATTAGTTTAACATGTTAACCGTTCATTAGTTTAACATGTTAAAAAACTATCATTAATCTGTTTGTTTTCCTTAACTGATGGCAAGGATCACTTGATTCACCTCATGATGGGCAATATATATTTGTTAGATGTTTTTCTAATAATTATGGAGATGTTTTGAATATGATTATGTACTGCATCTTAATTTGTTTCTGGATGTCTGATGTATCTTTTTTCCTACCAGAGGGATGTTCCTGCTAGGTACCTTCTTCGCCTTGGTCAGGGTGAGCAAGAGCTGGCCACCGATCTTGATTTTAGCCGTCAAGGTCGTGTCAATGCTATGCTTGTCCGACGGCTAGAGCTGCTAGGTGAAGTTTCTAAATTGGCGAGATCTCTCCGTCTTCCAGAAGATGTGGGTTACACATGTGAAACTGCTGCATATTTTTGGTTATTGCATGTTTATGCCCGTTGGGAACAATTCTTAGCTGCCTGTGCACAAAATGAAGACAAGCCCTCATTTGTCAAAGACCGCTTCCCATTTTCGGAGTTTTTTTCAGATACACCGCAGCCTATTTTCACTGGTGAGTCTTTTGAGAAAGATATGCATGCAGCCAAAGGTTGTTTCAAACATCTTTCTACGATATTTCAAGAGCTTGAAGAGTGTAGGGCTTTTGAGCTACTCAAGTCAACGGTGGAGCGAGCAAATTACCTAATGACGAAGCAAGCGAAGATTGTCGCCATGACTTGTACTCATGCAGCATTAAAGAGGAGAGACTTCCTTCAATTAGGTTTCAAATTTGACAATTTACTGATGGAAGAAAGTGCACAGATATTGGAGATAGAGACTTTTATCCCGATGCTGCTGCAACGACAGGAAGATGGCTATGCTCGTCTTAAACGTTGCATTTTAATTGGTGATCACCATCAGTTACCCCCTGTGGTGAAGAACATGGCTTTTCAGAAGTACAGCCACATGGACCAGAGTCTCTTTACTAGGTTTGTTCGTCTCGGTGTTCCTTATATTGAGCTCAATGCTCAGGGTCGTGCAAGGCCTAGTATCGCTATGCTTTATAACTGGAGATACAGAGAGCTGGGAGATCTGCCTTATGTGCGTGAGCAAGCGATCTTCCATAAAGCTAATGCAGGGTTCTCTTTTGAGTATCAGTTGGTTGATGTTCCCGATTATAAGGGCAAAGGCGAGTCTGCTCCCTCTCCTTGGTTCTATCAGAATGAAGGGGAGGCTGAGTACATTGTCAGTGTGTATATCTACATGCGCCTGATTGGCTACCCTGCTAATAAGATTTCGATATTAACTACTTATAATGGTCAGAAGCTTCTTATTCGTGATGTTATAAATAAAAGATGCAAGCCATGGAATATTGAGCCACCTAACAAGGTAATTTGTAATAAATATGGTGTTTGAGCTATGTTCATAAAATAACAGTTTATCAGTTATTGACTTTCTTGTACTGACTTCCGTTGGTCTGTGATATCTAGGTTACTACTGTGGACAAGTTTCAGGGTCAGCAAAATGATTTCATTCTACTCTCTCTTGTCCGAAATCGTTTTGTGGGCCATCTCCGTGATGTTAGAAGACTTATTGTGGCTATGTCCCGTGCTCGACTGGGCTTGTATGTGTTCTGCCGACGTTCACTGTTTGAACAGTGTTACGAATTGCAGCCAACATTCCAGCTTCTCCTCCAAAGGCCTGATAAACTTGGCTTGAATCTTGAGGAGTGCACCCCATTTACGGAGCGGCTTTTGGGGGAAACTGGAAACATCCATTATGTTACTGATATTGAAGATATTGATCATCTTGTGAAGTTCAGACTGGAACATCTCCGTCAGGTATGTTGTCCAGCACAGTTCCGTCATATAAATGTTGAATCTACTTTTTGTTTCTATATATATATATATATATATATATATATATATATATATATAATATATAATCTGAGCCATAACTACCGTTTCTTGTTCAACAGATGCAATACATGCAGTATTATGCTCCTCCGGCAAATGAGCTACCTCCGGCAGTGCCAGAAAATATCGCTGATGCAGTCCCTTCAGAAAATGGCAGTGTTCTGAATCAGCCAAACGAGCATGTGGCAGTGGAGGAAAATGGCGGGGCTAGTGACAGCACAGTCGGTAACAAGATGGAGGAAGATACTGTTGAAGCAAAGGATGAAAGGATGCAGGAAGAAAAGAAGTTGGATGAAAGGATGCAGGAAGAAAACAAGTTGGATGAAGGGAATGACGACGGTGATGCGGCTATAGTGGATAAGAAGGACGAAGAACATGCTGATGCAAATGACAAGATGGAGGAAGTAGATGCCACATCGAAGGACAAGATCGAGGAAGAAAATTCGGAGCAGAAGGACAGGATGGATGAAGAGTGAGGTATGGTGGTGTCCAGTTTTGGAAATTGACGAAGTTGGATAACATGGACCCACAAGATTTGGGCAGCGCCAAGATTGACAGTTGACAGACATATGTTCCTGCGGTTAATGATTGTGAAGGTTGTTTGCTTTTACTGTCTTGGTCAGTCTGCAGGGAAATGTTCAGGCAACGATGCCTTCATGTATCCCACACGTGTTTAATCTAGTAAGATTTTGGCAGTTCGTCTGAATCGCTCGGATATCAGAGCTAGTCAAGGCCTTAGCGTGCACAAAAAGGTCGGTCCGTCCATGAGGTCTTCTTGACTGCGCGAGCATACAGCAACATTTTGTATATTTGGTTGTTGTAATTTTGGCACGAACAGCTTTAGAATTTTTGCAGATTCGCTGGCCCCTACTAGATTACTGCTGTCATGTCAACACAATAAATCATGCCAGATTTAACTTTTTTACATCGTGCCTTGACAATTTTTAGCCTGAATCTATGGTCAACGGTTGTCACAACCATTCGAGATTATATTTATCGAACAGCCACTAAAACTGGTGGTAGTAGTGGTGATTGGTGAAACAACTTGGGCAACATTCACTTGCATAGCATACACACATATCTTTTTCAGTTTAAAAAGAGAGGGGAATCTAGAAGCCTGCAATCTTAAACGAAACGGTGCTGGTCTGCTGGATGGTGAACGAAACGGTGGTACAAGTACAATCAGCGGCGCTCGTGTCCCTAGACTCGGTCTGGGCCCACGTGGCAGATCCCTCTTGTCTTTTTTTTTTCTTTTCCATCTCGAGGCCGCGCTCTTTCGTCTCTTCTCCCACGGCGACTGGAAACAAAAATTCTTTCCCCGAAACAAGGAAAGGAAGGAGGCGGCCGGCGAGGTAATCGGCAATGGGGGACAGCCAGTACTCCTTCTCCCTCACCACCTTCAGGTCCCTACTTCCTCCTCCTCTCGCTCCCTCTCCGCGAGGACTTCGCGTGAGCTGCTGGCTCATAATGAGGTTTCGGTGCCTTGCAGCCCGTCTGGTAAGCTGGTGCAGATCGAGCACGCGCTGACGGCGGTGGGCTCCGGCCAGACCTCCCTTGGGATCAAAGGTGCGACCCGTTTCTTCCCTGCACTAACCCTGGTGACCTTGTCCACCGCCCTTCCGTTATTGTCGGGGCCAATGCGGGCGAGGTTTGTCGCTGCGGGTTCTGAATTCTGCGTGGTATTTGGGGATTAGGGTTTGGTTTGGTTAGGTGTGATTTCGTGTGTCCACGCCGCTCTAATCCGACTAAGTTGATTCATTCGTTAGATCGTGGAGTTGTACATTTGACTCATAACGTGTGGCCTCTCCGAGGTTTGAGATGGATGTGGGCACTGATACTGGCACTGACGGAATTATGTGGAGGCCAAACGGGGTACTGGACTCCCTTGGTCAAGGAAATATCTTTAATATATGGTATACTCACATGTTGGCACGAGTAGAATTAGCACAGTTAGAGCACTTAGCACTAATTACTGGCATGCACCCTCTGTATGGGTTATGTTCCGCCACTGGATACTGGTACCAATTGTGGTGGTGAATTTGTGACACCCTTGATGCCTACAGAGGTTATCGAATTCTGAGGCTGCATGGAGTTTGGTTTTTCCATCTCTCTTACCCCAAATGTAACATGGACACTGCTAGGCTGCACAATTTCAGGGCATTTCGTGGATGAATTGCAACTATGGCTGGTTTGTTTGGTTCATGATGATCGAGATGACTTGTGCTGCTCTCTCTGTGGTTCTGATTCTTTCCTGATATAATGTGCATTTGAATTCACATATGCCTGCAAAATCCCAGAGGTTCAGAAGTCCATTCAATGCCTATGAAATGCACTGAAGTCAATACATTCCATAAAGTTGGATCTGTCTTTATCTTGATTGATTGATGTCATTGGGGGCTTTTAAAATGCGTCTACCAAGGAAACAAATATCATGCAGAAGCCAGCATTTTGTTTGTCATAATCATAAGCTATACAAAACATAATACCTGCTTTAGTGATACTGGTGGTATGGTCTCTTGGAGGGGATTTGTTCGAATCCCACATCTTGGATTCTTTGGTGTTCCTTTCTTCATTTTTTTTAACTGATGGTCTCTTTTATTGCTGCTACTAAGTAGTTCTGTTCTGGAAGCAAGTTTAATATATGGCTCTTTCACACTCATTATCAACATGTATCTGAACTCAAATTGCTGAATGAAACAATTACTGACATGTATTTCCAAAATTGCTACCGATACATTTAGTTATTACATTACTACAAATTTATTGTCTAGTATGTGCGCTTTCAGATATTGCTCTGGCAGGCCGTAACCATTGACTACCTTTTCTCTTGATTACTTATTCTGATGCATGACATCTCACAGCTGCTAATGGAGTTGTTATTGCCACTGAGAAGAAGTTGCCATCTATTTTAGTGGATGAAACATCTGTATGTGCAACATCATCCTTATCTTTGGCCTCCTCTGCCATTCAAATAGGCACAATTTGTTCTGCTGGTACAGGCACTAATAAGATATCAAATGCAACCTATAGGTGCAAAAGATTCAAACATTGACTCCAAATATTGGAGTTGTTTACAGGTACTTTCCCATGCTGTTTGGACCTTTTGGTTGCTTTGCTGTTGACATCTTACTTTTATGGATGCTGAGAGTCTTACTCTATACATTTACCTCACAATTCTAAACTTAATAATGTACAAGATCACAAATCATAATATCTCGACATTGCTGAACTAGGGTTTTAGTGTTAGCTTCTTAGCTGTCACATCTGCTTTGCACTTTTATCACTAATAAGATGGTCTAAGAACAACTAGAAAGGTACTATAATTACAAGAAGAGAAGACATGTCCTGTATGCATATGGGGCATTGTTTCTCTTCAAGTTGCTATATACTATATTTTATTTCTCTTCAAGTTAAACCAAATTAAGCCGTATTTTATTTCTTTTCAAGCTGCCTCCTCTTTCAGTTTCCCACCTTCAATATAAGTTTTAACAATTTAGCCCAATGATATGTACATTAATGACTATTGACAGGACCCGTGATCATGAGCGCTCACCGTTTTTTGTTGCATTTCCATACACTGACACTGTACAATTTTTCAGTGGGATGGGTCCAGATTTCCGCGTTCTTGTGAGGAAAAGCCGGAAGCAAGCACAACAGTATTATCGATTGTATAAGGTATTTGTGACAGTACATTTGGTGTACATTTTTTCATTTAAATATGTTGGCACAAAAGTGTCCTTGTGAAAGTGATATGCTGCTTGGTGATTCTGGTAAAGCGACCTATCATTATATTTAAATGATGTACATCATGTTTGTTTTTTCTGTCCAAAATAGCGTGTGACAAGTAAATATCATTGGATCTGTAGGAGGGTAAGACAACTGATGTTAAATGTAAATATAAAAGGCTCATAGTTTCTAAAAATTGAAGAACCATTGCTGTTATTAATCTAGTTGTTGAGTTCTGTCCCACTAATATGATCAAATAACACTAAGGTTGACATAATACGTGTATCAGTGTCATACAGAAGACTGCATGTATCTGTATTGCCCTATAGCTGCATCATTGATGTGTAAACGAAGTTCTCACTTTGAATGTGTTAGTTATGTGATTACATTTTGTTTTTGGCAAATGAGTTTTGGTAAACAATATCACATACATTTGTGATTGTATGCAAACCCACAAGTATCCTGTTATTTTGAAGTGAATAACACTTTGTGCTTTGTAATTTTTAATTTTTCAGGAAACTATACCTGTTACACAGCTTGTCAGAGAAACCGCTGCTGTTATGCAGGAGTTCACACAGTCTGGGTATGTTAAATTGATGCATGTCCTCGTTTTCGTTGCTTTGTCGAGAGTGTTCAACTATGAAAAAATTATGTGTGATTTATTTATTGACATTTCTGGATACTGTGGATGCATAACATAATTAAGACCATAACCAGATAACAGTTTTTTTATATTTCCTTTTTATTAAAGTTTTATAGAATACTCTTATCCAGGGAAAGAAACACTGGTGGTAACCAGCAGATTTCCATTTACCAACCAACCTGGACCGGCTAAAACAATACCAACAGTGACTATGAAAGACCAAAAAAGCACAATACTGTGAGGAAAATCCTTGTACAAAGAACAAAAGGGAAATTGTTAACCAGAATAGACCAAAAAAATACTGCTAACATCCAGTTTAGGTGTCATGCCAGTAAATTTTAGTAATCCATTTTTTGGGTCCTTGCTCTTACTGAAAAGTTGGTCTCTATGTTATCTGTAGTTCTTTATTCTGATTGGTGAAGCCTGAAGTAAAGATCACTCTTCTTTTTTATTCTAAGATATATTTTGATTATGACTTGTTTGTTGCAGTGGTGTAAGACCGTTTGGTGTATCTTTGTTGATTGCTGGGTACGATGACAATGGCCCCCAGTTGTACCAGGTATGGACAGAGATACAAAATAGATGCCTTTTTGCCTCTGGTCATGGTACATTGCTCAGCAATGGATATTATTTTATCTCATTTTTCAATGACAGTAAGATTTTATAATGATTATTTGTGCTGACCCTTGACTTAAAAGAGTTGTAAATAGAAACTTTCAAGTTGAATTATTTGCAGCGGCCATTTACTTAATGTTTCATCCACTGCATGTTGATAAAATTCTGGTATTCTGGGGTGTTGACATAATGAATATATTTTTGTAGATAGACCCATCAGGATCATACTTCTCCTGGAAAGCGTCAGCTATGGGGAAAAACGTGTCCAATGCAAAGACATTTCTTGAGAAGAGGTGGATGTTCAACTACGCTTGTTAGCCAAATGTTACTGTACAAAGTCTTTCTTTTGAAACTTCAAAACATGACAAGCTGGTTGGACGGCTTCCATTCACATTTACTTGAAATAATGTTCTGTCCTATAACACTGTAGAAGACACTGTTATTAGTTCTAAAATTATATTCAATTTGATGATAAATAAGTTTTATATGAAATTAGGGAAAATTTATACATGAGTACCTTGTCCCTTGAAGATTTGCCACACATTGTCCCACTGACAGATCCATAGCACATCCTGAATTGACAGCTATATTATACAGGTTGATTTCTTTCCTTAGTTATGTACATATGACCTTTGTCTATCGTTCTGTTGAAGGTACACAGAGGATATGGAGCTTGATGATGCCATCCATACAGCAATTTTGACTCTGAAAGAAGGGTATCTGATTTCTATTGTTAGCCTTTATTACTAGTTATTTGGTGAACATCATCATTGACAGAATTCTGGGCTTGCAGGTATGAAGGGCAGATCTCTTCCAACAACATCGAGATCGGGATAATTCGATCTGATCGTGAATTCAGGTATGTCATCTTAAAACATTAACTGACTTTGTCCCATTCTCCTTTTGCTCATGTTGAAGATCAAACTTTCATATTTCCCTAGCTCTTCATAGTTAGTTTTACATTTTCTGGGATCTGCTTTCTGTCATTGATCATATATCCATGTGCTTTCTTACTTCCTTTTTTTTGTAACTAGATGCTGGCCAAATATTTGTTTGGCGGCAAAAAGTTCTTTTGCATCTGAATTGAATCCATTAGCCCCCCGTACTCAGTTTTGTGCCGGTGCACTTGTTTCTGGAAGCAGCTATGTACTTTCCTCTGCGAAGCTGATTACTGAGAATCTGTCTGGTTGCTGCAATCAAACGGTTAGCTGACACAAATTTTCACCATGCAAATCACAGGGTTCTGAGCCCTGCGGAGATCAAGGATTTCCTAGAAGAGGTGGAGTAGGCAGTTCCTCCTCAATTCACGGGTTTTCAGAGACGAGAAGAGCAAGAACTTAAGCAGCCAAAGCCTAGTTCGTTAGATCTTCTAGTTCCCCCCACCCCCAAACTTTTGAACTGATTTACCAGCAGTGGTGCATCGTAGACTAGATCGGAGCAGCTAGGCTTCCAGGTAGGTGCGTCGTGCATCCAGTACCCTGCTTGTCACACTGTCTGCCACTTGCTTGGCCAAGGCCAACATACATACTAGTATGTGTGGTGCTCGTGCTCATGTGCGCCCCGGGGGGCCGTGGCCAGTGTACAACGTCCATTTCACTGTCCTGATCAGAGAGCAGCCAGCATCTACGTGGTCGGAGCTGAATGTGCTGCCGCGCAAGATAAATTAGGGATCAAAGTCAAGCCGTAGCGTCGTAATCAAGATGAAAGTTCTGCTTCCAGTCGTTTGGTCTGAGGTCAGGCGTGTTGAGCTCTCCCCAACTGTCAACCTTTAGTCGGCTCTGTGGCTGGGCTGGGGAGATCTGTGGCTGCGAGACGGGTGGACGCATGCTGTCACCTGTCAGCCTCGGCCAGACTGTTCGCCTGTACGGGCCGATTAAGTGCCCATTGACCAGCTCTCTCCAAGCCACCTGAGATGCTCGTACCAGGCTCTGCTCTAATGGCCCGGCCGGTGGTGTGGTGCTCGACAGTCCACAGGTTGGGTTCATTCACACGCGCGAGAGTCGGTCAGGTTGGCTGCCTGCCTGCCTGCATAGATCAGGAGCGCCCGATTTCGTATGGCGAATCACCATTTTGACCAGGAAAATTCGTGGCTGGCACTCTGTGTTGCCCGTGGCTTTGGCATGTGTTCACCAAAATTTTGATAGGTAATAAATGCAACTTTGACCGCTAATTAGGGGTATCAAATAAAGTCAGTTTACAAAACTACCTCCACAACCTCCTGCAAATTCGCGAGACGAATCTAATGAGGCCTTTGACCGCACGATTAGAGGATGATAACTGTAGCATTACTGTAGCAAATCATGGATTAATTAGACTCGTTAGATTCGTCGCGCAAAGTTGCACTCATCTGTGAAAAGATTTTGTAAATAGACTTCATTTAGACCTCCATGCATGTGAGATTTCGTTTTGTAAATTTTTTTGACAGGGGCATGTGAACACGGTGGTTTGCAGAACTCCTGCAACTAGAGGGCATTATTATTGCATATCGGCACCGTTTGGACCCCGCCACTGCTTTGTCCCTCGTGTAATGCCCTGATCATGTCTCTTCTATCTTCGTCTCATGCGCCGCCCAAGTCTCTAAAACAATACCAACTAAACATAAACATAGCTTAATTGATTAGTTTCATTGTGGTGGAATTAGTCTACCCGGGTTCGAGTTTTCGACTCGGCACAGGTATTGTATCTGGATTTATTTCAGGATTTAACCGGCGGTATTCTTTCAGTAGGCGATGTACCTCTCGATAGCGAGGCACATGGGAACAACTGACCCAGTCTCTCGGAGGTGCTCGTAGGGTAGGGTTTGCGTGTGTGTATTCAAAGGGATGAGTGTGCTGCGTGCGTGAGCGTCTGTGTCTGTGCTGGTCTTTCGAGAAAAAAAAAGTAAAACAATAGCAACTCCCGTCAACATCTTGGAAGATCTAGTTCTTACCCCATAGGTTGGCTCTTTGGAACGCAAAGAAAATTTGAGGAATTGCATGATCTCTCAAGACCGAAGAACAGCATGCGGCGCAGGAACAGGAAATACAAGATCTTGACAAAAAAAATATTAGTGCAAAACCACATGACGACTCTATAATTGATTACTTGAATGGACCACAGGAAAAAGGACATGGAAGTATGAGAGAAGAAGAGGAGCAAAAGAAAGTTCACATAACACCTGGAACTCGTGATAGATTTCTTCCAAAGTTCCTATAGATCGAAGCATACCATAGTAATGTCATAGGGCCGCGAGAGGCTTTAATCATTGGTTTCAAAGGGCTATGCATCAATTTTCTGCGCAGGAAATCCTATGAAATTCCTAACAGAATGGTCATTCCTATGGAATTTGTACAGGAATTCGATAAAAGAAGAATTTGTACATGAATTATTCTAGGAGAAGGGATCAACCGCAGCTAATGGAAAGTTCTATTTGTGTCGATTGATCTCTCCTCAAATTCTTATAGTTTTCCCCCGTACTGTCCAAACCTTCGTTCGTTCGTTCGTTCGTTCACCTGTTTGACTGTTTCCACCTTTTTTTTATTGTTTTTCCTGTTCTTTGTTGGTCCTATACACTTTTCTGTTTTATCAATTTATTTATAAACACACTACAAAAGCACGAGTTGTGTCTCTGACGTGTCTGTTCCATTTCGTCGTTAATTCTGGGACAGATTAACAAGAAAGTAAATAGACTTTGATTGCCCCCAATTACAAACGAAATTTGACACAAATTGATTGCCGCATGCACATGCACATACCAAATAGGGTAAAACGTCTTATTTTTTGGGACACGTTTTCTGGGATGGAAAGAGTACATGCCAATTGACAGTACTGGATACTCTGATCAGTGATGCAAATGAGATCTTTTGGCACATGGTTTTGGAACGAGTGGCAACAAAGCGAATAATGGTGATCCGGCTGTAATTTTCTATACGAGGTAATTGTGTAACCGGACAGCCGCCGGTCGATTAGGTTGTCCTCACTTGTTCCATCTATTCCACAACCAAGGTGCTCCGCACCAGTTGTTGGCATGGGCTGGCTTGTGTCCAGTGAAAATTTTCAAGCTCAGTTCATTCAAAAAAAAAAAAAAAAATTCAAGCTCTTGTCGTGGTCAATGGATGCGTAAATGTCTCAGCCACGGCGACCACACACGATGTCTGAATCTTCAGCACCTGAACGACAGGTCGTCACAAACCAAAGTTTCTCCGTGATTATTTGGAAGTTGATGCTTAATTAATCATGCATGTAGTATGCTCTACTAATGTACTAACCTCTTCCGTTTTAGTAGGTACGACAACGTAACCCAACCCCTAATGAGATACCATGCATGTACGACAACCAAATAAAAATTGCTTCGTGATTATTTGTTTTTCGAAGATGTTGTTTCGCTAAACTCAAGCGTGGCATATTTCTGTAGTTCAAATCTGAGGGTCATCGAATCCAAATTTGAGTGTTGCTCCTCCAAATTTTAAGAAGCTGACATGCGGGCCATGCATGCATCTATATGGTACTAGGCTACCAGCTAGCTAGTGGAGATGACGGAGAGTGGAGACAGATGGGAAGCTAGGCCGCCATTATCGCTGGGCCGTAGCAATATCATCGTCCGATCCGCCCGGGAACGGGACGAGAACAAACAGTTCCGACCTCTCACGACTCTAGCTACCTGGCAGAGCTACGCACATGCATATAATATGCATCTGCAGAATGCACGGCACAGCTAGCCCTCTCAATCTCATGGACGGCCGATCCGGTCCGTCCCGGCCGTCCGCAGCCACTTGGCATTGGGCTTGTCCATCATGATTAGCCATGCATGCATGTGCATATCCATCTGCCCAGATCGATCGAGAGCAGCGGAGACGAGACGACGCGACGGCTGTTGGTGGCCAGCGGCCAGCCATCCAGCTGCGAGCTTGCTCCGACTCCGATCCGACCGGCGGACCATGCATCTCGCCTGCTGCAAGCTGCGACGCGCGCACACACACATACGGCGCGGCCCATCATCATTTCTGCCAGGACTAGATGTCTAGATGCGCGCACGCACGCACACGTCCAGGGCTCGAGGTCGATTGAGAATTGCCAGCATTGGNCCGTGCAGTACGAACTTTTGCAGATCTAGTAAAACCCCCAAATCTTTCTTGAAGAAACCAAAACGGCAGATGCATATATATAGAGAGAGAGATGATACTAATGACTACTCCCATATCATTTGAACTGGCATATATTATATATAATATGTTTGTAATTATGAGGAGATGCAAATGCTACTAATAGCAATCCATGCCCTTCCCATGCTATGCATGCAAGCCGTAGGTGCAACGACCAACGCAACGCAACGTACGAGTACGTGGTTGAACCAACTTACACCTTCCCGTTTCGATTAGAAGGCCAAAGATCAGGAGATAGCTAGCTAGGTGAGAATAAGCTCTCCCATCAGGCTTATCCACCCGTACGTGCATCTAAATTAGCATTGTTGACTGTTATTTGCTTGAGCTGACGACCCAATTAACCTACACCTTCCAATATATGCTGGACACGTACGTGCGCATGCATGCATTCCAATAAAGAGTGATCGACAAGCTAATAATTGAGCTTGTAGCTCCACTGCTCGATCGAGCTAGATCCAGCGCTGATGAGCACGATGTTGGCAGCTGAGATCTTGGGCCATGAACAATGCAAAGGCTCTTACACAGGCGCTTGAGGAGAGAAAGAATATTATGGCGCCTTAATCCACAGTGGAAAAATAGTTAAAGACGCTTAAACATGGCAACAAACTTTGTGCGGTTACATTTACCCAGCCTCCCTTCTTTCAGTGACGAGATCAAGGAAGCGTCCGTCCAGGCGCCGCTGCTTCACGGAGCGGCGGCTCCGTCCGCAAGCGCCCGTGTTCGTGTGTCCGGGAGGCCACCGTGGCAAAAAAACAGATTAACTGCCTTTAAGCGCCCTGCATTGTACAAGCCCTTAGTATCCTGCCTCTAAAACGCCAAATAAACCGAGTTTTTTTTTTCGAAACAAAACCAACGATTTCCACGCAACTAAACATATTCATATCCGAATCAGCTCTGAAACACATTTGAAATAATATATAGTAAAACTAGCCTAGCTATAGCCAAGTGTGTAGGGAGAGAATTTTTTTTTACCATTTTTAGGAATACATATTGCTTGTATTTTTTTCTTTAAAACTTACTCAAATGCGCGCGCGCACACAAATGCAACAACTTCAGGACTGATCCGCCAGCAAATTGAGTGTAGCTTACTTGGCTAGATTTCCTGTTGTGGAATATATCATTCGAGTCCTCGACTTAGTATGGGTGCTACTATTTTTCTAGATTTATATATTTCAGTATTTAACCGGCACTATTCTTTCAGTGGTAGGCGACATGACCATTAATAACGAAGATCAGCCCAGTCTCTCAGGAGTGCTCACAGGGTTGCGTTTATGTGGGCGCGCGCGTCAATGTGTACTAATATTTTGCAAAAAAAATGCATCACTGCTTAAATAGGAAATGTGCCTTTCCCTTCCCTGTTTAAGATGTCTAAAAATATCAGAAGTTATGACATTTGCGGATAGAGGGGGTAGATCTGCCTGGTTACAACTAACTAATCATATTGACCTGTCAATTTTGTGAACTATCTCAATCAGCTTCTATTGATAAACAACCTTACTACTTTACCCTTACTTAATTACTATGTTTTTGCACTATTCCTTGTTATATATCAACAATACCCGGAACGCGATGGTGGTATTGCCCTTTTTAATTAGTTGAAATTACTGTTAATTATTGAGGAGCGTTAGTAATTTTCATTTCAGCTAGTTTGATTTTTATATATTAGCTCGTTCACCTTTTCAAGAAGTCCAACTTGTACCCGCTTCAATTTATAAGGTTACCTAATATATCATAAATTTTCTGGATGGACTTCCAATAAAAACACGTTTATTATTTAATTTATTAAATCTCCCAAACAATTGAAACGAATTATTGATAGATTGATTAATTTACAGCCATGCAAAGAGCCTATGTCCTACCAGAAACTAATATATCAAGGGCGTTTTATTTTGAAATACTATTGGGTATATTAATGTTTTGCACCATCTGAAATATCACCAACTACTTTATAAATGGTGGCATCAATATATTGGGAGTACAACATGCCATCAAATTTGAACCGTACCAGCTCCCAACTTGATACGTGTATTTGAGGCACAACATAGCACGTACAAATTAAGGGCAGGCGTATTTGTTGACTACCCATCGAGTACAAAAAAGAAAAAGAAAAAAAAATCTGAATGAAAAATATCCGAAGAGAAAACCGTGTAGAAAAGTCACCTGTTACCTTTACAGAGAGGCGGCTGGCTGCTAGGTGATCGTCGCACGCAGATATACTGCGGTCACTGTCACTGATGCTGTGCAGCGCTATAGCCATTAAATTAACGGAGGCGATATGCTGCGCTAGAGATCATAGAGGCGTCCAATCCGGCCGCACTACGGGAAACCAGACATTTGCCTAGTGTCTCGGGCACTCGGCAAAGGCCAATATACACTCGGCAAATCATTTGTTGAGTATAACACTCGGCAACAGGCTCTCGGTGACCGATGAGTTGGCAACTAGAGCTTTACCGAGTGTATTATTTCGGATTAGCTACAGGTGATTGTTCTTTGTTCACACTTCACACCATCATATATTAGTAACCAAAGCTTAATTTCTCGGGACACGTGTCTCGCCTTTATGCACTGGTGCACAAGTAAGTAACACAGACGCCTTCATGCATAGCTACGAAACTCTTGTCCCAAAGCTTTACTATTAGGTACAAGCATGGGGTACTTCTAGAGAAATGAGGATGTGATTGATAGGGGTCTGAATATACAATTATATACTGTATATGTAAGCAAAATACAATTCTAGATGTTCAGCGCCTTCACATACAATTCTTATGCAAAATATCTACAATTCTCGGTGGAAAGTTGAATTATAGTGGAAGCTCCTGAATAAGAATTGTCCACCACCGTTTATATCATACAGATTTGTCCTTGTAAAATTCAGAAGTACTACCGAATAATAACTCAAAAAGGGAAGGTGTATGGCTATATATATGGTTGTTTTGGATGGCGTCAACATAATTTGCAAACATTATTTACGAAATGATATGCCACAATTTTCACGACGAACCAGAAATACTCCTATGTCCTAATCTAGGCAAATTTTGGATGAAAATGTGTCGCTAAAAACTGAGCCCTTTTGAGAAAAGGTGCAGTCGTAAAAGTGCGACGGACATACGAATGCTTACTGCTGGTAGTCGCCCTAAACTACATGATCCATTAAAACCGAGCAGCATGACCATTATTACACTACACAAATGCAAAGGAAAACAAAATGATAAAAAAGTTAGCCGATACAGTCCCTAGGCCCTAGCTACTCCCATAGTCCCATGTTGATGAGCCCATATCAGCAATCCCCACCAGCATCAAGATCTCCCATATCTGTCCCTCTACAGAGCTTGCCCACACCAAACCCTATCTGTCCCTTTATCAGGAGCTTCCACTATTCCACGCCTTCTCTTCGACTCTTCCTCCCCTCCCTCCTCACCTCACCACCGATCCAGCGCCATCCGCCCGCCCATGGCGTCCACCACCAGCGACAGCCTCCCCTCTTCCCCTTCCCTCCCCACCACCGCCGCGCTCGATGGCGCCGCCGACCAGGAGTTCTCCTCCCACCATCATCACCACCACCACCACCACCACCACCAACAAAGCCTCTTCCTCCCGCCCTCCTCCTCCCCCGCCAGCCTATACCTCGACTCCTCCTTCCACGGCCTCCTCCCCACTTCCTCCACGGCCATGTCGTCCCCTTCACCTCCGCCGCCGGTGCCGCCGCTCCCTCCCGCCCCTGCGCCCGCGAAGCCGGCCAAGAAGCGCCCCAGGGCGTCCCGCAGGCCGCCCACCACGGTGCTCACCACCGACACCTCCAACTTCCGCGCCATGGTGCAGGAGTTCACCGGCTTCCCGGCGCCGCCCTTCGCCCCCGCGCCGCCCCCCGCCGTCCGCCCGCGCCTCCTCGGCGGCCCGCCGTCGTTCCTCATGCGCCCGTCGCCTCTCAAGTACCCCGTGCTGCTGCCTCCCACCACTTGCACCACCACCCTAGCCAACGCCACCATTAACACCAGCGGCAGTAACAATATTACTACCAGCACCAGCTCCCTCGTCGAGGCGCTCGCGCTGTTCGCCAAGAACAACGCGATGCCAAGCGGCGCCGGCGCCGGCGCAGCTACGGCGGCAGCGTCCGGCGGATCGGGCGCTGCTGATCACTACCACGGCATCGGCATGGGAGGGTTCAACCCGTTCGATGATTTCGATGCGCCGGCGGCGGCGGCGGAAGGCGACAGGGGGAGCAGCGGTGGTGGCCACGGTTTCTTCTCCTCCTTCGCCGCCGGAGACAAGTACGGCCGGCATTAGTACGTAAGCGATCTCTCTCTCTCCCTCTCCCTCTGAAAAATCGGTGTGGTCATGGAGAGAGTTTGTGTGTGGAGAATCGAGAGAGAGATGGATGGAGATGGAGAGAAGCAAAGCTACTTCTTGGCTAGCTTCTACTACTTGGCCACTTCTACTATTTTGCATTGGGCAAGCTGCATAATTGTGAGTTTTGATTTCTTGGTTTTGGCATATGATGCGTATGTACATACACATAAATCTGGGCCTTTTTGACTTGTTCCAAGATAATTTTGGCTTTCTGATGTTGAAATTTAGTTTTGTTGGTGCGAAATGGAGGAATATATATATATGGGTACTGATTGCCGTGATGAAACTTGTAATGGGGGTGAAAGCCGGTTTGTTCGGCTTCCATCGCTATTAGCAAGTGTGTCCTTGTCGAGATGAGATGAAGTGATCCAACTCCTCTTTAACTTTTCTTTCCTTTCGGTTCTGGATGTAAATGCCGTACGGTGAAAGATATGGCTGCTTTTTATGTCTCTTTGCTGGTTGAATCTTGGAGCTTGATTTTTGGAAAACTCATCTCTAAACTGTTGGTCCAACAGAGAAGCTAGGGTTGCTAGAAAGTAGGTTTTTTCTTCTTTTGCTTTGAGAGAGATCTCATATGAATGCATGCTTGATCCTGATTTTTTTATTGAAACAATTCTTCTTGTAAATGTTATACTATATACTATTAATAAATTTTAAAATATATATATATATATATATAGAGAGAGAGAGAGAGAGAGAGATATGGCATATGTGTACTTGTACGTGTCAACAAGTGAATGCAGTCTTAGTATTTTGCACAATATTGCTCGACCGTAATTTCCAGTTGGGCACATGGTCGATCAGTGTATATATCTGCGGAATAAAAAATGAAGGTGTCATTTTGAAAATTTTACATATTGCATTAGTTAAAGAGTATGCTTGGAGTCCCAAGGTAATTTTCTGTGTTCAGTTTCTCTGATCAAGCTAAGTATGAATTTGGTATGACGAAAATTAAACACACCGATCATTATATATCATTAGCATCACTATAGGAGAAACTCACATCAGTGCCGGTCACAGGACACGTTA
>CM014278.1:87839247-87909909 GCA_004135705.1 Alloteropsis semialata | reverse complement strand
AAGAGACAAGGCCGTCCAAGGAAATTGAGATTAAAACACCCGCTTGGACTTGAATCTTCAAAGAAACAGCTACCACCCTGTGGATATTGTGGTGCTACTGATCATGTAACATCAGCTTGTCCATCAAAGCCAAGGAAAAAATATACAAAAGAGCTATAGATAAATAAATAGAAAAATTGTATTTCATAATATCAAGTTATTTATGTCTTACACAGAGTCGTGTAATGACATTTAATTTTTAATCGTTAAATGTATGAATATATATAATATATATTAATATTCATAATGAATCCATGTACAAAAAATACAATCAAACTATCTGCATAATATATAACAACTTATATGCAAAATGTTTATCAATCTATGTACATCATGTCTAACAATCTAACTGTAGGATTAATAAATCTAAGTGTAGGACGTGTGTAAATATATCCGCGCATACACAATGTCAGTGCACTAATCAGTGCACCGGAGCCTATCAGGGGGAATTTCATAGTTACTGAACCCAATGGGACGGAGTCGCCCCCCAAAAGCCAAAACCCTAATCAGTGCACCGGAGCCTAACAGGTTGGGACGAGTGCCCCACTAATCAGTGCACCGGAGCCTATCAGTTTGGGACGCGTGCCCCACCAATCAGTGCACCGGAGTCTATCAATTTGGGACGAGAGCCCCACTAATCAGTGCACCAGAGCCTATCAGGTTGGGACGAGTGCCCCACAAATCAGTGCACCGGAGCCTATCAGGGGGAATTTCATAGTTACTGAATCCGATGGGACGGAGTCGCCCCCCAAAACCCAAAACCCTAATCAGTGCACCGGAGCCTATCAGGTTGGGACGAGTGCCCCACTAATCAGTGCACCGGAGCCTATCAATTTGAGACGAGTGCCCCACTAAACAGTGCAACAGAGGCTATCAGTTTGGGACGAGTGCCCCACTAATCAGTGCACCGGAGCCTATCAGGGGGAATTTCATAGTTACTGAACCCGATGGGACGGAGTCGCCCCCCAAAACCCAAAACCCTAATCAGTGCACCGGAGCCTATCAGTTTGGGACGAGTGCCCCACTAATCAGTGCACCGGAGCCTATCAGTTTGGGACAAGTGGCCCACTAATCAGTGCACCGGAGCCTATCAGGTTGCGACGAGTGCCCTACTAATCAGTGCACCGGAGCCTATCAGGTTGGGACGAGTGCCCCACTAATCAGTGCACCGAAGCCTATAAGGTTGGGACGAGTGCCCCACTAATCAGTGCACCGGAGCCTATCAGGGGGAATTTCATAGTTACTGTACCCGATTGGACGGAGTCGCCCCCCAAAACCCAAAACCCTAATCAGTGCACCGGAGCCTATCAGTTTGGGACGAGTGCCCCACTAATCAGTGCACCGGAGCCTATCAGTTTGGGACGAGAGCCCCACTAATCAGTGCACCGGAACCTATCAGGGGGAATTTCATAGTTACCGAACCCGATGGGACGGAGTCGCTCCCCAAAACCCAAAACCCTAATCAGTGCACCGGAGCCTATCAGGTTGGGACGAGTGCCCCACTAATCAGTGCACCGGAGCCTATAAGGTTGGGACGAGTGCCCCACTAATCAGTGCACCGGAGTCTATCAGTTTGGGACGAGTGCCCCACTAATCAGTGCACCAGAGCCTATCAGGTTGGGACGAGTGCCCCACAAATCAGTGCACCGGAGCCTATCAGGGGGAATTTCATAGTTACTGAATCCGATGGGACGGAGTCGCCCCCCAAAACCCAAAACCCTAATCAGTGCACCGGAGCCTATCGGGTTGGGACGAGTGCCCCACTAATCAGTGCACCGGAGCCTATCAATTTGAGACGAGTGCCCCACTAAACAGTGCAACAGAGGCTATCAGTTTGGAACGAGTGCCCCACTAATCAGTGCACCGGAGCCTATCAGGGGGAATTTCATAGTTACTGAACCCGATGGGACGGAGTCGCCCCCCAAAACCCAAAACCCTAATCAGTGCACCGGAGCCTATCAGTTTGGGACGAGTGCCCCACTAATCAGTGCACCAGAGCCTATCAGTTTGGGACAAGTGGCCCACTAATCAGTGCACCGGAGCCTATCAGGTTGCGACGAGTGCCCTACTAATCAGTGCACCGGAGCCTATCAGGTTGGGACGAGTGCCCCACTAATCAGTGCACCGAAGCCTATAAGGTTGGGACGAGTGCCCCACTAATCAGTGCACCGGAGCCTATCAGGGGGAATTTCATAGTTACTGTACCCGATTGGACGGAGTCGCCCCCCAAAACCCAAAACCCTAATCAGTGCACCGGAGCCTATCAGTTTGGGACGAGTGCCCCACTAATCAGTGCACCGGAGCCTATCAGTTTGGGACGAGAGCCCCACTAATCAGTGCACCGGAACCTATCAGGGGGAATTTCATAGTTACCGAACCCGATGGGACGGAGTCGCCCCCCAAAACCCAAAACCCTAATCAGTGCACCGGAGCCTATCAGGTTGGGACGAGTGCCCCACTAATCAGTGCACCGGAGTCTATCAGTTTGGGACGAGTGCCCCACTAATCAGTGTACCGGAGCCTATCAGATTGGGACGAGTGCCCCACTAATCAGTGCACCGGAGCCTATCAGTTTGGGACGAGTGGCCCACTAATCAGTGCACCGGAGCCTATCAGTTTGGGAGAGTGCCCCACTAATCAGTGCACCGGAGCCTATCAGTTTGGGACGAGTGCCCCACTAATCAGTGCACCGGAGCCTATCAGTTTGGGACGAGTGCCCCACTAATCAGTGCACCGGAGCCTATCAGTTTGGGACGAGTGCCCCACTAATCAGTGCACCGGAGCCTATCAGTTTGGGACGAGTGCCCCACTAATCAGTGCACCGAAGCCTATCAGTTTGGGACGAGTGCCCCACTAATCAGTGCACCGGAGCCTATCAGGGGGAATTTCATAGTTACTGAACCCGATGGGACGGAGTCGCCCCCCAAAACCCAAAACCCTAATCAGTGCACCGGAGCCTATCAGTTTGGGACGAGTGGCCCACTAATCAGTGCACCGGAGCCTATCAGTTTGGGACGAGTGCCCCACTAATCAGTGCACCGGAGCCTATCAGTTTGGGACGAGTGCCCCACTAATCAGTGCACCGGAGCCTATCAGTTTGGCACGAGTGCCCCACTAATCAGTGCACCGGAGCCTATCTGTTTGGGACGAGTGCCCCACTAATCAGTGCACCGGAGCCTATCAGTTTGGGACGAGTGCCCCACTAATCAGTGCACCAGAGCCTATCAGGGGGAATTTCATAGTTACTGAATCCGATGGGACGGAGTCGCCCCCCAAAACCCAAAACCCTAATCAGTGCACCGGAGCCTATCAGGTTGGGACGAGTGCCCCACTAATCAGTGCACCGGAGCCTATCAGTTTGGGACGAGTGGCCCACTAATCAGTGCACCGGAGCCTATCAGGGGGAATTTCATAGTTACTGAATCCGATGGGACGGAGTCGCCCCCCAAAACCCAAAACCCTAATCAGTGCACCGGAGCCTATCAGGTTGGGACGAGTGCCCCACTAATCAGTGCACCGGAGCCTATCAGGTTGGGACGAGTGCCCCACTAATCAGTGCACCAGAGCCTATCAGTTTGGGACGAGTGGCCCACTAATCAGTGCACCGGAGCCTATCAGTTTGGGATGAGTGGCCCACTAATCAGTGCACCAGAGCCTATCAGTTTGGGACGAGTGGCCCACTAATCAGTGCACCGGAGCCTATCAGGTTGGGACGAGTGCCCCACTAATCAGTGCACCGGAGCCTATTAGGGGGAATTTCATAGTTACTAAATCCAATGCGACGGAGTCGCCCCCCAAAACCCAAAACCCTAATCAGTGCACTGGAGCCTAACATGTTGGGATGAGTGCCCCACTAATCAGTGTACCGGAGCATCAGTGCACCCGTGCCTATCAGGTTGGGACGAGTGCCCCACTAATCAGTGCACCCGAGCCTATCAGGTTGGGACGAGTGCCCCACTAATCAGTGCTCCGGAGCCTATCAGTTTGGGACGAGTGACCCACTAATCAATGCAACGGAGCCTATCAGGTTGGGACACGTGCCCCACTAATCAGTGCACCGGAGCCTATCAGGTTGTGACGAGTGCCCCACTAATCAGTGCACCGGAGCCTATCAGGTTGTGACGAGTGCCCCACTAATCAGTGCACTGAAGGACCCGATGGACGGACAAAGCCTATCAGTGAAAATTTCGTAGTTACTAAAACCAGAGCCTATCGGGGAGACTAGGTCGGCCCTGATCAGTGGAACAAAAGCCTATTTTGCGGACGAGATCAGCCCTAACATATCAATCTATTAGCAAGATGTATCAAAATACGTGCAGCATGTTCTCTCAATAGATGTGCAAAATGTGTATCAATCCATGGTAGCCTGTGTGTCAAGCAATGTGAATAAACAGTGCAGGTTTTGTATGAACAGGGGCCAATTCAAAGTTACTGAATGGCAACCTACAGACGATGTTATATATATTTAACATAGATTCATATATACACATAGATGAAAACATCAGTCAACAACCTAGCAACACACGTATTGACATCCCAGCATACTAAAAATATTCATATGTACATTACAAACAAAACAAATATTTCTTCTTGACATAACAACAGGCGTGAGCAATCTTTCATTAGACTAAGCAGCAATCAAGCCAGCGACTTTCCCTTCCCTTTGATTTGCTTTGCTCCATCTTGTGATCTGTACAAAAAAAATTGAAAGAATGAAACAATGGCTGCAGATTGATACTCATGATCAAAACAATTTTGACAAATATATAGGTCAAAATATAACGCTTTGTGATCATACATTATATTTGGCAGGAGGATTTCCTTCCAGTTGGCTTCGTTAGAATTGCTGTTGAGCCACTCCCATAGCATCTGAATCCTTAGGTTACGCCCATTGTTACCAACAAATTCAGGCAATTGCTTTCCATCCCAATGCTGCATTGCCTTTAAAGTGAACAAACCACAATCATGCCTGCCAGCACATAACAAATTAATAAGAAACAAAAATAACCAAACAAACTGGAAAAATGGAAAAAAAAAATTACTTACAGCCTAAATTGACGGTAGTTTCCGATATACTCCAGCTCATATGTGAAAATTGTGGGCAAAGTACATGCAGGGTTCTTAGCTGTGTAAGAATTCCATAGCGTTATAATTCTGGCTCGAGCCTTTGAAGCTTTCTCCCTAAGTTGAGGATCCTGGGCATTCCTGTTGCTGTCAATGACTTGGAATTTCTTATCAACTAGATTCAAAACAACTAAGAACCAGTGAGCACCATAACTTAGTTGTACATTGTCATGTATTGGGAACAAAACCTGCAAATTTGAAAAAAAAAGATAACACCATGACTACCTTGATTTCAGTATGAATGTAGGTTGACGATCAAACAAAATATCATTTTTTTGAAGAAAGAACTTCAAGATTTTTGGCAACATAAATTATGTCTTGTTTTTTAGGAAATATCACTAAGAAAATAGCATATAGGTTAACAGGAAAAGTGCATAGATGTTCATACTCTGGAAAAAACATCACATTTAGGTTGACAGCAGCAACACATATAGGTTGACCAAAACGTCACATTCCATAGGATTTTGACATATACATTGACAGTAAGATTACATATGGATTAAAATTGAACTAACATGCAGATTGATACAAAAGGACAAAAATTGAAAAATTAAAACTTTAGGTTTCACAGAACAATGTGGTTACCATGTCAAAATCTGCATTGTTGAAGCAAAATGCTTTCTCCAATAACCTGCCGGGCTTTGCTTGAGGGTCCAACATTTGAAGCTGTTAATTTACAAAACATAGAAACAAAAATGTTTAAAGTAGAAATGCAAAAAAAAAGCAGCACATGAAAAGAAAAGAACATGTATCAAGAAAAATACCCCAACCCATGGAGACATCATTCTTTTTCTCTGTTGACTGGGGTTGCATGACAGTACAAATGATCCAATTTGAAGAGCAATTGTATCAAGACATTTCCCAAAAGCAAGAGCATTGGCTAACTCTGCTGCAGTGGCAGAAACTTTAACAGACTTAAACACATAAGGGCTGTAGAACAAAATAAGAAAAAATAATGGTCACAAACTAATGTTTAATAGATGAAAATAAAAAAAATTTGTTCATACCTGCATACAGGAGGTTTAGAACAAGTGAAAGTTGATAGAGTTCTAAAAACTGTTTCTTGATCTTGACTAACGAGTGAAAGATCTGTAACGTGAGTTCGACGCTCCTGATTATTCAATTTATATAATACACCACAAGCTCCATCAGCGATGGATGGGGTAATAACATTTTGTGCATTGATTGGGTTGTCATCATCCTCTTGTGACAACCCCAATGAGAAACTCGGTGGAGACGCTGCCCGTTTGTAGGCTTCAGAATGAAACATGTTTGGAACAGCCTGAAAGTTTTTAAAAAATAATAGTTGAAAAAACACTCTGTCAACATAAGTACACAACAAGTTAAAAGTGTATCAAGTTATGTATTTATGTTGAAAAAAATATATCAAATTCTGCAGAAGGCATTGTTAATGTGTAAAAAAACTAACCTCCTTTGTTGCTGGATCAGAATTAGCAATGTTTGTATCAGGAGCTATGACACCTTCACTCTTTAAATTTGATGACTCAAACTATTGAAAAATTGTAATAAACATCAACATTGGAACAAAAAAATATTAAAAGTTTGCAAAAAGGCTGCATTAAACGTTTATAGATATACCTTGTCAACGTTGACATCCGCATCACGTTGAAAGGACCTTGATGTCGCCTAGAGGGGGGTGAATAGGCGAATGGCCGGCAAATAAAACTTTTTCCCCCAAATTTCTCTAGCTGTCAGAGGGTGACCGGTCAGACCGGTGCTCCACACCGGTCAGACCGGTGCTGTGCAGTGCACACACCCAACAGCAGCTCGAGCTTCTTCTTGACTTCTAGCACGAACCAAACTTGGTGAGTAGCTTCTGTAGATGATATTTAGCAAGGCAAAACTATCCCTGCACACAATATAAGCACACCCAAGTAGATCGAAGCGGAAGCACAAATAATGTACTAGAAATCAACAAGTGAGGCAAAACCAAACCAAGACACAAGGAGTTGTTTTCCCGAAGTTCGGATTCACCGCTCGCACCAAGCGCCACCAAGGCACGGTGAATCCTACTCTCCGTTGAGGAAACTTATACGACCACACAAGGTCAAGCTATCTCCTCCTTCCACTAGTTTGCTTCTTCCCTTTCGGAGGTAAAACACAACCTGCACAAACAATCCCGTGGCTCACCACACACTTTGGTAGCTCACCGGGCGACGCCTAGCCGTCTAGGAGGAAAACCTCCAAGAGTAACAAATGCTTCAAATGGCTTTCTTGACAGCGAATCGAAGTGCTCAAGCTATGGTTGCTCTTGTTTGCTCTCTAATGCTCACACAATCTCAATCCCTCAACCCAACACAAAGATATCTCAAATATCACACAAATCTCACAAAGAGAGGTTGGGGAGGGCTTTTCTGGCTTCTGGGATGTCTCAAATGCGTGTGGAAGCAGCAGCCCACCAAGAGGGGGGCTGAGGGGTATAAATACCCCAGCACACAAAAACTAGCCGTTGGGATTCTGTCCTGACCGGTCAGACCGGTCAGCCAGAGCCGAATTTGAAAACCAGCCGTTAGAGCTGGCACCGGTCAGACCGGTCCCCTTGACCGGTCAGACCGGTCAGGCTGAGTGTGTCCCAAAACTTCTCTCAAGTTAGCTCAAGGTTTCATCCAGGGATAAAACCACACAAAGTTAGTTGAGCTGGGAATGTTAGCACACTCTGAGACTCTCTTAAGGCTATTCTCACATAGGTCAACTATTGAGCATTTTGATATTTGTCAATAAGCAAATGTTGCATCCCTCTTGATAGTACGGCGTACCTATACTCAAGGATAAATATAAACACAAAGACATCCTCTTGAGTTTCCAAGTCTTGATCAATGCCATACTTTGATAGTTGTCAACTTGAGGGCTTTCAACATTGCTATCTTTCTTGAGCAATTCCATACTTGAGCTAGTGACTTAGGATTTTCCATCATCCATTGACAAAGTGTATTTGAATCCTTAAGTCACTCCATTTTATCAATCACAACTAATTGATGCTTTGCATTGCTTCCCTCAATAAAGCTTGGATATGGTTCTTCGAAACCCCACGGACCTAGATACTTCACCTTAGCAATTTGCACACATGGAAAGCCGTCGCTTAGCCAAAGCTTGCTTAGTCCCTCGCTCTAGTCATCTCGGTTGATTTCTTCACCACTTACCCTTGCCACATTGAGTTTAACTTTGCTTCATCGTTTTGAAATCCCATTTGAAAGAACTTCTTCAAATGTTTGTTCTTGATTGACAAGGTACTTCAAACCATTGCAAGCTTCCAACAATGAGACCAACATATTTCACATAAGCATATGTCCCTTTGGTGTAGATACATGAAGCCTTGCAATTTCCACTTTGAATGATCCCTTCATATGTCAATAAGCTTTCTCATAGATTTGAACCACATAGATATACCTTTGTTGACTTATCCAAAATATATCAACACTCATGCTTGTCATTCATTATTTATGCACAAAGAGATCACACACTTGCTTGCCTTTCACATTATGAGCCAAAGAACATTCATTTCATATATAATCCAATATCACAACGTGAATGTATAAATAATAACCTGCTCATATTCTTAGACAAACAAGTTAGTCCTTTAATCGTTTTGTCATACAATTCACCAAAACCCACATGGGGGCCCAGATGCACTTTCAATCTCCCCTTTTTTGGTGATTGATGACAACTCGATTAAAGCTTGCAAATATGACAATTAAGCTCTTTTGGTTTCTTAGATGTATTGTGAGCTCCCCCTTAATGTGTGCTTTGAATGGAATTTCAAAATTGGCCTCATATGCCAAGAGCACACATTTCACAATAAAAGCATGGGAGCTCCCCCTATATGTCAGAAACCGTGGGGTGCAACAAATGTGTGTACAAAAATATCCGTGATGCATATGACAAGAAAGGCACACAAAGAAATGTATGTGTGCTGTCAGGTGCCTGACCGGTCAGACCGGTCAGGGTGACCGGTCAGACCGGTCGGCCCCAGTCAGCACACATACAAGGAATAAAAACAACCACCAATCAATCCATGCATCACATACTAACACAAAGTTACTTAGAGTGCATAAATAAAGGTCTTACACACGCAATAGCACACATTACAAGTTCTCAAGTCCACAAAGGAATAGAATTCGAGATTTATTACAAAGTTTCACTGCCAAACACACCTGACCGGTCAGACCGGTCGCCATGACCGGTCAGACCGGTCAAGGCTGCTGCCTCTGCCACAAATCTGAAAACTGAAACTTTAATCCAACACTTCTCCCCTTTTGTCATCAAACATCCATAAAAGGGCCTGGAGAAGTTGTAGCAGTCACTCCTGTCCATTGCCACCGTTTCCTCCTTCACTTGGTGATGCCCCTGACCAAAGATGAAGTCCTTCATGCAAATGCGAGAGAGGAGGCATAAGATAAATGGAATCTGATACGGTGATCTCAGAGGGAGGAGCAAGAGTGGGATCAGTAGTACCATAGGAAGCTGAAGAGTCAGGAGGCACAGGAGGTGTATATCCAAAGATAGAGGTCGAGAGCCTCGCTGCTAAGTCAGAGGTCTCCGGTGCATCACTAGATGTGCCAAGAATGCCACTGCTGAATGGTGGAAAAGAAGAAGCTGCCACCATGCCCTCGCTGTGAAAAGACGGACCCACTGAAGACAATCCCGCTGGATATGTACCTCCCATCATGCCTGGCACAAAGCCCGACGAGAACGTACTCGGCATACTAGCAGAGAGAGTCTGGTACTGTGGAGGAACATGTGCATACTATGGAGGTGCAGGCTGATGCTGTGGCTGAACTGGTGGAGCACCTGATGAAGAACTAACATCTGGAAAGAACATGCTCCCATACTGATCAAAGTATCCAGCTGAAGAATAACCTCGGAGCCTATCCTCAACAGATGGAATCTCTATCTCGGAGGTGGTGGTGAGGGAGAAGAACACGGAGGCTGAAGGTTCATTGCATTGTGCATCAACTTGATTGAATCATTGATTTTCTTGTTGTCCCTCCGCTGACGCTGCTGCTCCACCTCTACATCTCTTTGGCTTTTGCACATGCCAACAAACAAATTGAACAGCTTCTTGATGGGTGAGGTGGGACGCTCCCTTGGCCGGCGAGTGAAGACAATGGGCTCAGGCCCGAACCGGTCAGACCGGTACCGGTCACTAGTCAGACCGGTGCCGGCCTGAGCACCAGGCTGAGCCGGCTGTGGCTGCCCCTGCTGCACAAAATCATCTCCAACTGGCTCATGCTGAATTTCTGGATCAGGAGAAGAAATCCTAGGATGTTTCTTGGCATTAGGCCTCAAAGGTTGGTGCTTCACATCACTAGGAAAGTCAATCTTGGTCACCTTTCTAATCATGTACATAATATAGGGACAATAGCTGCAGATCTTCTTTGGATTTTCTGATACATGCTTGATCTCTTGCCAAATAAAATCCCCAACACTGAATTCAGGTGCCTCAGATCTCATAGCAAACATCAAATTCTTTTGGAAGGAAGTGATCTCAGATGTATTGCCATCTCTAGGGGTTATTGTCTTTCTAAAGAGCCTATTGAGAACTCCATAGAAGGTGTACAAATGCTTCACTTTCCCCATTCATTTTCCATATTGCGAGGATACATGATCTTCATCATAGATAGTTCAAGTTCCTCCTCATCATGCAACATTTGAAGGCCTTCTTCATTACAAGTTTGAACATGTTGCTGAAGGCCTGAAAGGTGATGTGATATCTAACTCCATTTGTCATCCAAAACATGGCTTTAACACCTTTCCTAAAGCCAAAGTACACTGTGGCATAGAACTGAGCAATAATCTCTTTGTTCCAGCTTTGCTTGAAACCCATGAGGTGCATTATCCTTTGTCTTGTACAAGTCTCAATGATCTCATCAAAAATTGGATTATGCTGATCTGTCATGTGTTTCCAATCCACATACTGAGCCTCATGTGTGATTTTGGACTTCTTTAGAATAACTGAGGTGTAGAAATCCTGCTGAAACATAGTCCAAAATCTATTATCACTAGCTGTCCTAGGCCCACTGTAAGGATCTGCATCTCTCATTTTCAACACAGCCTTTGTCATCCCTTCCCCATGATAATTTGTCATTCTTGTACCATAGAGATAGATAGGCCTCACAATGACAGGAATGTCGTCATCACCTTCACCATCACCGTCATCATCATCACCATCATTATCATCCCCATCATTATCATCATCACCATCACCGTTGCCATCACTATCACCACCACCGTCACCATCACCACCATCATTACCATCACCATCACCCTCATCACTGCCACTGCTGCCATTATCAATAGCCGGGCCTTTGCCATGGCGATGTTCCACTCTATAAGGACTCTGCTCTTCATCATCATCACTACTAGTTTCCACTTCCTCCTCTTCTTCCTCCTCGACATGCATCTCAAATGAAGACCTTTTCTGCGCTCTAGGTCTCAGTTTGCTGGCATAATCATCTTGCACAGAGCTAGCACCTTGAGAACTAGAATCATCTTGTCTTCTCTTTTTCCTTCTCTCGGCATCATGACCCTTAGTCATAGCTGCTGATCCTGAGTCACAAAGATTATGAACAGTATCCATAAGACACCAGGGCACAAGATTTGATAGATTTGATGATAGAAAGCACACAGATTTGAACAATTGGAGCAGCTCTGGGCTTGACCGGTCAGACCGGTCAAGGTGACCAGTCAGACCGATCACCCCCAGAACTGAGCTAATAGCTCCATCCAGAAATCTTGAGCAGCTAGATGGTCTAGATATGATCAAAGAAATTTTTGAGACATCCTAAGCAGGTAAAGATTGAATATACTGAACAGAATCAAGTTTTGGAGGTGAACTGCCCGGACCGGTCAGACCGGTCGGGGGCACTGGTCAGACCGGTGCCGACAGTTCATCCCCAAGACTCAATCCACACCAATGCATCCAACGAAATTGAAAGATCTTCTAGGAATAGTCTCTAAGGGTTGCCAGGAGATGTTCTACCCAAGGAATTTCAAATCTACTCATGGAGTTGATAGATCGGGAAAAAACAAGATTTGTATACCTTTGGAGAGAGGAACTCGAGGTTAATCCAAGGGGCCGGTTAGGGTACCAGTTAGACCGATCGTGGAGACTTGAATCCTTGAGGAGGGCGAGCTTTTCCTTGGTTGAATCCTCAAATCGCCAATGGAGATTGAGTGGGAGACTTGGGTGCACGGGCAGGAGAGAGAACAGGTCGTGGAGGCGAGTGGGGGGTGAAAGAGGATTTGCACTGTTTAGTCACGGGTGGGGGTAAAAGGGTGAAACCCGGGGTACACCGGTCAGACCGGTGGCCGGCACCGGTCAGACCGGTGCCCTCCCCACAGAAAAGGTGAGATGGCTGGTTTGTGATAGATTTTGATCCTATAGCCCTCACAAGATTGGATGTGAGATTTGCAGTGAATATTTATCCAAAGTTGACATATCTCAGAAGAAAATAGGATAATCCAAATTATTTCTCATTTCTTGATTCTTCCAAGAAAGATAGATAGATAGATAAAGATTTTATGGACTTGAGAAAATCTTCCCATTTGTGACTAGGCATCAAACAAACAAAGTGAACAATAGTCACAAATGAGTCAATCGGGCCACAAAGACCAAGAACCAAAATTTTCAAAGAAAGCACACTTCCTACACATGCTAGTTGAATTTTCGCAAAAACTATCCTATGCCACAAAAACATGCATCCATCTCAAGTCAATAGGCATCTTAGCATATTTAGCTCATATCTTGCAAGAGATGACACTAAGTCAATTCTTAATGAAGACATCATCTAAATATCTAGATTTGAAGCTCAAAATTGACTTAAAATAATTACATGCAAAAACTCACACTAGCAGGGATATGAGGCCTAGATGCTTAATGTAAAAACATAGGTTAAAGGAACATACCTTGGCCTCTAGCTAATCCTTTTCTTCACATAGGTGAAGATTCATTTCTCAAGCCTTGTGCATTATCAATATAATCCAAATGCCTCTTCTCATTTATGATTTTCCCTTATATACATCATAGAGAAGAAATGCATTAAGAAGCACAAGATCTAGTTTCATCATTTAGTGATCTTTGGATTGGAAAGGCACAATGGATCACTAAAAGATGAAACCTCACAATATAGGTTAAATTTCTTTTTCTTGATGCACATGTGTATATGGGTGGAAGGCAAGCTCACATGCATCAATCTTGTCACAAAGCCAAGCAAAAGGATTTAATCTCTATTATGGGAAGCAGCCATTTAATAAGATAATTCATTGTCCAAAGAGGAGATAGATACACTTTTACTAATTTTGAGCAAAAGACATAGCTTGCTTCAAAGAGAGACAAACTCTCACACATGAGACTACAAAATCACTAAAAAAATGTTAGTCCCTAGGACACAAATTGTAGCATAATCTCTCCCTTAATAGGTGCATCATATATTTGAATATCATGTCACATGCACTTGATCAATTTAATGAATTTGAGGAGTTTATCTCACAATTTGGTCCCGTCACATAAATAAATTACATTTATTGACAAGGTGCCAGGAATACTTACTACCACAAAGATAGTGCATAAATTGTATGCCATGGAAGTGCTGAAAGAATTTCTTGTAATATTCCAAATTAGATGAAGCTTGACAATCAAACCTCTGCCGGAACTTCTAGCATGATTTGGCCGGAATTTCTGGCGTGGAACCGAGGCTGCCGGAACTTCGGGTCGGAAGTTCTGTCATGAAACCGAGGCTGCCGGAACTTGATGTTTGCTAACTGGGCCAGGACCGGTCAGACCGGTCAAGGTGACCGGTCAGACCGGTCAACCCCAGTCAGCGCACACACAATTGGAATTCTTTTCTTTTACTTGCTCCGAGAAATTTCTTCTTTTCTTTTTCTGTAATTTTCCTGCACTTCAAAATAGTATGCTCTACTAGAGAGTCATTAAAGGCATCACATGGCATATAGGGAATAAATCAAAAATAAAAATGTCAAAGTCACTTTCTCATGCTTCACAAACTCACACTTGTGACCCATGAGTGTTCACATAGAACTGAGAGTGACTAAGGCATGACATTAAGCACTAGTTACCGAGATGACAATGGTTTTGTGATTTCAACACTTTGCTAGTTACTTGGCTAATTTCTTCATTTCTTGTATCTTTTCTATAAGCCAAGTGTCCAATGCCTCTCGACGACCCTGCAAGCTCAGCAAGCACTCTTTGGTACCCAAATCTTGTTGGGTCCTTTGAGGTTAGTCACAAGATGCTTAGGAACTCAAATGGCTCTTATGCTAGTTTGAGGTGAACTAATCACTCTTATAGCACAAGTGTCAGTTTTATCTTTCCCAAGCTTATTAAAATCATAATGGACAAGGTTAGATTCAAGAATGTTACCATTTGGACAATCCTTATCCATGTGACCCTTATGCCGGCAAGTATAACAAACACGGCTCTTGTCCTTGCTTGACTTTATATTCCTTTGCTTTTCTTGTCTTTGCTTGCTTTTGGGTTCCATGGATGAAGAGGTGACTTCAATCTTGTCACTGTGGTAAAAGGTGGCTGCCCTGGCCGCCACCGGTCTGACCGGTCCAAGTGGCCGGTCTGACCGGTCAGGGTCAGAGCCACCTACATTAGTAGCGCCGGGACACATGGCTATCGTGTGTCCCTTCTTCTTGCATCCATAGCAAATCCTTTTCCTTGCAAGACTCCTTTTCTTGGATACTCCATGCTTCTTTGTCTTGCTTTTATGCTTGATGGGGCACGTAGATACATAATGCCCCATTGTTGAACAATTGAAGCATTGTATGTGATCAAGCTCCTTTTTCTTCTTTTCTTGAGTCTTGTCTTTATTGACTTGCTTGTCATGCTGAGGGATTGAGCCAGTGACCATTGATCCCTTCTCAAGCTTATTCACCATGTTTTCACGGTTATCTTGAGAAGGTTGCACTTGGCCCTTTCCCTTAAGCTTGACCAAGTCATTCTTGATCTCTTCTCTCTCTTGCTTCATGTCTTCCAATTCTTCAGCAAGGAGATCATCACAAGACTCTACAAAAACATGCTCAACACAAGATTGGGTTGCTTGGGAGCAACATGGTTTTCACATAATAAAATAGAATTTATGTGAGAGCATGTGCATGTGTGTGTATGAGGTTCAAGATATTTTACCGATGTTAATACAACCTCATGAGCAATGTCTAGCATAGCATATGATTCCACAAGCTTCTCATGAGAACACTCAAGTTCTTTGTGAGTTGCTTGCAAAGCCACATGCTCACTAGTGAGCTTATCAAGTTGAGCACTAAGCATTTGTTTATCTTGTTCTAAGGATGCTACACAAGTAGATAAATCAGTAGCACAAGCATAATCCTTTGACAAGATTTCATACTTACTGACCAAGGAGGCATGTGACAACTTGAGCTTTTCAAGTTCTTGAGTTAGAGCCTTGATGGTTCCAACTCTATGGAATTCATCTCTCTTGGTCTTCTTCTTACTCCTGCAAGCCATCAGACACTTGGGTCCCTCATCATTGGATAATGAAGAACCAGAAGTGGATGGGGTGACGCTTGCGGCTTGGGTGTCTTGAGCGCACTCGGAAGCAGCTCCCTGGGGAGAACCGGTCAGACCGGTCCCTGGCACCGGTCGGACCGGTGCCTCCAGGCAGGCTGCAATTTCTTCCTTTTGCTCTTCTAGCTCCTTGGAAAAAACCACCTGAGGCTCAATGAATATTGCTGATGCAGTTGAGCACTTCTCAGGTGATTCCATAACTTCTTGCTCTTCATCATCACTTTCTAAATCTTCAAATGTATCCGTGATGAGAGTCCAAATGTGATGAGCATCTCTTCGGATTTCTTTCTTGCTAGAGATGATATCCCATAACTCTTCACAAACAGAACTCCGCAAGAAGTTAATAACACAAGCATTGAGTTGCGTGCAAGCTAGCTCCTTTTGAGTGAGATTTGACAAATCAAAGTTGTCATAATCAAATTTAGGAGGTAGAATGCTAGCAACTAAAATATGTTCAACTAAAGAATCTAAATTTCTAAGAGCATTATGAACATTACCAAACCAAGAAGCATAGTTTGAGCCATCGAGCTCAAGTGGCTCAAATTGTACCTCAATCGACATCTTTTCTCACGGCGGTTAAGTTTGGATGTGAGTCCTTGCTTTGATACCAATTGAAAGGATCTTGATGTCGCCTAGAGGGGGGGTGAATAGGCGAATGGCCGGCAAATAAAACTTTTTCCCCCAAATTTCTCTAGCTGTCAGAGGGTGACTGGTCAGACCAGTGCTGTGCAGTGCACACACCCAACAGCAGCTCGAGCTTCTTCTTGACTTCTAGCACGAACCAAACTTGGTGAGTAGCTTCTGTAGATGATATTTAGCAAGGCAAAACTATCCCTGCACACAATATAAGCACACCCAAGTAGATCGAAGCGGAAGCACAAATAATGTACTAGAAATCAACAAGTGAGGCAAAACCAAACCAAGACATAAGGAGTTGTTTTCCCGAAGTTCGGATTCACCGCTTGCACCAAGCGCCACCAAGGCACGGTGAATCCTACTCTCCGTTGAGGAAGCTTATACGACCACACAAGGTCAAGCTATCTCCTCCTTCCACTAGTTTGCTTCTTCCCTTTCGGAGGTGAAACACAACCTGCACAAACAATCCCGTGGCTCACCACACACTTTGGTAGCTCACCGGGCGACGCCTAGCCGTCTAGGAGGAAGAACCTCCAAGAGTAACAAATGCTTCAAATTGCTTTCTTGACAGCGAATTGAAGTGCTCAAACTATGGTTGCTCTTGTTTGCTCTCTAATGCTCACACAATCTCAATCCCTCAACCCAACACAAAGATATCTCAAATATCACACAAATCTCACAAAGAGAGGTTGGGGAGGGCTTTTCTGGCTTCAGGGATGTCTCAAATGCGTGTGGAAGCAGCAGCCCACCAAGAGGGGGGCTGAGGGGTATAAATACCCCAGCACACAAAAACTAGCCGTTGGGATTCTGTCCTGATCGGTCAGACCGGTCACCCTAACCGGTCAGACCGGTCAGCCAGAGCCGAATTTGAAAACCAGCCGTTAGAGCTGGCACCGGTCAGACCGGTCCCCTTGACCTGTCAGACCGGTCAGGCTGAGTGTGTCCCAAAACTTCTCTCAAGTTAACTCAAGGTTTCATCCAGGGATAAAACCACACAAAGTTAGTTGAGCTGGGAATGTTAGCACACTCTGAGACTCTCTTAAGGCTATTCTCACATAGGTCAACTATTGAGCATTTTGATATTTGTCAATAAGCAAATGTTGCATCCCTCTTGATAGTACGGCGTACCTATACTCAAGGATAAATATAAACACAAAGACATCCTCTTGAGTTTCCAAGTCTTGATCAATGCCATACTTTGATAGTTGTCAACTTGAGGGCTTTCAACATTGCTATCTTTCTTGAGCAATTCCATACTTGAACTAGTGACTTAGGATTTTCCATCATCCATTGACAAAGTGTATTTGAATCCTTAAGTCACTCCATTTTATCAATCACAACTAATTGATGCTTTGCATTGCTTCCCTCAATAAAGCTTGGATATGGTTCTTCGAAACCCCACGGACCTAGATACTTCATCTTAGCAATTTGCACACATGGAAAGCCGTCGCTTAGCCAAAGGTTGCTTAGTCCCTCGCTCTAGTCATCTCGGTTGATTTCTTCACCACTTACCCTTGCCACATTGAGTTTAACTTTGCTTCATCGTTTTGAAATCCTATTTGAAAGAACTTCTTCAAATGCTTGTTCTTGATTGACAAGGTAATTCAAGCCATTGCAAGCTTCCAACAATGAGACCAACATATGTCACATAAGCATATGTCCCTTTGGTGTAGATACATGAAGCCTTGCAATTTCCACTTTGAATGATCCCTTCATATGTCAATAAGTTTTCTCATAGATTTGAACCACATAGATATACCTTTGTTGACTTATCCAAAATATATCAACACTCATGCTTGTCATTCATTATTTATGCACAAAGAGATCACACACTTGCTTGCCTTTCACATTATGAGCCAAAGAACATTCATTTCATATATAATCCAATATCACAACGTGAATGTATAAATAATAACCTGCTCATATTCTTAGACAAACAAGTTAGTCCTTTAATCATTTTGTCATACAATTCACCAAAACCCACATGGGGGCCCAGATGCACTTTCACACGTACGGGTGATTTCAACTTCCTCCATATACACAAACTCTAGCACAACCTCTTGTGTCTGGAGAAGGACTGTTGGGTTCCTCATTGCTCTAATAATAAAGTGAACTAGATTGTTTAGGAAATGTAAAGCAAAAAAACCAGTACTGAACATTCCTCATATTTTCAGAAAAATAGTTACCTTGCAAATAGTTGAATCTGTTGCAACAACATTAACTGGCTCTACACTTTCAGTTCTGCAATCTTTTGAATTATTGTCCTCTGAAAATTTGGGAACAGATGGAACAACCGCATCCTGATGAACATATATTGACACCAATTATGAATGTGCATTGACACCAATTAGGAACTGATAGTAACTAGGATATACAATGACAACAAGCATGAATAACAATTGACAAGTAAAAGATGCTTACCTTGCTAGTGATAGGATCAACACCTCGGTTCTTGTCCCCTGCTGTTAATTTCTTCCTACTTGCATCCTTAGAATTCTTGCAGAACTTGTTTTCTTTTCTTAATATCAGTCCGTACAGCCAATCTCTTTGTCCTTCGTCCAGACCTACCGGAAGGACAAACAATTTTCTTTGGGGCCATTTCTTCCATCACTTTAGCTTCAAACTATTTGATGCTGTCATGAATCGGCTTGTTCAGCTCCTCATGCATTGCTTCTGGGTCAGGCAAATTCACTGTGTTACCAATGGCGCTCACTGTTTTCTGAAAATCAGGCTTTGGAAGAACTGGATCAAACAACTCAGGTAATTCAAGCTTCTTTGCATTTTTTAACATGCGAGCAGCTGGAGGTGTGTCAAACAAACCAAGATCTCTGAGCTGGCTCATGACAGATTGCTCTCTTGGTGGTGAAATTGGGGTAAGATCTGAAAATATATCACTATCACCTGTCCCAACAGATTCTTGAGATGGTAACTCATTGTTTTCCAATTTTGTTTTGTTACTGGCTGCAGGTGTACCAGAACCATTTCCAGCATCTTGGCCAACATCTTTGGTAATGGAAGTATCTTGCGCACCATCATTGCTTGTACCAGCATCTGAATGTACTGTGTCCTTATTGTGTTCGCCAGAAGATTTGCCATCACCTTCATCACCTTTGCCTTCATCTTTTTCAACATCTAAACCAAAACCTGTTCCGTCACCATCATCACCATCTTTTTTTTATGGCCTTCATCCTTGACTGTGCCTCTCTCATCATCTTCAATGTCAACTTCTTCATCTTCATCATCATTCTCTGCATCTTTATCTTTTTGTTTGTCCATGTCCCTGTCCTTGTCTTTATCTAAGTCTCCATCCTTTTCTTTCGCTTGAGCTACAAAAAAAACATTAAGTCAAATATTGATGTTGCAAAAATTCACAAAAATACAGTGATTGAATGAAAGTTATAGAGCTCTGGACAGATTGCTAGTGGATTGACAAGACAGATTCATGTTGACAAAAAGTTACATGTACATTGACATAAACTTAAATTGATGTTGACAATCCAAATGCATTTGGATTGACAAAAAATACTTGTTTTTTCTCATTAACAAAACATTACTCGACATAATAAAAAATGATATCTTACATGCCAGAAGTAACATTGCATAGGCAATTTCTCCCTCAGGATCTGTGTTGCACAAATACTCAATCATAAAAGAAAAAGGTCGCTTCAATTTGTCAATGTAATTTTATTATCACAAACTTAAATTTCATAAAGTGGTAAAGAGATTGGTAGAGAAAAAAAAATGTCACAATGTGGATGGAAAAAAATATCTGTAAATGTTAATAACTTACAAATGTGGACTGATTGTACCCAAGAAATATGTGCCAATGTTCAAAAATTACAAAATTGTGGAATGATAAACAGAAAAAAATATGTCAAAATCTGTTAGACATACCTTTTCCAGTTTCGGATTGAACTGGATCAGCCTTTTCAATATCAACCTGAGACTCTGTGTTTGATGTGCCACCTTCAATATTTTCAGACATACCTTGAAGCACATCATCGTATAACTTTGGATCATTTTCAGAATTCAGATTTTGATTAACTTGACCACCACCTTCAAAATTCTCATTTACATCACTGAAAACATAAAAAAAGACATGGAGTACAAAAAAAATTATATAGCAATGTAAGTAACATGTATGAGATTCAAGTGTATTAGAAAGAATGTTGTGTCATAATACCTAGTAACTTTAGACACAATCTGATGAGCATCAAAATCATCTTTAACGTCATCATGTTTAGGGAGGTCATCATCAAATTGAGCAGCAGAATCAGAATCACCATAATCCTCCTCACTACTACTTGACATGGCTTGAACTTTGCTATCAGCTACACTCTTGGACTTGCGTTCACGCACAGCCCTGTCATCATCATCTGACTCATCAACAAATGCAATGCCACCATCAGGATCAGAAGGTGTATCACTCTTATCTTCAAACTCAGATTCATCATCTTCATTGTTTTTCAACTTATCCCTTCCAGATGATGTGCCTGCTGCACTTGTAGTAGCATGAGCTGCTCTGGACCTCGTTATGCGCCCAACTACTGTTCTNGCTTGTACCAGCATCTGAATGTATTGTGTCCTTATTGTGTTCCCCAGAAGATTTGCCATCACCTTCATCACCTTTGCCTTCACCTTTTTCAACATCTAAACCAAAACCTGTTCCGTCACCATCATCACCATCTTTTTTTTTATGGCCTTCATCCTTGACTGTGCCTCTCTCATCATCTTCAATGTCAACTTCTTCATCTTCATCATCATTCTCTGCATCTTTATCCTTTTGTTTGTCCATGTCCCTGTCCTTGTCTTTATCTAAGTCTCCATCCTTTTCTTTCGCTTGAGCTACAAAAAAAACATTGAGTCAAATATTGATGTTGCAGAAATTCACAAAAATACAGTGATTGAATGAAAGTTATAGAGCTCTGGACAGATTGCTAGTGGATTGACAAGACAGATTCATGTTGACAAAAAGTTACATGTACATTGACATAAACTTAAATTGATGTTGACAATCCAAATGCATTTGGATTGACAAAAAATACTTGTTTTTTCTCATTAACAAAACATTACTCGACATAATAAAAAATGATATCTTACATGCCAGAAGTAACATTGCAGAGGCAATTTCTCCCTCAGGATCTGTGTTGCACAAATACTCAATCATAAAAGAAAAAGGTCGCTTCAATTTGTCAATGTAATTTTATTATCACAAACTTAAATTTCATAAAGTGGTAAAGAGATTGGTAGAGAAAAAAAATGTCACAATGTGGATGGAAAAAAATATCTGTAAATATTAATAACTTACAAATGTGGACTGATTGTACCCAAGAAATATGTGCCAATGTTCAAAAATTACAAAATTGTGGAATGATAAACAGAAAAAAATATGTCAAAATCTGTTAGACATACCTTTTCCAGTTTCGGATTGAACTGGATCAGCCTTTTCAATATCAACCTGAGACTCTGTGTTTGATGTGCCACCTTCAATATTTTCAGACATACCTTGAAGCACATCATCGTATAACTTTGGATCATTTTCAGAATTCAGATTTTGATTAACTTGACCACCACCTTCAAAATTCTCATTTACATCACTGAAAACATAAAAAAAAGACATGAAGTACAAAAAAAATTATATAGCAATGTAAGTAACATGTATGAGGTTCAAGTGTATTAGAAAGAATGTTGTGTCATAATACCTAGTAACTTTAGACACAATCTGATGAGCATCAAAATCATCTTTAACGTCATCATGTTTAGGGAGGTCATCATCAAATTGAGCAGCAGAATCAGAATCACCATAATCCTCCTCACTACTACTTGACATGGCTTGAACTTTGCTATTAGCTACACTCTTGGACTTGCGTTCACGCACAGCCCTGTCATCATCATCTGACTCATCAACAAATGCACTGCCACCATCAGGATCAGAAGGTGTATCACTCTTATCTTCAAACTCAGATTCATCATCTTCATTGTTTTTCAACTTATCCCTTCCAGATGATGTGCCTGCTGCACTTGTAGTAGCATGAGCTGCTCTGGGCCTCGTTATGCGCCCAACTACTGTTCTGTTTGTCTGTGCTCCTAAATCAGAACCAGGAACACCAACAAAAGCCGTTTGATGTGAAGGTAATGGAGCTGAACTGCCAGGCGCTTATTGGCCACCATGACTTAAACGCCAAACCATGTTAAAAACAGCTTTATTGATAGCAACACTGAAATCACCAACAATTTTCCTAATAACATCTCGATTCTGAAAAAGAATTTTTATAAAAAAATTAAACAAATAGAAAATACATCGGTGCATACAGTGAAAATAAACAAGTTCATATAGTCAATATACACAGAATTAAATAGTAAATATATACAAATTTACTGAACATACACAGATTGTTATATTTAATATAAACAGGTTGATATAGTTAAAAACACAGATTGATAGAATGCAAATAAAAAGATTGACACACAAAATAAAAAACAGATTGATGAAGTTAATATCAACAAGTTGATATAGTTGAAAAAACAGATTGACATAATAAGTATAAACAGATTGATATATTGAAAATGCATAGATTGATAAAGTAAAAATACCAGTGTGATTGAACCAGAAGGAACATTAGAATTGACAAACTCATCAACCATATGAGGTTGAATTAGAATAGATGAATTCTTGCTGAAGTGGGGCTTTAGCTGTGTCATTTAAAAAAAATGATTAAAAATGTTAACAGTTGGTAGAAAAATGTTGTTTCAAAATAAAATGTGATGCCTTACATGTAATTTCCCGAAAGAAGTCTTAGAAACCCGATCAAGACCAACAACATGGTTCACCAAATCTCCACTCCAAACAGAACATCTTATCTGAGCAGCTTGATCAATAATGTCACCAGTAGCGAGCGAATCCAAGTACAAAAGCTAAAAAAAAGTATAAGAACATGCAGGAAAATATTACAAATTAAAAAAAATTAAGAAACTTACAGTGAGAAACAGCAAACATCCAGAAACAGATTTCCTTCCAATTTGCTTAAACTCTTTAATCCCTTGAACTAAACGATCAACGACTAGTTGACACCAATTGTAATGTTGAATATCATCACGAACTGCAATAGCGTGATAAGCACGCACAGACAAGGTAGTTCCTGAAGTAGGACACAACAGAGTGGATATAGCAAACAAAAGCCAGTACGAGCCAATCAAAGTCATTTTTTCCCTTCCCTGGACCCAAAAGCCAAGCTAGAGCATCAGCAAAAGAAGGTGCCCTCTGCTCTCCTACAGGTCCAACCAGCTTGTAGAATGCAACAAATGTATCAGCGCCACTTCTTTTTTCATAAGAAATCTTTCGATCTCCCCTAGGAAGTCCAAACATTCTCTCAACGGAATGGTCATCAACCTTGATAACACCTCTAAAAGGAATGACCAATTCACTTTTCTCAATGTCAAAAAGGTTTACAAGCCAATGAGAGAGCTTCTCTGGGACAGATGGACACTGGACAAGCAAAAGACCTCCAAAACCAACACTTCTAATGGATTCCTTCTGCAGATCTGAAAGTGAATTATTCACAGAAATCAACCTCTTTGGAGCGCCTTTCTTCCTCAAATCCTGTAAGAGATTACACACACATTGCTAGTTACAAAAAAAATAACTTCACATTGCATGTACTAATATATAAACACAACCTTATCAGCTTGATAATCAAAAATAACACAAGTTCAAGTATGTGAAAATTAACAATAATGAAATATACAGATTGATACAATGTACTGCATACATTCAAACTATAATGCTACATGGATTGATAAAATTTAACTACAAATAAAAATAGTACATAAACAATCATCAATGAAACAAAAAAATAAATGTGTACACTAATTACCTTATCAGCTTGCCTGTCATCAATAAAACAATCATCAATTGATTTTCCCTTATCATCTTTACAAACAGCCTTTCTACGCCTTGGATTAGGGGCAATTTCCGTCTCAGCACAAGCCTCGGCTCTAGAAGCAGCCCTTGTTTTCCTCTTTGGGGAAGGAACATCTTCAGCAAACTCAGGTTTCCGTCTTTTCACCATGCTGCAAATTTGAAAAGAAATTTAAAATATTAGTTGACATATAGAAAACATATAGAATTCATAACAATTGACACTATATACATATAGATTGACACAAACCCAAATATAGATTGACAAATTAACTAAAAAAATGCTAAATCAACTGCTACTAAATCAAAATAACAACAGACATAAACAACTGACATTGCCATCAAATTCACAAAAAAGTGAACAATCTAATTCAATGATAGCAACAAAACAGAACTGACGCAACAACTACGAGTCCGTGGTAGAAATCCTCCCAAAAATTCATACCTAGACAAGCAACCAAAACCAAAAAAAATCGCGGGGAGATGCCTCAACGTCGCGGGGACCCGACGCGCCGTCGCGGGAAGCCGCAGCACCGTCCCCGAAGACAACGCACCGTTGAAAAATCCCTAAACTCCCCGTCGCAGGGAGCCTCCACATTACAACCCTAGGTCCAAACATCCCCAAACTCCCCGTCGAGGGAACCCGCCGCACCGTCGCAGGGAGCCTCCGCATTACAACCCTAGGTCGAAAAATCACCAAACTGCAGAACCGGAGAAGAATGTGACTGACCTTGAAGAGCACCGAAAGCACGCGAGCGCCTCCTCTCTCTAATCGACGGCGAACAAAGCCACCGCCGGAGAGGAAACGCCGATGCTGGAGAAGAAAGCCCCGCCACCTCTCGCTCGCTCCAGCAGTTTCCGAAAGAAGAAGAAAACCGACCGCCGGCGGTTTCAGAAAGGGGAAAAGAGCCGATGACGCTTTAATGGGTGCCCGAACGGAACAAAGGCCGTGCGGTCTCGCAACCAAGAGCTGGGCCGGCCCAGCGAGACACAGTCGCGCACTGAAACTCCAGCGCGACCCGTCGCCATATAAACTTAACGCTTTAATGGGTGCCCGAACGGAACAAAGGCCGTGCGGCCTCGCAACCAAGAGCTGGGCCGGTCCAGCGAGACGCAGTCACGCGCTGAAACTCCAGCGCGACCCATCGCCATATAAACTTAACGAAGGAAAAGGGTAGAATATTGGCAAACCTGGGCCAGGCCGAACATATCCTGTGAAGCAACGAGCCAACAAGAAACTAAAAAAACAAAGCCTGAACTGGAAATGGGAGGCTCCGACTGGGCCTTGTGGTCCGACACGAGAGATATGGACGACGGGCCACCACCTCGCACCCAAAAACCAAAAGCGTTGGGCCCCTGCGTGGGCGACGACGACGACCGTCCGCGTGGCTCAAGGCCTTGACCCGCACCGGCCCACCACGTGCCGGGGAATCTCGCTGTATGCGGTGCGCCGCGTGCCGTCCCGATGAACGGATGCTCCGCGTGCCACCGCCGCCCGCCGCCGGCGGGCGACTGTTCGCTCGTGTCACGATAACTGCTCACAACCGCTGCTGCCTCGGCGCATGCCACGAGAAAGCAAGCACACACGAGCGCAAGAAAATCGAGGCCACACGCATCCACTCGCGCGATCCGGCCGGCGCGAGCGCGACGCTAACCGCTCGTCCTCCGAATCCGCCGACCGTCCACTGCCCCCGGGATCCGACGGCAAGTCACGTCGCGGCGCGGACCAGCACGGAACAGCGGAGCCGACAAGCGGCCGCCGAGATCTCCATCCTCTCCGGCGCGCGCGGCCGGCCGGGCGTCCCCGTCGGCCCCCAACCGCGCCCCCGCCAGCAGAGCACGCGCGCTGTGGTCTGGTCTGATGGTGGAGAGCGCCGTGCGACGTGACGCGTCGTCACGTACCTCTCCCTCGCACGTGATCCGAGCGGCGCGGCGACGGCGATCCCCCACCGCCCGGGTCAACGCCACTGGCGCCGGCGCGCGCGCGGCATGGCGGGATCGAAAAAAGGCCCGCGCTGTTGGTTGCGGCGGCCTCGGGCGGCGGACAGCGACGCGCCGACGCGGCACCCGGGAGACACGCGCGCGACGCCACCGTCGTCTCTGCTGGTTTTATTGGTCTGGTCATGCTACTGTTCCGCGGCGAAAGGCGACGGCGCCGCTGGTTTGTCGCTTGCTTCGAATCGGATTGCTGATGTTGGTGCTGGAAGGGGCAGCAATTGGGATCTTTCATAATCGGCCGGACTCGTCACGATCCATCTGTGTTGTCGCTCTTCTTCCTTGCTGCCTTCACACCATGTGTTGTCGTCCTCAAAGCCCTCGCCGCGCCGCCCATCCTCACATCGCCGGCGGCCACGCATGCCGCCTTTCCGCAGCCTCGACCGTCTTCCACCACCGTCGTCATAGCTCTTAGCAAGATGCCTCTACCGCGTCGAACGCGCCTGCCTCGTTGCCTGCACGACGGTGTCTAGCACAACCATTCTTGTGCCTTCCATTGCAGCTTCAGCCTTCAGACCAACAAGTTACCGCGTTATTGTCGAGCATTTCTTGTCCGCGGCTCCGGTCTCGAAGATCGATCAACTAACATGGCGCTGGCTACTTTACTCAGCGCTAGTTGTATTCTTCGATGGGCAGTGAAAATCTATTGACGCCTTCAGGTTGATACATCGTCGACAGCAAGTCGTATATGACGACTTCATCAATCTATCGGTGCAGTCTTTTTGAGATATTTATCTTAAAAAATATTTGTGTGATATATTTATAAAGGTGAGTACATCATGTGCATGGGAGTGGTTGTATACGAAGATTGGACGAGCACTCTTCTTCGGCGTACGACTATATACGTATAGAAAAAAAAACAAGTTTCTTTACAAAATATTCTTTTCTTCATGAGGAAATTCTTTGTATGCCACTAGAAATTATAGTCGTTTCTTCTATACCACTGAAAATATACGCATTCTCTCTATGCCATCATTTTTTTTCTTCCCTACGTGCCATTGCCGTCAAACGTCTCGGTGAAACACGCTACGGTGCCGTTAGTACGGGCCTGTCATATATTCTTTTGACGTTTTTACCCCTCCATCCTCTGCCCTCACCCGCAATCTCCAACCAGCAATTTGATCCCCTCCCCAAATCGAATCCAATCGCATCCCAACCGTAGCGCCCCGCGACCGCGACGGCAATGCAGCGGCGACTGCAGGCCGGCCGCTGCCAACCTCGCTCGGCGGGGGCGGCGATGCGCGGCAGCCGGGTCGAGCGAGTGCGGCTGCCGGCGTGGGAAGGACGCACCGGTGCCCCCCACTGTCCATCATCCCCCCAACAGCCACAGGCCTGCTGGTACTGATTGAATCCTCTCCATGGGACTAGCACTGTGCCTACCGAACATTGCTATTGTTCGATTTCTCCCGTCAGAATAAACGAACATTGTTTGTGCGGCTGATCTATATGGACATCAACTGTTGCTGGTATATATGTACTGTATATATGTATTGACATAATGCTTTTGACTATTATTTTGAGTGATGGCACAAAAGAGATGAACCAGAATATTGTTTTCTTATTTAGGGGTAAATTTGTTGCTGTCACTATAAAGAGGAAATGCAAAATTTAAAGTGATGGCATAGAGGAAATGGATATATTTTTAGTGACATAGAAAGAATGGTTATAATTTTCAATGGAGTATTTGCTCTTTCTTTGCTGAAAAAATGGATTCGGAAATCGCAATCGCGAAGACGCAAACCCCTCCACCTCGGCCCACACGTCAGAGTTGTAGACCTACCTGTCAGCGAACGCAAGGCAAGCGATGGTAGCCACGTGCGGCGTCTCCGAAGGGAAAAGGAAGCGAAGAACAGGGACCCCGCACCTTCCTCTGCTCTGCTGCCGCTGCCGCTGCTCCAGCTCCACTCCACCTCACGAGTCTCACACCTCCCCCTCCCTTTTTAGAGAGAGAGCAGCGAAACGCCTAGAGGGAGAAAGAGAAGCAGCGCGCGAGCGGGAGGAGGAGGAGGAGGAGATGGAGCGGGCGGCGCCGGTGAGGAGCTCCCACACCTCCACGGCCGACCTGCTCGCGTGGCCGCAGCCCCAGGGCAGCCCCGCCACGCCGTCGCCGCCGCGCCGCCCCGGACAGGTAACAGCAGCAGTGACGCCCTCTCCTCCTTCGCTCCCCTCCTGCTCCGCTCCTAGCCGCATCTTATTCCCCGCGCCATGACGCTGCTGATTGAGCCTTGAGCTCGCCTCGCTTCCTTGCGCGCAGCCGTCGGAGGCGATCAGGAAGGTGGTCTTCGGGGGCCAGGTCACCGAGGAGGAGGCCGACAGCCTCACCAAGAGGTCAGATTGCTCCCGCCGCCCCCCTTCTCTTGCTCTTCGCCGAGCTCCTGCGCGCGGTCCGTTGATTCGGATCGAGAGATTCGTCCGCCTCGATTGATCTGAGTCTGTCCTCCAGGAAGCCGTGCTCCGCGCCCAAGTGGAAGGAGATGACGGGGAGCGGCATATTCGCGGCCGGGAGCAATGGCGACTCCGGGGAGGCCGCCGCTGCCGCCAAGCCCTCCCGGACTGCCTCGCGCCAGGTGACAGAATTTGTGCTAAGCTTTTGTTCGTTCGGATCGACGTCGTTGGTTGGCTCTGTGTTGCTGTGTGCTGCACTGGTGTTTGGAAGCGCCTAGATTTCCCATTCGTGTCATACTGTGCGCTATGTACATGGTACTTTTTCTATATGCTGGCCATATACCCCCTTTTGTTTCATACGGCATTCCACGAGGAAATTAATGAAGCATATCTGTCGCATTGGGTGCACATTTGTTGTGTTCAGTACGCACTTCTCCTCCATGTGCAATAATGCTATAGATCTTAGGTGCATGGTACTAGAAATCTAGAATTGGAGTTACAGGACACATTGATCTTGCAATCTGTGGATTTTTAATGCCCATGACTGCCGTTGAAATGGTTTTGCATTGCTACCATTTTAGTTGATCTTATATGAAACAAATTAGAAATGCACAATTTAGTGCCACTGGCTTGCTGCACAATTGTTTGATTTAAAAGATGATGGGTTTTGCTTCAAAGCTCCTCTGTTAGAAAAGTTGCAAATCTTAAACCATAATACGGGATTAACGAAAGTATTTTTGTACCGAGGACTGGCAATTTAGGTAAAGCAATCCTGGCTGATACAACTGGAATGTCCAGATTAAAATACCCCAGAACATACATCTCTTTCTTCAAAATCTATTTCAATCTACTCAATTCATCCCTGCAACAACTGGGCTGAGGATGAAATTCAGGCTCCCCATCCATGCCATCTCTGACAAAATCATGGAGCACAAATGACACCCATAATAGCCATTTAAATAAATATACGAAACTAAGTCTAGAGTGAACTAACCAAGTATAGGCGTTACCTACTGAATATGAATTGATATGGCATCAACTGGTCGAGTAAAAGAGGTATGCGTTCTTTACACTAAATAGGCATGTCTCACACTGTCACACATGGGGTATTCTTCATCTTCAACTTCATCAAGTCTCACCAAGCTCGAATCAGCTGTTGGCTCATTTTGTTTTCCCCAACATATCAGTTGGAGACTTCGAGCTATGGCATGCATGGTTCACATGGGGGATTCTTCATCTTTGACCAGATCAAGTCTCACCTAGATCAAATCAGTTGTTGACTGGTATTTTTAAACACGTGGATTGGAGCCGGCAACTAACGACTTCATATTTGTGGCAACCACAAGTAACTTACATTTGTGGCAACCACAAGTATCTTTTCCTATGAGAGGTGTTCTGAAGCAAATCCTGTTTGTTTGCAAGCAAGATTATATAATCTAGCTTATAGGAGATGGATTATATAATCTGAAATAAGCATATTTTCAGCAGCTTATGGATTATGATAATCTAGAGGGTGTAGATTATATAATCTGATGAATAAGCTAGAGTGTTTGTTTCCTTGAGGGATTATTTTTCAGATTTTAAGCTGGAATATATAATCTTAAGTGTAGATTATGTTGTTCGTGCTTCTTTGATAGTCATGATTGTGAATCAAAATGCCTAAAGCAGAGCTAATAGTTCTAAGCATTGTACTGTACAATTAGTTTGGGTCCAGTGTTTGTTAGTAAGCCTTTTCTTGTATATACAACAGATTTGTGTCATTTGGCAATTCACATTGCCTAATTTTTGGTGTCTAAACCGTACTTTAGAGACTTAATAGTTAGTTGTGCACTTGATATTTTTTCTGGCATGATGTTCTTACCTGAAAGAAATCAAGAAAAATGAATCATAAAGCATGGTGTTACTGGTAGACTAATTTAGTTTCATATTGCCTTCAGGCGATCAGTACAGTAAGCCACATCTCGTTCGCTGAGGACGGAACTGATCCTCCCAAAAAGCCCACTTCAGTAGCTGAGGTTGCAAAGCAGCGTGAACTTAGCGGTACTATTCAAAGTGAGGCAGACAGTAAGATGAAGAAGCAGATATCAAATGCTAAATCCAAGGAGCTCAGTGGCCATGACATCTTTGCTGACACTCAGGAATCCAGGTCTAACAGGGCAAGAAACTCATCAAATGGCAGTTCTGCCTCTCACACACCTGCTAAAAATGCAAATGTACTGCTGCTGCCACATATCTGGTATTCTGTTTGACTTTTGCATGTAAAAGTTTTATTCAACTAATGCTGTCCTCCAACAGGCAAGCACCTTCTCATTTGGAGAGGCCAACATTGACAGCACACCGAAAACAGCAAAGAAGATAACTGGCAAGAAGGTCAACGACCTCACTGGCAATGACATTTTCAAGGGAGACGCCCCGCCAGCTTCCGCTGAGAAGCATCTGAGCTCCGCAAAGTTGAAGGAGATCACTGGAAGCAACATTTTTGCAGATGGGAAGGAACCAACCCGTGAGCGTGTAGGTGGAAACCGCAAGCCTCCTGGCGGCGAGAGCAGCATCGCCCTGGTTTAACATCCTGAACTGGAATGGAGATGGACCTTGCCTGAGTGCATGTCTGTCCATGTAGGAGTTCCCCGATGCAACAGGCTGTTTGACCGTCAGTTTGATGTGTTGTTTCCAATCGTGCATGACGGTCAAATAAAATGCGGCAGTGTGCCAGTGAGCAGCCCCATTTTTAGTCCTGATGATCGTCTAGTTTAACTTTTGGTGTGTGCATGTTTGCTTTGGTTGTGAAATACCCATGCCGTTCTCTTGTCAGTCTGTAGTGTGTGTACGGTGGATATGTTTTGACAAATAATAACATGAAACATGAGTCTGAACCAAGCTCAAATCTTGCACATCATTCTGTGTATGCACGAAACGTCGCCTATTATGCATCGAGCACAGATGCGTATGCACGATACACGAAGCAATTACAAGGGATATTAGCGCCAAGTTTCAGCAGATAACTGTTGACAGGATCATGAATGTTATTCTATTTGACATGATTTTGAAAGTTAAAACTACTGGAAAAGGAACAATATGCACATTAATTTTAGGGCTCATTTACCAAGAATATAAATTTTGTTTCGCGATGACAATAATGAAATTTGAACTAGCAAACTAATGCAGCCTTTCCAAAAAAAAAAGAACAAAAATAACCAACTTAGATGAAAAATAATTAGACCGTATTCCCTTGCAAAAAACATATTTTCTTCTTTTTGTGAGGAAAAAAACATACAATTGCGATTTGCGAACAACGGGCTTAGCTTTGAGAAGGGATTAACTTTGAGAGTTGAGAGGGCCTCTTCCTCTAAAATCTACTCCCTCTGATGTTCAAATAACTAATGTTTTGGGACGCGCACAATCAACACATTTTTTGTTTTGACCATCGATACTTCTTTGAATGTTTCAATTGAACTATGAAAAGGGCATCGATATATTTATCTTCAATACTAGGTTCAAAATCTACATATTTTCTATGTTTTAGATACATTTAAATACTATTAATTCATGGTCAAAGTAGTGTCATGGTGACCGTGCGCTGTCTACATGGACAATTTTATTTGAAAGGCGGAGGAGCAAGCCTCGCCTATATATCTCTTCCTAGCAGGAGACAGCTGCAATAGCAAATACTAGAGGGAGAGCTTATCCGTGCCCTTTTTGGAGCTGTAAGGATATTTTCAGATAAAATTACAAAATGGTCTACATTTGAAGGGCAATCCATGTTATAAATCCACTAAGGAAAACTTTTTGAAATAAAGAAAAGGAAAACTTTTTTTGAAATAAAGAAACGGAGAACTTTAACAAGTCTGTATGTAACAAACCAGTTGCAAGCTCACGTAGGAGTAGGATGCAATCTACATCAGTTTAGGCTGGATATGATGGTACATTCGATGTGCCCTCAAAAGCGAAGGCATCCGTGCGGGAAGAAAATGAGTAGCCACGACCCACGAGCCCACGAGCACTGGTGTTTGATTCAAGACGCTCAGCGGGCCCGCGTACCGGTGAGGCGGTGACTAAACCGGCGGTGAGCTAGCTTTGCCGATTTGCCAGTTCATTTTAGCCCTATGGAAATGTGATTCGTAAGGTTTTAGCCCTATGCCCCCCGACAACGCTCGTTATCTTGCCAAACGCCCAAACTTTGTGTCACCCATTTGATTTCCTTCGCCACATTTTTTTTCCATGCCACACCACAATCTTGTACTGGGCTTAAGAAGATGCGTGGGCATGTGGCGAGTAACAGGGTGTTTAAATCCAGTGAATTGGTGAAAAGTGGTGAAAAATTTTACATTGAGAAACGTGTCCTATGAGAGAGAACACGGTTGTGAAAACTTGTGGTGACTTTTGGTGAGTTTTGGAAATTAAACATGCGCTTAGGCGTGAACTGCCACTGAACACCCCGGAGATATTTGCATTGTCAGCATGACTTTAGGCGGGCCCCGCTTCTTCATTTCGATGAGGAAGAAAGCATAACGACACGCTGCTGACCCACTCCAACTCACGAGTCGAGTCCGAGCCTCCGTGTCCGTCCGTGGACGACGCGCTCGCCTTCTTCTCTGCAAATCCCTTCCTTCCTTGGTAGAGAGAGAGAGAGACAAACACACAGCGAGGGAGATGGAGAGGGCGGCCCCGGTGAGGAGTTCCCACACCTCGACGGCCGGCCTGCTCGCCTGGCCTCACCCCGATGGCGCCGGCCCGCTGCCAGCGCGCCGCCCTAACCAGGTGATCCCCGCTATCCTCATTTCCCCGCTCCTCTTCCGTCCTTGAGTTCTATCTTATTCCTCGCTCGCTGGCCCTGCAGCCGACGGAGGAGTTCAGGAAGGTGGTGTTCGGGGGCCAGGGCACGGGGGAGGCCAACGGCGCCAATAAGACGTGAGACAGCTTCCGCGCCTCCATGGCCGGATCCCTATCCGCTTCCCGTGATTCCCCCGTTCAATGCGATCGGTGCCCGCATATATGCGTGATCCCCCGAGTGTGGCTTCGTACTGATTGCGCCTCCTGCTGCTCTGATCGTTGCAGGAGGACGGGCTCCGGGCCCAAGCTGAAGGAGATGACAGGGAGCGGCATATTCAAGGGCGAGGGCGCCGCCGCCGCCCCAGCTGCATCCCGCGATCGTCAGGTGCGCAGCTCTCGGATCTGCATTCTATTTCTATGAGCAGTAGTGGAACATTGTTTGCCATTCCTCTTCTGTACTGGGTACTCCTTTGGTTTCACGTGGCATGTCGGTAGGATCAATGAAGCATGTCTGTCAGATTGGTTGGATAAAGTGTTGGGATCGGTATCCAGTTTCGTCCATATTCAGTAATGCTATAGATCTTAGCTGCATTTTACTAGAAGTAGAGTTTGCAGTGTTCGCAACCCTGTTAGTGCCTTTGTGTTTGTGGATTCTCTATTCGGCAAAGGGAATGCAAATCTGATCGATTAAACAGGATCCAGAGATTCAGCATTGTCACCACATGATTGTTTTATTGGAAATTCAGTTAACCTTTTATATTGTTCTGTGTTCTTAAAAACGTTGGTCTCTTGGTGAATTAAAATGTGTAAAGCAAAAGTCTTATGTTGTTCTTAGTTCTTCAATAGTGAAAAATTTGGAACTTATAATATGTTGGAATTTGGTGACCTGATAGTTAATTATGCACTTTATATTGTCTGCTTAGGAAACAGGAAAAACACAACAGATATTTCCCTTGTATACATTGCCTACAAATTGCTGGAAAGAAATGATGAAAAAGTAACCATACCATGCTCCATGGTATGGTGAGACTAAATTAGCCTTTATAATCTGCAGGCAAGCCAGATCACTTTTGCTCAAGACGGAAGCATTGCTCCCAGGAAGCCTAATTCAGTAGCTGAGGTAGCGAGACAGCGCGAGCTTAGCCATACCGTTCAGAGTGAGGGAGACGGCAAGATGAAGAAGCAGGTTTCCAGAGCAAAATCCAAGGAGCTCAGCGGCCACGACATCTTCGCCGATCATGAGGATCCCAAGCCCAACAGGTCAAGGAGATCAGACTACAGCAGCTCTGCGTCGCTCTCACTGGTGAAAAACGCGAATGTTCTGCCTGCTTCATGTCTGTTCTTTTTTCTTTCGTCGGTCGTGGCTTGGAACTCTACTGAACTGAATAACTATTGTTGCAGGTGAGCACCTTCTCGTTTGGAGAGGCTGACAACGACAGCACTGTGAAGACAGCGAAGAAGAAAGGGGCCGGCAACAAGTCGACTGATCTGAATGGCAAGGTCACGTTGGAGAGAGATTCAGCGCCCGCAGTGAAGCAGCCTCTGAACCGCGCGAAGCTGGAAGAAGCGACCGGTAGCAGCGTTTTTGCAGACGGGAAGGCCCCAGCTGCGGCAGCGGCGACCGGAGAGCACGCTGGCCGTCGGACCCGGCAGCCTCCCGGCGGTGACAGCAGCATCTCGCTGGCCTAGCGTCTTGGATGCATCATGTTCTTGGCCGCCGCACGGGTGGTTGTTGGACCGTCAGTTTGTGGCCTTGTTTTGGTGATGATGTTCAGGCGGTGAGTCCCATCTCCAGCCCATACGATGATCTTGGTTTTGCGTTTGGTTTGTCTACATGTGGTTGTGTCGGGTTGGTTGGTTGTGACATACACAACGGAACGACCCTGTGGCATGGCGTGTGGTGTCCGTTTTCTTGTGTGTACGGACGTACGGTGGATATATATGTTTGGTAAAATAAGAAATCGGTTAATGATGAACCATCTCACGTGCAAAGTGGATGTCCGTGCAAAGTGCGAAGTTGCAGATCTACTGCATTGGCCTATTGATCTCATCCAAGGTTGAATGACAGCGCACGCAGAATGCATTTCGTATCGCTAATACCCCCTCCGATCCAAATTGTAAGTCATTCTAACATTCTTGGAAAGTCAAAGCATCTTAAGTTTGACCAAGTTTTTACGATAAAGTACTAACATTTATTATATCAAATAAGTATCATTAGATTCTTCATTAAATATATTTCCATAGTTATATCTATTTGGTGCTATAAATCTTTGTAATCATTTCTAAATTTTTGGTCAAACGTAAAATGGTTTGACTCTCCAAGAATCTTGGAATGACTTACATTTTGGAACGGAGGGAGTACTGTACTAATTTTGTCAAGAATATGGTGCACAGTGATGCATCCGACGAACACTACTGAATTCACAAAAAACACAAACAAATGTGGTTTTTAGTTCGACATGATAGGAGTGTCCTTCGATCAATTTTCATATCCAAACAAACCTAGGCGAGATAACAGTGGATCATGCTTGTATTTTGGAGCGTCTTTCTTGTGGTCAGGACTCAGGAGTCGGGACGTATTCTACATATACATATTCCTTTAGGTAATTTCCTCTTACACTCTAAATCAAATGTATTCTAAATTGTATTTGTGTAAATGGAAGATATTTCCAAGCTCGGGCGTTGTCTCTGCATGTTGCGCGTTGGAGATAGCCGCTTTACGTTTCTTCACGACGCATGAATGGTCTTTTATTTAAGGATTGGTATTTAAGATATTGATTAAGTTAAAGTACTTTGTGTGAACGTCTTGAATCTCTTCTAATAATGTGGGTCTGATCCTTCTTTTTTTAAAGAAGGTGAAGCCGGAATTCTTTTCCATTATCTAAAAAAATCTCCATGCTCGGGCTGCCAGTTGCTCACAGTATTTTCTTCATCCGATCACCACTTCGCCAGCAATTAGATATGTGGTACTCCTTTTGTTCCAAAATGCAAGTCATTCTAGTGTTTTTTAATACTTTGGCAAATTCATAAAAAGTGTACCAACATATAAAATATCAAAAAATTATTCTTTTATCATTTAAATTTTGTTTCACAAATAGTGTCTTTTAGTTTCTGGTATATATTCTAATTAAAAAGCCAAACACAGAGAAAACATTTGCATGGAGATATGCATGGAGCCAATCAAATATTTAATTAATGTTATTTTTTGTTTTAATACATGCATTTTTATTGACAGAACAATTTTCAATCATGACCGCTAAAATGTCTGAAACTTTTTTCAAAAAATAAGAATATTTATGAGCATGGATGGAGTAGTATTTTTGGACCCTCTAATACGGGCCTCTTTGGTAGAGCTCCAAATCCTGATTCTTCAGCTCCAGCTCCTGATTCTCTGGTGGAGTGATTCTCTGGTGAAGTGATTCTGTCTGATGAAATCGTTTGGCAACCAGTCTGAGAAGTGATTCCTGAGAGAGAGAGTTATGCTGGAATTGTCCATAGTACCCCTGTCAATGTGAACTAACATTTGCAAGGCATCCGTTGGTACATTTAAGTTAATATATGAGCAATAATATATAACCTGACTAGAAAGTCACCATAAAATATTTAAAGTCCATATATTACATAACATATAGCTAACATTTAGGTACCCTTGAACGATACACACATTATATTACAAACAAAATGCTCCAAAGAGACAAAATAATCCCACTCATGACAGCATTGTCATCTAGATAGTGTAATCGCCCTAGCAAGGTCATCACGAAATCTATCCATATTCCTATCATTGGCTTGAGAGGTTGATGTATCAGATGCACTTTGAGGCGGGACATACTTATGATATCTTGTTGGTATGGTGGGCACATAATCTGGGTCCCGGTCACACTTATGAAAATCATCATCTAGTGCATGATTTTCACGGATAAAGTTATGAAGACACATCGTAGCCGCAACAATCATCTTTTGCTTGATCATTGGATATGTAGGCTTGAGAAGAATTCTCCATTTCATCTTCCATACACCAAATGTGCGCTCGACAACGTTTCGAATACTTGAATGCAAATGGTTGAAAACCTCTTGCTCACCATTAGGGGCCGGACCATTTCTCCAATCTGGAACATGATATCTTTGACCTTTATATGGAGCTAAGTATCCAGGTCTATTCGGGTACCCCGCATCAACAACATAGTATTTACCTACCATTTAGGAGTGCAAAGTGAGTAGAGTGTAGAATTTGACAAAACAAAACTCATGACAGGACACAAATATTACCTTGAGGTGGATGTGGAAATATATCTTCATCAGCTTGGAGAGCATGGTAGAGCACACTAGTGTCATGCATAGAGCCCGGCTGACCAATAGATGCATAAGTGAAACGCATGTCAAAATCAACCACCGCCATCACATTTTGTGTTGCTTTACCTGATCTCCCTATATATCTGAGAAAATGTTTGGGAGGTGGTGTTGCACTAATATGAGTCCCATCAATGGCCCCAATGCAATCTTTGAAGTGTGGCCACATCCTTTGATCATGTCTAATCCTATTGTGCACATGTCGGAAGTTTGGGTCCTTAGGTCTTATGAAATTTTTTGACATTCCCACCAAACAATTCAACACCTCAAAAATTTTTCTGCTAATTATCTCTCCAAAGTGCTTGAACTTATTTTGGACAGCATAGTTTGACCAACCTTGACCACATGTGAGAAGAAATATAGCAACCCCCTCCATAGAGCTCATATGAATAGAGGAAGTTAACCCATAGTCACTCACCAATATATCATTCAATTGGTAAAATAGAGATGCATTCATTCGAGATATCCTATGGCTTTCACCAGGTGTGTTCAATGTTTCCATCAACCAAGCATATCCACTTAACTGTGAAGTCCTTGGCTCATTCTTATCAATGTAGGTAGAGTAATAATTGTTGACAAGGCATGCAGCAAGAGAGAGGTTCATTTGCTGCTGCCTAATAAGTTCCAAAACCTTCAAATCATACAAATCATCATCCTCAGATTCAGTGCCATCCCTCTCACTTTCAGAAGATGACATCTGTATAGTACCAAATAAAAAAAATTCAGCAACCACTCATAAGTTTAGTCTTTAGTCAACAAGGTCATAGAACTAGCAAACAAATTCAGCAACCATTCCTAAATTTATTCAGCAAGGTAACATAACATGCACCAAACATCCAGTAGCACAAATAGATCTACAAGCACATATAAATAGTACAAATAGTTCAACAGGTTTAGAAAAAGATACAGATACACACTCATGCATGTCTACTTAGACCGAGCATTCATCATCCATTCATGCTTTTGTGACAGCCATTGAAAGCGCTCTTCCGGTGTGTCCATTGTCATGAACATCTCTCTTTCAGCTTTCTTGGTGAAAATTTGAGTTGCTATAAAGTGTTGTATTGTTCCAGGAACTGCACCACAAGCCTTCACCAAATCCATCACAGCCTTTATGGAACAGACAGAGGACTCCTCTGTTCTAGCCAGGACAATTGACTCACATGATGCTGTTGTCTTCTCATTCAATTCTACAATTATAGCCATTTGTTCTTGCATCCAGTGTCCTCCAGCGCTCTTTGGTTTTTTTCCCTTCTCTTTTTCAGCCACTCTCCTTCTCTTTGTTCCTTTCCCACTAGTTGGTGTATCATCTTCAGCATCAGTATCATCACCCTCGTCACGATCTGCGTCCTTGTCAATGTCCTCTTCTTGCTGTCCGTCATTAGCTTGGGGTGGTTCACCACTTGTAGGAGCCCAATGATCATCACCTGTGTTGCGAAGATCTTCAAACATGATGATCATTTGTTCTTCATGTTCAATTGCTTTGTCTTTAAACTTGCCAGTACCTTTGAATTGCTGCAATCATACAACTAAAGTCAACCATATGCACATATCACAATCTGTTAGGATACAAAACAAATAGAACATGATTTTACCTTGTTTATCTTTTTCCACCACCAATCTGGAGCATTAAAGGTTTTCTTGGTGGGATCCCAGCCTGACCCTGTCTCCCTTTGCAATTGTTTCCAATTGCTGTAATCTTTCCTCAACTTGTCCCATTTATTTTTGAACTGCATCTTGGTATAATCTAGGCCAGTCTTTTCTTTAAACTTGGCAATTACATTTACGTACCCTTGCCTGCTCAAATGGGTTCCTGATCGATTCTTTGCTAGAACTTGCTCGCCAAATAACTCACAAACTATCCTAAGGTTCTCATCACACCAGTCCGCATTGTCAGCCATGACACTGTTGAAAATTTTCACCATGAATCTCCAAAAATTCTAGCTAACAGAAATATTGCAATAACATACAACTACTGGTAATTAATCTACCAAAATACAAATCAACTTGGCTATCCAATTTTCAAGAAATTACCAAATTACCATCTACAGATCGAACCTAGCCATCCAGTTTTTTAGTTGAAATTTTAAGAAAATTAAAAAATTGATGGAGATAAGGGTGCTCGTTACCTTGCTGCCTTGAGGAGATTGGCCCACGTGAGGCATTGCTGCTTGCCGGAACGAGTGGAAGGGGCCAGATCACCGGGGATGCTTCTCGCCCTTGCGCTCGATGCAGCACTCACGAGAATCGAAGGGCCCGGCCACCTGCTCGCCGGACTCGCCTGCTTGGGCTGTGCCTTGCTCCAGCAGCGCACGCCGAACGGAGAGGAGCGCACCGGAGAGAGGGAGCCGCGGAGAATGGGGAGGAGCATAGATGCGGCGGCCGGAGACGGGCAGGCCGCGGCGCGGCGGACTCGGCCTGAAACCCTAGTCGCCCATGGCCAGTAGCATTGAGGTGGACTCCTCTCGGCGGCAGCTATGCGAAGGAATGGCCGAACGGGTGTGCGCGAGGACGGTGCCGCCGAAATATATATGAGTGGCATTGGTGGGTAAATACTACTCAACTTGATGTCCAGGTCTGTATTGAAAAGGGTGGGGAGCAGGTGAGGATCGGTGGAGAGCGGGTTTTTTTCGCTCCGCGGTTGTAGGCAGATCGAGCGGAGTGATTCACGGTGATTCCCATCCGGAGCGATGCCCCGCGTGCCCGTTTGGCAGCGCTCCGTCCGATTCTCCCGAAGCGGAGCGGAGCGGAGCGCTACCAAACAGGGCCTAATTGTTTGTCAACCTTCGTGACCACTAGCGCCTAGGATCTCCGTTCTTATCACAAAAGGCCAAACCCCCCTGCTGCCATTTGTCGTTCAAACTTGAACAGGTGAAAGTGCCTCTAGTGGTTACAGCATCTAAGTCTAATTTTAGTGCATGGTTTCATCGTACAGTTATCAAGACTGCAACTGTATCAGATGAATGTCATGAGGATGAAACTTCTCTCTCACTGTGTGAAATTCTCACTTTTTTTTCTCTTTGTCAAGACATCAAAAATGCCGATTTGACATTAAATTTATTGCCTATGAAACTCCATGGTCTAACAGTAATAGACCTAGGTTCGAATTCTGGCGAGAGCGAATTTACCGAGCTGATTGTAACATAATATCTCCTCGTCAGCGTAGCGGAGGTTTGAGTGTTTTATCATTCAATTTGAACAGCACGGGAGCATCGAGTTGTCTGTTTATGGTCGGAGCACGCTCCCATCGCCCATCGGTGATCGGTCGACGCCCCGATCCACCCCCGGAAACTTTTCTTTTTGCAGCGCCCGCGTGTCAGCACATCCATCGCAGGCCTTACGCTGTCAATCGCCGGCCGCAGCCATAGTGTCAGCCGTAATACAACTACAGTTCCCGTCCCATCCCTATGGCCACGGCGGCATAAGCAGTACCCCGTTTCCCCGAAATCCACACACTTCTGTAGAACATCCTTGGTGTAGCTGGAAACGTGGAAGTGGAACGCGTTCAGAATTTTATTGAGATGGACAGTCCTTTTTTTTGTATTGTATACTACCTTTGTGAAACAGTCTTTCTGGAATTTGGTTACTTAATTTCCCATAAATAAATCCTAATAGACTTGTTAAACCTTGTTTTGCGAGCAGAGGCATGTGCCTTCAATAGCAGGGCGACTGCGGCCGTGCGGCGTGTCTCTGCTGATGTTCAGACCTCTGACGGAACCGAAGAAGAAAGGATGCGGACTCTGAAAGATGGGCTTTACAAGAGAGGTCGGCCTAGAAGGCCCAATGTGCGTGCGTCAGGCCCGGAATGGATCCGGCCTTTTTTTTCCTTTTCCCTTTTCTTCCAAAGAGAGAGAAAGGAGTAAGCTTATCCCTACGTCTAAAAGAACGAAATTCATAGTTTTTTTTCTCATCTTCGCCTCCGCCTCTCCACCTCCCTTCATCCGTCCTGCCCCTCCCTCACAAGCCTCCTTCTTACAGTCCGTCCACCCTTTTGGTAGGAAAAGAACGAAATTCATAGTTTTATCGGTTTATCTTTGCCTCCGCTTCCCACCTTCCTTCATCCGTCCTCCCCCTCCCACACAAGCCTCTTTCTTACAGTCCGTCCTCCATTTTCGTTCGAATAATAGTACCTTCAAATAATTTAATCAAAATAAAATAAAACATAATTTTTTTTATTTTTTTTGAATTTTATAGACACCAACAAAATTAGGATACAATTTGTGTATAATTTGTATTTATCTGCAGCAACCCAGGGCACGAAGCTAAGAAAACACCGCCTGTCCCGAACTCCCGATATGTTGCCGCATGCATTTGATGCTGCCCCGACACCTAGTCCCCAGCCAATCAGGCTGTCTCCAACAGGAGACTCAAAAGGAGACCCAAACCCAAAATGGGTCTCCGATAATACTGTTTCAGCCTCCAACAGAATACCCATACCTAAACCCAAAATAGGTTTCTAGGAGAGATACAACCTAAATCTGAGTATCCTCTCTCCAGAAGACCCATTCGTAAAGAGGATTCTCTTTTGGGTTTTATTGTTGGAGAAGACAAAAAATGAGTATGAAACTCTTTGACTGTAGCGCTATGTAAATGTGAAATGAGTCGTGTATTTTGGGTCTCATTGTTGGAGATAGTCTCATGTTGCTAAAACTTATTTTTCATATAAAAGGGTTGTTGGGGATCAACCGTCTCATAAAAACACTTTGAAAAGATACTGCGTGAGGTACACTAACAATGCGCACCACACACACCGCTGTTGCAAGAGTGCAGGCTTCTACAAGCCCGTTCTTTGGCAGTTGGCACCAACGGAGCCCGTCGTCACGTCGAGATCATTTGCTGGCACACAGGGGCCACAGCAGGGCTCGCTCCGTTAGGGCAGGCCCAACGCGCCATCCTGTGGAGTGCTGCCCCAACTACCACGTAGTATCCATGTCACTCTAGATGATGGCCTCGCAGAGCCTTAGTGAGGCTTGCAGAAGCCGCACTGGTCTCACCTGACAAAAGGTTGAGGCAACATGTGAAGCCAGCGTCGAGAGGAGGAGGTGCCCAAGGCTAGAGGGCTGTTTGGATCCCTAGCACTAGCACCAGCACTAAAGCGAATTTTGTATGCATGGAGTACTAAATAAAGTCTATTTGCAACAACCTCTTCACAGATGGGTGTAATTTTTCGAAACGGATCTAATGACCTTAATTAATCCATAATTAGCTACAGTGACGCTACAGTAACCATCCTCTGTTCATACGGTCAAAGGCCTCATTAGATTCGTCTCGCGAATTAGCGCAGGGGCTGTGGAGCTGGTTTTGTAAACTGCCTTTACTTAATACCCCTAATTAGTGGTCAAAGTTATGAACAGTAACTAGCACTAGCATTAGCAGCGGCCTCCAAACAGCCCCTAGGTCTTGTCACTGCAATAGAAAGAGAAAAAGCTAGAAAGTGACAGCGACATTTTTGCTTGTAGGGTCAACAGGTAAATGTGCAGAAGTTGAACAGCGCGTTGTGGAGATGGAGGCTTGTCATGTCCACAGCTAGGGATGGCAATGGGTGCCCGAAACCCGAAACCCGATGGGTTTTTACTCCATTAGGGCATGGGTTTGGGTCAAGTTTTGTACCCATGGGTTTGTTGATGGGCAAAAATCTAGACCCATTGGGTTTATGGGCATGGGTCTGGGAGCATAGTACCCAGACCCGCAAACCCATGAGTTTTTTTGACCCGATTAATCTTAGCAAAGTAGTACAAATTAATCTAAAATATCCTATATATTGCTATTGATTGTTGGTCAATTGGTGTATTATGCAAGTTAGTATGTGAATATATATTCCTACTCATCATAAGTTGAAGTGTTGAACACTAAACATGACAGTTTAATAGCTAGATTTTTGTATTCATACAACTAATATATGAATTCATGTGCATATAATATTACAGTGGTGAACTATTATCTTATTATCTTATTATGTACTTATGTTGCTTTATATTGATGTTGCATGCATATATATGCATAAATACATATATGCCACTATTGTTATTGGCGATATATTTTGTTGGACATGGCCGACCCGTGGGTACCCGCTAACCCGATGGGCACGGGTTTGGGCATAAAATTAGACCCGTGATGGGTCATGGGTTTTTTAACGGGCGGGTTTTATTTTCATGGACATGGGTTTGGGATGGCAAAACCCAGCGGGTTTGAACCCGTTGCCATCCCTATCCACAGCTATGTGGAATCTGATTTTTCGGTGAAGACACTCCAACCAGTAGCTTGGGCTTGCCCTAGTAGCGGGCATAGAAGACCGTACCATACGTACCGCCTTGCCGGGATGGATTCGGATGTCCAGACATCCGAATTATCTGTATTCGTATTCGACTAAAACGTCAATATGGATATCTGTATTCGTATTTGATTTTAATGTGGATGTTAAATGGAAATATCCGAATTCGTTTTTTTGTTACTTTTCTCTATCCGAATCCATATTCGTATTCGAATAAAATGTGAAATATCCGATATTATCCGTATCCGTGAAGAATTAACACGTGATGAAGCCATCTATCCGAATACGAATCCGTATTCGATGTATTCGTTTTGTATTCGTATCCGACAAGAATAGACAACATTCGCATCCGTATTTGTATCCGACAAGATTCGAATTCGATTCATATTCGAATTAAAATACAGTAAAAAGTGATATCCGGATCCAATTCTACGTATCCGATCCGAATCCATCCCATCAGCCCCATCACCCACGAGCGATCCGATCCCGGTGCGCGACGTGTCGGCCACCTGGCGCGGCTAGGCGGAACCCAAGCCGAGCCCCGGGTCGCCGGAAAACGGCGGCCGCGGCCCCGGGCAAAACCGCGCTGGTTTAGGGGTTTTCCGTCCACCTCGGCCGGCGACCCCAAAATCCGTCGGTCCCAAGCTGGCAGACGGGGACGGCGTCGCTGTTGCTTCGATTGGGTGAGGACGAGCGCAAGCGGCGCACGGCAACTTGCCCGCGCCTCGCACTCGCACTCGCCCCACTCCACCACCCACTTGCTCCGGGTGCGAGAGGCCGTGTCACGTGCGAGGCGCCACCTCCGTCCACCCAGCCAAAGCGAGCCGTCCACGCGCCGGGCCGACGGGTCCACTCCATGGCTCCAGAACCCTCCGCCCGCCGCACGCGGGCCCCGCCGCGGCGCGGGATTAGTCCAGCCAATGGGGCGCGGGCAACTGATCGGATCGCGCCGGCGCCTCGTGTCCACTACCTCCGCACCGCCCCCGGGCCCACCACGCCCGCTCCCAGCCGCTAGTTAGTAAACTACCCCCGCCGCGGATACGCGCCAAGTCCCCCAGAGCAAACACATCATCGCCCCGTTTTTTTCCCCATTCGCCTCGCCCCCACCCGACCCCGAGCTAGAAGAAATCCGTTTCGTTCTGGTAAATTTCGGTGCTCAGCAAGGAAGGCAACCAGATGCTGTCGCCCATCTCTCCTCTCTCCTCATCATCATCCATCTGCTAGGGGAAAGAAAAATTAATATATATACTAGTAGCAGAGCGAGAAGGGAAAAAAAAATTCGAGGAATTGTCAGGAAGCATCTAGAGACTGCGCGGCCCGGCGGGCGGAGCGAGCGAGCGAGAGAGAGCAGAGACCTTCCCTTCGTCGTCGGCGGCAGCGGCGGCGGGCTCGAAGCACTGTTAAGATCCACCCGCTTCTCTTCTTCCGTCTCTCTTTGCTTCTTCTTCCTTTGGCGAAGCGTGCCGTCGGGTTTAATTCGTATGTCTGAGCTGAGGTGGGAATTCTCTCCGCTCCCGCTGCCGTTCTCGCGTCTTTCTGGGGGTGGGAGCCGCCTTTGGATTTCCCCTGTTTTTCGCGAGGTAGGGGTAGCGAGGCGCCTCGATTCTTTCTGTTTCCTTCTGTGGCGATTGTTTGCGGGATTTCGTGAGGTTCGTGTGTTCTTGAAGGGTTGCTGGTGGGTGTCTGCGCTCTTGCTCGGGCTTGGGTGGTGGTTTATGTGATTCTGCTGATTATTTTCTCTCTTCCCTTTCTGAAGAAAAAAATTACGGTTCTGGATCTTAGCTGAAGTTGCTTCTACGACCTGCTGATTTATTAATTTTTACATGGGTTTTTCGTTGTTTCTTCAGGCTCTGATCTACAACTCCTCATTCCGGTCCGGAAGGTGAGGACATGTGTACCCAATTTCCTTTTTCTTCCTCCTTATTTTAGGATTCTTGTCTTGTGCCTGTCACGGCTGGATACTAGCTCTAGGTTCTTCTAGATGTTTATGGGCGTATACAAGTTAGATGTATGCCTGGATGTTCGATTTTGTTTCCTTCACACTGTTTAATCTGAGTCCCATGCCCTGCAGTAGTTTTGTTAAGACTATTGACCATAGACCATATAGTATCCTGGATAGGAATATGATTTACTTGTTTAGTCTACAATTTCTTTCATTTCCCCCCTAACAATGCATCTCAATGCTTGTCCTTTTGGTTTTGTAGGAGTTGATCAAGAACTGGGGATCCTGAGTTGAATATGATATCAAATCCTGTGGATTGGTACAGTTTCGGACCCGGATAGAACTTGTAGGGATGCCAGATTGGAGGGTGGGCGAGGTAATCTCAGTTTCGTCAATTGTTCATGGACATAGCATCTCACTGCTTTTCATACCCACAGTGGTTGGCACATGAGATTGTAACTAATTATCTGGAATATATTTGTTCGCAACTTAGAGAAAATGATTTATAAATGCCAGTGGACTTAGATTAGTAGTTGATTATGAGCGAAAAAGAGAAGAACAATAAGTCAGACTGTGTTCTCTGAGGATAATATTCAATTTCAAATAATTTGTGTAGGTGTATAGATTTATAAAATAGCCCATCAGGGTATTCTTTACACTACACATTCTCTTTTTAATTAACTGATATGAGAATTAACAATATTAGTATATTCTAGCATTCTAGCTAACTGGGTTCAATATCAAATGGTAATGCTTCAAATCCATACCCTTCTTAGCAAGCTTGCATGTGTTAGTTTTATTTATCGGTGCTCAGATTAGCATTAGCTAGGGAAGCAGGTTAAGCCTTGAGTTGCCTTGTGGAAGTTACGGTGTTTATTTCAGTGAAGTGCACCTGCCACCCATAATAGATCCACAATTGTTTTCCTTGTGGATAGATGAGTGGAGGTTTAGTGGGCTATAGCCCCTCGTATGGGAAACTGTCAGGTGTCAACTACTCAACTACAGAGAGTTTACTTTGGTTGAAGCAAGTTGACCAATATTTAAAATTTCAACGTTTGGTTGACACATTACCACTCTACTAACATCAATCAAGTTGATGCTGAAGTCTCTAATGGATCCTTCCCTAGTCACTATCATCTGTTGGCTGTTGTATTCGACCTTGGCCAATAACAGTGCTTTTTTGTGTTCTCTGGGCCTGTCTTTCTTCTCTGGGCATTTATATTAGAGGTTACTGGATTTGTCTGCTCTAGGCCTATGACTAATAGTGCTTTTACAGTTTGAAGGTAAATTCACTGATGAGTTCGCCCAGAGTAATATAAGCGAACATGAAAGTGGAAGTGAGGCTCCTGGTGTCACTAGTAGTAAGAAGCTGAAGCATGCAGCCACCAGTGAGAAAATCCACCAAGGTGTCCTCTCTGGAATAAATAACCCAGATTCACAGAAATGTAATTCAGAGCACATTCAATGTGCCAATGGGATTGTATCCCAGAATACAAACAATACTGGTGACTGTATAGGAGACTGCAAAGATAGCTCAAATGCCTTTCCTTTAAGGGAAGAAAATGCAATCGCTGAAACCAGATGTCCAACAGATAACTGGAACTCCTGTCAGTTTGCACTGGGCAACGGTTCGTCCATTCTCAATGACCACAGTGCTCCGCAGGATAACCTCACTTATGGAGATAATGATTTGAACTACATCGATTGGCCTAGCATTGACAATTTTGAGGATGTCGACACATTATTCAGGTATTCAGAACTTCTAGCTTGTTGGTTAAGATTTTAAGTTGTGTAAACAGGTGATAAGGATAACTCAGTTTCTTCTCTTTTTTCTTTTTTCCTTTTTTTGGAAAAGGAGGTCTGATTCCACATATGGTCAGCAGCAGCTGGAGAACACAGATGGCCTATCTTGGATTCCTTCTTCAGATGCAGTTTACTCTTCTGATGTTGCTTTGCAGCAAGGGTTTGAGTCGTCTTATTCAGATTATGGTATTCTGGATGATCTCTCTGCATTCCAATGTGCAGAAGATAAATCACTACCCTCGGTTGATCCTTCAGCTGCTCTATGTGATAATCAATTCAATAATACCTACCTGTTCAGTGAGCAAAAGAATGTGAATGCATATGGCGAGCAGGCAAGTAATTCCATTCCCTTCTTTCTAGTCTGTATGTATTGATTGGTTCAATATTTATCTTCTGTTATCGTTAATTCTTGTATCTTCATTTTTTGTCTACCATAGATCTACCAAGATGATGTGATGGACTTGTTGCCCACTGACCAAATATGCAATGGACAAGGAAACGTCGATATGGTAATTTCGGGTTATTTTTAAATCATTCAAGCAACACCAAAATTTAAGTAAACATATAGTTGATTTGATGCTCTAGTACAACCGTATTAACTGTAATGCGAAAACAGAAATGAAAAAAGTAGTTGAGTGCAGCCATGCTAGTGTGTTGTTATTTCTGTTATGTTTCTATGTTCTGGGGCTACAATATCTTGGTACAATTCTACTGCCTGTATATATTTGTATTGGGTTTACCACTGGAATGTTTATTTCTGAGGATGCTTAGTGCTGAAGAGTTAGTGCCAGTTGAAAAATCATCTTATCATAAGAATAAATCACATGCAATTTTATCTCATGTTCTTCATTGATTTAATGGCATGGTTTTAGTTGCAGGTTGGAAATCAGTATTCATCTGAAAATGCCATTCAAGGCATAGAAGACAAGAAATTTTCTATGGCTTCAACTTCTCAGCCGAGCTCCTCTCAGAATTTACTGAAGCAAAGGCACCAATTAGATTCCAGTTCGCCAAGCAACATTACTTCTGAGTCCTATCCAGAAAAGTTCAGTCCATCTGGTGGTCCTTTTGCACAAAGGAATTCAAAAGGTAATATACAAGCAAATAAGATGCAGTATTTTATAATTGCTCTTCTGAACATGTTTGTTTGTCTGTATTCTTGTGGTATGATTAGCTGATGTGACACTTTACAAATGCAGTGCAGAAGAAAACTGTGAACATACAACCGAGACAGCCCACGAGCGATAATGTGGTGAACAAACATAATCAAACATTGACAAGAAGAGCTTCATATCCTTGTGAGAACTTTGGAACTGAGAACAGAGGGTTAGGGAAAAGAACTTTGGGGGATCCTCAAGTTACAATGGGCAATTCAGTAGTTGTGGATGGCTCATTTGGATCATCTGTGTCCTCTGATAACTCAGTTGAAGAAAGCAGCTTTCGACAACTGCAGGATGCCGTTAGTCAGGTATCATAGTTTAACAGCTTCTTTATCTTTACTTTTAATGTCGCATGAAACAGAAACTTCATGGGCACAGCCTACACGTTCATTTTGACAAATTCACGCTATGTTTGCACTTTATTTTGTTTTGGCTTTCTGAATTCTCTAAATGATTATAAGCTTCATCAAAGGCAGGGCCTTTAGTTTTGGTTCAGCCAAAGTTCCTGTTTGCATCCTTCCTCTTGGAGGAAATAAAACTAATTTTTGATAAACTATGTACCGCGGCATTGAGATTACTTTGCGTGTCTGATTCAGCTGGATGTTCAAACCAAAATGTGCATTAGAGATGGTTTATACCGATTGGCCCGAAGCGTGCAACATAGGCAAGTTTTTCCAAATACGATGAACAGCAATGGAGATAGCCAGGATGTAAAGGATATGCAGAATGCAGAAACTTCGTGCAAGTACGTTGTTTCTAACAAAAGATGTTATCTATAATAGATTTGAAAACTGTAGTTGTCAATTGAAATACATTTTCCTTATTGTTCAATTACAAATTTAAAAGTGTTGTCTGAATGCTCCTAATGCAACGTCTTTTGCTCTGCCTTCTATATCTAAAATGCTATTCTGACATGTTTCCTGATATCGTAGACCTTGAGATTCTGGGAAATTAAGGTTAAAATATAGCTCTTCATTTGATTGATCCATAGATTAGCCTGTCCATTAACTGTTAACTTGAATTATTTGTGACTCAATGATATTTAGTCGAAGTGGAGGGGCAATGTCCCTACTGACTATATTGTATACATAGTTACCTTTTATCACAAAAGAAAGGCAGTTTGTCATCCTTTCATGGCTTGGCAAGATTTCTGAAGTTGATCCTTGTTACAATACTTACAATGCAAGGGAGGCATGAAAATGGCTTTGCCTATGTGTAGCCTTTCCACTTTGATGTTTCTGTTTCGCAGGTTTGCTGATCCTCGGAGCATTGAGACGCAGACCAACCCAATCGACCGATCTATAGCTCTTCTGCTTTTCCACCAGTCGTCGGACCTTGCGGCTGGAGCTGTGGACGATGCCTCATCACTTAAATCTCCTGCTAGTGTATGGTTTCCTGTCTTCTCCGTGGTATCTGCTGTTATAATTCCTGAAGCATGATGAGCCTTTTATTTCTGCGGTGCAGAAAAAACAACACCAGGGCCCTGCTACAAACCAAGGCGTGATGCCAGCTTCATTGTCGGTATATTCCCCAAGAGGGCAGGGAGGGCCCAAGGATGCACAATCCCGGGACAATTACTGAGTATACAATGATTCTCTTCATGACCGGGTTAAAACCACATGATGTGGGAGCTTCCAACGTCTATACTCTCCATAACCGGGTTAAAGCCACAATGTGTGGGAGCTTCCAAAGTCTATGTCTCCTCTCCATCACCGGGTTAAAGCAGCATGATGTGGGAGCTTCCGACGGCTGTGCTTGTTCATAGGGTAATATTGTTGCAGACGACCAGGGCCCGTTCACATGATGTTTCTTGGCTATGATCTATCAAACAAGCTTATTGTGTACCCAGTAGTCTAGTCGGTTCCAATCAATTACATTGGTTTTGACATGCTTGTACCCTATTGTGAAGACTGCTGCTGTGATCCTAGCGCTGTCCTAACTCATATTTCGTGTAATATCAAAGCATAGAATTTTTTTCAGAGGATTTACCAAATTTTTGAAGTTCTCCAGTGTGCGGATGATGTCTTTGCGAGAACATGACGTCTTGATATACCTTTGAACTGCTGCGGAGGATCATGCCATGTTACTAGGATGGCAGGATCATTCTATAGGGACTATGGACCATCAGTGTATCATTGTTGTTGTGTCGTGTTGGGTGCAGGAAGGAGACAGGTGGTTCCGAGCAATTAGGCAGTGGGCCCAACAATGCATTAGCGGTTGACCTTTGCTTGATTTTTCATTGTGAAAAGATGGTGGGGGCACCTCAATAATTGCGAGGTCTAGCGATGCGATACTCGACAGGTGCCTGAACTCCGACTCCTTAGGCCTTGCTTAGATCGCTCGAAAGAGCATTAATTCGACCAAAAGCAATGTATTGAACTACGTGTCCTTTCTCTATTTTTTCAATTCCCAAAAGAATCTGCTACAGTGAATCCGATCGAATTCGCGCGAACTAAACAAGCCCTAAAACTGATTCGCTCCATGACTCGCTGGCTTGGCAGGGAGAGTCTCAGAAAAGAGCTGCCGTTACCTTGCATCAAATGGAAACGTAGGCCTCCTGCCCACCGAGGGGCCAGCTAAGTAACAGCTTTATTATCAGACAACAATAGCATCATGCATGAAATCTAGATTATAGGAGATGGATTATATAATCAGAAACAAACTAGTTCAATCTTGTTTGTTTAAAAGTAAGATTATATAATCTAGATTATAGGAGATGGATTATATAATCTAAAATAAGCATATTTTCATTAGCTTATGGATTATTATAATCTAGATGGTATAAATTATATAATCTGATGAATAAGCTAGAGTGTTTGCTTTCTTGAGAAATTATTTTTCAGATTTTAAGCTGAATTATATAATCTTGAGTGGAAACATACGTGAGCACATGACAGTAGGCCACTAAGCGCGTGGACAGTAGTAATCAGTTAGGGAGCAACGCAAAGCCTGTCCATGTCGACCGTTAAGAAAGTCAAAATTTTTCATCAGCTTGAACTAGTAGCAACCAGATATCCTCTTTTATTTATTACTGTGCCTACGCTTACGCACATTGTCGGCCGGTTACATCTTGTGCTATCCTACATCATGGAGCCGACCAACGGGCTGTCAAATCAACAGCTCTTTTGACAGCGACCTCAACTACGGCAATACCCAGACAAGTTTAATTAGCGATGGGCCATTCGACATGCCGCGAAAACGAACATGCGCAACCACTGGTGCGCAATAGCCAATAGATTACACGAGATAATGCATTCAAATAAAATATGGAGCCTGTGTAGAGGAATACCTGTGGGTATCCTAATCCTCTATTAAATCGATCTATGGATGTTTGAATCTCATCTCAAGATCTTGAATACAAAACCTCTTGTCCTATTCTTCATGCTGTTCATATAAGCTGCACGACTCTAGGGTGAAAAGCAACATAACATTAAGATTCTTTTCATGCTGGCAGTGTGGCACTCTAGGACCTGTTCAGGAGAGTGCACAATTCCAAAGCAACATGCTTATGGAATCTGCCAGTCGAACCAATAAGAACATTAGCTGACTATAGTGAAAGTAGAAACGTGCCTGATAGATGGTTTAAAATAATTAAGCAATCTGCCAATCGAACCTCACTTTACAGACAGCAAAGGACCACAGACAGCAAAGGACCACCACGGCACCACCGTCATCATCCAAGGCAAACCAGCAGTGCTATTGGCAACTTGCATCCTGATCATCAAACTCCATATAGCTAGAACTAAACAAGTCACCGGCTACATTAAGCACCCAGTATTGAGATGACAATATGTATACAGTAGTTCTCAAGAAGTGGCTCAGATGTTCTCCAAAAGCAGTACTGGAAGTCGAACGCAGCAACATGGTATATTCAACCATTGCCACCATATAGCTCTAGTAACCAAGCAGACAGCTGTCTTTTGTTGCCAAATCTCTAGTCCACCCACCCTGAACTGTAGCAGAAGTCATCTTAGTACCATACCAATTAAAAGTAAGAAAATGCAAATGATGAGAACTGTCAAATAGGCACCTCAAGCTGTCGATGAGAACTTGTGTATGATATTCGGCTTAGGCTCCCTCACGAGGTGGTGTCTTCCGAGGTGAGTGGCTTTTGCCATGACTGGGGCTCCTACGTGCAGGAGAGCGACTGCCAATAAATTGAACAACGGAGTAAAATATGATGCATTCAGATATGGAAATACAAAACAGAAAAATAGTAGAAATCCAGTGGCCAAACCTGTATCTGTTATGTTTCCTGTCATAATCAGGGCTCATACTGCGAGTTCTGCTACGGCGACGATAGTCACTATCTCTGTACCTGCGCTGTTCATATTGCTCCCTACTTCTGCTCCGGCTTCGCCTTCTATAATCTCTGTCCCGATAATCATCTCGATACCTTCAGAAGTAACCAGCACATATTAAAATAAAGATGGTTCATCTGACATTGCTACACTAATTTTAATAGTATGAATGACAGAGCTATAATGGCTGAAAAGAAATAAGCTATATTGTAGGACTATAGTGTAGCGTATTCATGAAAACTACACATCAAGGCTTTGCATCAGCATATCATGGTTACATAATCAACTAGCTCGCTTATCACAAGCTTATTAATATCATCACACGCCATTTGGACACTTGAACAGTGATACAGTGAAACAAACCACCATTTTGCAGGGGCACCTGTATCTCTAGGCTCTAGTGCAGAACTTATATTCATTCATACTATTGGTAGCAGAAGAGTATTTCTCTTTGTTTGGTATCATAGTAGTTCAAGGGGACATATCTATATTAAAAGGAGAACCTATTTCATTAGTGTAGGTTATAAACTTTTGAAGAATCAGTCTCTTTGCTTATTGGTTGATACGACTAAAAATGAGCAGTTTAGGAGACAAACAAATTTAGCAGGCAGCAAGATACAGAAAAGTAGGGCAATGGGGTCATAGCTTTCTTTTCCTTCAGTGTGTGCAATTACCATATACAAAAGGAACAGAGGGAGCTTGTCATTGATAAGATTCAAATATATTGCAGGCCATATTTTACCTCCGTCTCGGACTGCGGCTTCTGAAATGACCCCTTGGCTTTGAAATTTCTTCTGTAATCCTACCCCTATGACTGCAAACACAAACAAGAAAGTAATGCACAATAAGTGAAATTGCTATCGGTGATTCACCATCCTCTGAGCTATATACTTCAATAAAACAAGAGTATCAATATAGTTACATGACAGGAAGCTTCATTCTTGTAATTGATTTTCTTAGAAAAAATAAACACAATACAAGTTAGACTGGCCATGTAAGGTGACTTTTGGGCTTTCTTCTACTAGATGTGTAAACAAGTAGTTCAGATTTATAAGTATAACAGATAAACTCCTATATGCCATTTCTGAACTTTGTTCACACATGTATAGGTAGAGTAAGTTCTTGACTATCAAAGTTAACCAACCAACAAATGCACCTACCCAACATAACAAAAAGACACATGAAACCAATGAACGCAAATGAAATGGTAAAAGGTAAAAACTTCAGCACAATTCACAACAGTGACCACTATGTATCAACAACTAATAGTTTCAAATAATCCATCACAAGCAACCCCAGATTTCCAACCATTGAATACACACATCAACCTAGACCACAGGGGTACAACGACAGATTTAACAACCCAATCTATCATTATGGAAGTAAAGAGAAGTTAACAAATTTTTAATAACTTAACATAAAGAAACACTCTTCATCCCAACTATTAGAGTTTCACGTAGCATATCCTTTTGTAGACATGTGATTTCCTGTCTTCGAATACCCTGTCGCGGACTTGTGGTCATGAAACAACCTAATTAAATGTGTTTAGTGTTTATACTTTATTGGCTAACGATTGAACCACACTAGAAATTACAGTGCATTTTTCCTTGTATCAAAACAGGGCCTAAGTATGAAGGCTGAAAAAAGCGATGATAAGTTTATATCAGATTAAGTCAAGTCAGAACATCAAACAGAAAACTGAAGTCATATTGGTAAAGGATCAATATCTCATTCAACTACAGAACCATCTATGTGACAAAAGCCACAATGATCAATACCCCTTCATCTCTGGGATACTGTTTTACAGCTGTTTATTTGTTCTACTGCAGTGCATCTGTTACTGCATATCACCCAAGCTTTTGCTTCTTCAATGTAATGTAACAAATAATGTAATTGGTACATAAACAAGGTCATAGAATGTGAGATCTTACATCTTTTCAGCATTGGGTCCGTACTTGGCAAACTGCACCATGATCGCCCTCCCATCCACCTTCCTCCCTGCAGCAGAAAGAATAATAATGGAAACACTAGTCAGTCATAGAAGAATCTCAAAGACTGAAACCGACGAAATTTTTCCCTTCACCATCGAGCCCGTCCACGGCATGCTGCGCCTCGTCCTCGTAGTTGTACCTCACGAACGCGAACCCACGCGAATCTCCAGTCCTGCAAGCGAACAAATAGGCATAAGCATCGTCCCAATCCCATAAGCAGACAAAATCGAAAACCAGCCCCTCGATGCGAGGCGGAAGTTACAATGGCGTGCACCTGCGGTCGCGCGGGATGTAGATGTCGACGACATCGCCGTAGCGGTCGAAGAGCGGGAAGAGGTCGTCGGCCGTAATGCCTGCAGCAGGGGTTCACCGGAGAGGTCAGCAAATGCGGCGTTTGGAACGCGCTGGCGCTGGGGTGGGAAGCCGGGGAGGGACGGATTGGGGAACGAGGTTTGCTTACGGAAGGAGACGTTGAGGACGAGGAGGGAGAAGGAGTCTCGGTTCTCCGGCGGCCCGTAGCGCCTGTAGTGCGACATGGCCGGAGACGGTGGCGACCCGCAACGGGGGGCGGCGGCGGGGGTTCTGGACTGGTCAGGGTTTGGGACGGCGTGAACGGTCAGCTGGCCCCTGCCCCCTGCTCCCCTCGGCCTCGCCCTATAGATAGTGAAATTTTATTTTGATTGGCAAAAAAATCTATAAATTTTGCAGATTTGCGCCATCCAAAATGTAGAAGTTTGGATATACTCCAAGCTACTAGTACTATGTGATTTTCCCATTCAGACCCTGTTTAGTTCGCTAACTTTTTTTATCGCTACAGTAAATTTGAATGTTTAGATACTAATTAGGAGTATTAAATGTGGATAACGGACAAAACCCATTCCATAACCCCCGGGTGAAATTATGAGACGAATCTATTAAGCCTACTTAAGCCATGATTAGACAATACCGTGCTACAGTAAACAATCTCTAATGATGAATTAATTAGGCTTAATAGATTCGTCTCGCGATTTTCCGTCCATCCGTGTAATTAGTTTTATAATTAGATCATGTTTAGTCCTCCTAATCTTCGGTTTAAAATTGCTACAGTAAATTTTGCAAAGTTTCTCACCGAATCTAAACAACCCCTCATTTGTAGGGTGGAGACTCTTGACTTTATTTCCATGACATTAGTATTAAAAACATATATCATAGTGCCAAACCATTTTCATCATTTGTGCCAAATATGCTGAACTATTTAATCGTATGCGATTCACTAATTCTTAAAATAAGTTCGCCTAAGGTCTCACTATCCTTGGAAAAAATTTATCAAAATATTTTCCAATTGTATGAATCTTATTCCAGCAATTCAATTCAAATGTTCAACAAGTTCACTTGAAATCCTGATGTAACTTTTCAAAATTTCTCTAGTAAAATGGCACGGTACAAACATTACTGCCTTCTCCATATAAAAAATGATGGAGCTTCCTTTGAGCCCAAAAAATGTTAGGAGCCTATTATATATTTTTCAAAAATATATAATACTTCATCCATATCAAAATATTTGTCATCTTTGTTTTTTATCACGACTTTGACCTTTCATATTTTTAAAAATATTTTGTGTAAATCATTTATTTTTCTGTGATTTGCTTTATCATAATATTATATGTACTTTAAATGTGACTTATCTTTTTTGTATTTGCATAAAATTTTGAATAAGATGAAAGTCAAATGTTTTAGAAAAAAATCAATGGCGATAAATATTTCGATACGAAGGGAGTAGATTTTATTTTATTTTGCAATCTCATCGTTTGAAGAAACAAGATGTTTCTCCAACTAAATTCTTGAAGTCGCCACTCGCCAGCACATCCTGAAATCCTACTACTGCTTTTGGATTGATAATCCAAATATGAAATGCATGTGTTCAGCAGGATCACTGGATGGAGGAATGCCTGGTAGACAACTGCTGCTATGACTACAAGCATAATAATATTATTTAGAACCGTATAACTCGGTCAAAATGTACTTCGTAGAGCCGCATATTATGCTTGTACAATTTCGGAAATAGGGAGGAAGAGGAACTGTCTCCCAGCAAGGACACGGCCTCGATTGGCTAAAAAAAACTTCATGAGCACTCATGAGCTAGCATAGAAGGTCAAGAATCAGTCGGTTCAGCTTCGCATTCATCTGCAAGGACCAAAGAGCAATTGGAAAGGCGACATGCTTCAGTTGGCAAGAACAGCCTAAATCCATGTAACTCTGCATGAACTTAAATTACAGGTTCATGTACATGGAACAAAAGATAAGAGGATGAAGTCTACAACCTTGGAGATGAGATTGGAATCCGCAGGTGGTGAGGTGATTCGCGAGTTTCTCGCCCAGCTGCTTCTGCCAATCTTTGGTTGCCTTCGCTTCAGGTGTCGTCCACACCACAGCGGTGGCCTTGTCAACATCAACCGTGGCTGCAGCAACTTCAGGCTGCAAAAACGATCGACTGGACTTCAGTTACATGTTGATGTTACTGGGAGATACCGCTGACGCAGTGTTATACGTGTACTACAGAAGAAGGTAGATACAGATGGGTTCAGAATCACATAGCAGAACTGATGGATTAGCACAAAGACAGAGAGACTGATACAAAATGCCAGAGCAAGTTGTGTATGCATGGCTGGCTCTACAGATACACTATTTGGCATGTTCTGCCTCATAACACAAACAAAGGTGCGACGCTTTGAGCGATTCAAATACAGAGGAGAAGAAAACACTGAGCTGATCGTTTTTTTTAAAAAAAATCCCTTTTAGAAGTAAGTAACCAAGTATGGACAGGAAGTGTTAGGAATACTGAATCCAGATCGTTCGGAATTTCGGATGCGTCTGCTTTTGTATTTGTCTCCAGAACTGAAGAGGAACCGGAAGATGCAACCATCCACTGTTGTAGTACCTGGTTCTCGAGGATCCGTTTGACCTTGGCAGCGCATCCGCCGCACGACATCCCCTGCACGCCAACAAGGCACATGCAGCCGCTCAGACCTGACGCATTTTATCCATGGGAACCAAATCGTAGCAGCAAACTAGTGGCATGAGCCCGCATTACCCCGACATGGAGTACGATGGCGTCCGGGTCGCCGTCCGCCGGGTCGGCCTCACCCAGGGCCGCCACAGCCGCGGCGGCCGCTGCAGCGCCGGCACCGGAGTCGTCCCCGCCTCCGCCGCCGCCGCCGCCGCCTCCCGCAGAGAAGCGGCCCCCGCCGCCGCCCCCGCTGGAGGAGGGGGCGGAGATGGAGACGAACCCGCCGCGGGGCCGCGCCAGGGCAGCAAGGAGGACGCGCTTCCCAGCGGCTGGGAGAGGGAGGGGTACCCTCGAAACCACCGCAGGCTCCATCGCCGCTCTGCTGCAAAGCAGCGACTTGCTACGGGGAGCTTTGGTGTAATTAATCCTCGTGGCGGGTGTTTGCGTTTATATCCATTCGATTCGATTTGCTGATTGGGCCTTCTCCGTACCGGAGAGGAATGGATCGTGGTTCACGTGCGTCTCGTTTGGTTTGGGCGTGAAAAAAATTTGCCACGTAATAAATGCAGTTTTGATCGTTAATTAGAGGTATTAAATAAAGTCAGTTTACAAAACTACCTCCACAACCCCCCGTGTAAATCGCGAGACGAATCTAATGAGGGCTTTGACCGCATGATTATAGGATGATTACTGTAGCATTACTGTAGCAAATCATGGATTAATTAGGCTCATTAGATTCGTCGCGCGAAGTTGCACTCATATGTGAAAAGGTTTTGTAAATAGACTTCATTTAGTACTTCATGCATGCAAGATTCCTTGGGGGAAAAAATTCACTGTAGCAACCAAACGCGGCAGAAGCAGTCTGCAGTGCAGATGTAGGGGCGTTGCAGTTTCATATGCAAGTGCAATTAAGGCCTTGTTTAGTTCGGTTGAATTCGATTGAATGCACTGTACAAAAAATACATTGGAAATCGAAAAAGCAGAGAGAGGGCACGTTGTTTAATGGAATGTCTTTTGGTTGAATTGGTTGAATTGGAAGGAACTAAACAAGGCCTAATATAGCATTCTAAAAGGAGTTTCATAGCAACAGCAAAACTAAACAGGTGCACGACCTCTCTAATCAGCAGCACTGATCAGTCAGTAGTAGTCTAGTAGATAGACAAATCTCAAAAGGAAGTTGACGGCAAGGACCACAATCCATCCAACAGGCCAGCGGGGCAGGAACGCCCACGAGACCTTCCTGGCCTGGTCTTTCAGCAAATGCCTCAGGCTCAGGCAGCCCTCTAAAAAAATCACAACTGCATTTCATATCGAACGCACAAAATCCTTACAGATTCTTCAAGATACAGTGTTTATTGGGTAATAACTCAAAGACAAGGCGGATCTGTCACTGTCAGCGTACTCGTTGATCCCCAGTCTGCATCCCGATTCATGGCAGGATCCTACCACAGTTGCAGCGCAACAGCCCAAGTGAGTGCTATCAAGCTTCCAGCTTCTTCTTTGAGCAGTGATGAAGAGACACCTTCCTTGACTTCTGCTTCAGTGCTATCCCCGCCTTCTTCTTCGGGGGAGAGTGTCTCACCCTCCTAATAAAAATAATCATAGCATGAACATGAGTCGGAATACAGCATATGGGGGTAACATACATATAAACAAGCCTACCATATTGTTGTATTAGGGATGCAAGTTAATACATTAATCCAGATTTCAAAGCAAGAAAATGAACTACACATTGGGTACTCACAACCCTAGTTGTCCTTTTTGTTCTTTCTCAAGTTCATTATGGATGCAACCAAGCATATATGAAGAAAAGGTATCCAATTCCAGAAATGAACCAATAAATGCGGAGGTGATCTCTTACTGAGTATCAAACATTATAACCAGCTATCTCCTTAGGTATCAACATCAGGGATGCAACAACAGACGTGCTGCAGCAGCAAGCCAGGTCGTCAATCCAGTGAAATGGTGCCAAAACCACTTGTCTCTTATTCACTAAGGCGCATAGCATTTTGTCCAACTACATCCAAAAGCAAGAAAAGAATCTGTGCTAGTACAGAAAAGCTTGTGCTCGCGAATGACTAATGTGCTGTTGTCTTGTCACACAATTCAAACCAATGAGTTATACTTCCTTTAGAATTTCGGACTAAATCATAATATTAGATTGTCATCTTGCCATGGATGGTGATTGGTGAATCTAGCAATATAGGAGTAGATAGGGAAAAACTCAGCATCAACTCAGTGATTAGTATGAAGGCATAAAACTTGCGGCTCCAGCAAAGTCATCCCTTACATGTTGAGTGAATGTTTAATTAAAAGTAGATGGCCATTTTAAACACAACATTGGAAACAACAGATGAGAATGTAAAGCTCAAAAAGATAGAATCACGGCCTCTCATGCAAAACTCAAACTACCAAAGAAGAAACTCTGATCAAAGGGAATTGCTCAAAAAATGTTTCTAGGACAACTCAAACATGGTATCATAACACCATCATGTGGCACCAAATTCAACAAAAGGGCACAAATGGGAGACAAGTCAGAACTATTTTTGGATTGGATCTCAAGCCTTGAGAATTAAGAAGAGAAACTGAGAAAGCACTTTAAGAAAGTGGAACTCTAAAGTGTAGTGAAGAGACAAAGCGACTAACTTCCGAAGTTGATTGCATATAATTTACCTATAGCAAAGACACCTTTGGTGGAACAAAGGGAACCCTTATCACGGCCCATTATCTTACAGTAGGAATGTACGACTTCAGATATGCATATTATGCAACAATTGTCTCCGTACATGGAAGAAGCCACAGGTTGGGATAGCTTTTTACAACATTACATTTGATTAGCACAGGTACTCTCTGATAAACAAAATCTTCCACTAGCGGTTTGAATTCTACATTTTGTTGAATATAATCTTTGTGATAACTATTGGTGCCATATTTCATTTCCAATTTTGTAGATGCAACTTTATTGTTTGACCCAATCAAGGACTGACCGTGACCAGTAACTTAGTGATTCCACTTTTTTATTCACTCGAGCGTCTTCATTTACTTGGACAGATTTTTTTCTCTCTTAGAAACAGTGATCACTGGTCAGATGCACCTTTCTAAGGTGAACCTATACAACTTTACACCATCAGAGTTGGCTTTGAATATTTTACCACACTCCAAAGGCTAACATTAGCTATTAAGAAATTCAACAGTTACAATCACACTACGCTGTATGCACCTATTTCATTTTAGTGTAGCGAAAAGCTGGTGCAAGCCATGGCAGATAAACACTAAGTTCAAAAGAGTGTGACCAGAACAGCCAAAGAGGTTAAAAATTTGTGAAAACATTGGCTGAACATTTAAAAAAACTGCACTAAAATGCCATATTTTACAGCATAATTTCTCATAAATGAGTCTTAATCTTGCAGCTCCATCCCTCTGAAGATCCTTCCAAAACAAAATAATTCATACTGGCATACTGTTGTCTGCTTATAACCATTTGTACAGCAAAATACACCCATTTTATTTCCACTTCTGGCAAGAATGGTGGTTCCATGCACTTGACTAATTTCATTGGTATGTGGGTGCAAACAAGTCGATGGGGGATGTGGGTGTACAAACTCGAGAGCAGCCGAGCAGCCAAATCCTAAAGGTGCTTTGAAGCATACATAAAAGCCATCAAAAATTGGTGATGGGAAACAACATTTTTGCATCCGCATCAATTACTTCTTATGATCACAACATGCGAAACTTTGCCCATATATGATTATAGATTTCTACATAAGGTTAACTGTAATCTAGCGATGAAGAACACCATTTCTGCATTACCCTTCGGATCCTTTATTTGTACTAAGATTCTAGAATTCTAGGAACACAAACATTTTATACATCACTGAGAATCGAGTGACATAGAGATGCTCACCTAGGTTTCTCAGTAGCCAGCTGCATCCCTGTCCACGGGAATTTTGCCCCCTCCTCCCCAGCTCCGTCATTAGCCTTGGCGCGTCCTCTCCTCCTGTGGCCCAGCCTCCCGGGGTTCCCGTACACGACCTTGCCACACCCGGCTCTGGAGAAGCCCTCCCTGTCGTCCTCCATCCAGTGCTTCCCCTTCCCCTCTCTCTTTCCCTCCATCTCGGCGCCCTCCACCGCCTTCCTCTTGGCGGCGGCCGCGCTGGCCTTCCGCTCCCGTTCCCCAAGGATGACCCCGATGGGGAAGAGATCAGGGGAGACCGTGAGCGGGGCGCGCAGCGTGACGTAGGCCTTCTTGTAGTCGGGCTTGGCGGCGAGGAAGGGGCCCCGGCGCTGCTTCTTGCCCTCCATGTTGAGGGTGCGGACCTCGGCGACGGAGAAGCCGTACATGGACTCGAGGCAGCGGCGGATGTCCACCTTGGAGGCGGAGGGGACGGTCCGGACGGCGAACTCCTGCACGGACGAGAGAGGGGCCGGAGGCAGCATGAGCTTGAGTGGAAGGTTGGCGAAGTGGATCACGCGGCGGCCCAGCCGGCTCCCCATGGCTGCCGGGCGGCGGCGAGGCTGGTCGGATCGTGGCGGCGGAGGGTTTACGCGAGCGGCGGCGGATCGGTGGACAGAGGAGGTTTCAGCAGGTTGGTTCGCCTCCAGCAGAGCAGGCCGATTGTCGATGGACGAAATGGTCGATGCGCTCAAACAGGGCCACCAGAAAGCCCAACTAGTTCCGAGGCCAATCGTCGGGCCTAGGCTCCTAGCTGAGAAAGAAAGCTTAAAGGGCAGCCCTGCAGGCCAGCCAGGATCAGTCGGCCTACTCAGAAGGCCCAGCAGTAATCAGCCCACTTCAGTTAGTTGAGTTGGCGAGATTCATTGGTGGCCTGGTCGTAATTCCTGCTACATTCTCTCATTTGGGCCTTTCTCTCCCTTTCTTAGTTGGTTTAACGACTGCCTTAAAAAAGGTTTGGTTTTGAGGTCTACTTTTCTGACTTTTTAAATCCTTAATTAATTTGAATTTGTCTCGATTTTGAGCTTTACAGTATGTTTTGCATAGGTTTCTTATCATTTGTTCGCACATGTCACATGAAACTTTTGCTGGTTAGTCTATTATCAAATTATTGTTGCTTGAACAAACCTTTTTGTAAGCCGTGCATGTGCAATTGGTATAATATGCATATATTTATTATTAATGTGTTCTCAAAAGATCGTCAAACAAACTGGCCCAGCATGAGAGAGATTCTAATATTAGATCGAAAATAGTTTACTAGTACTGTACTGTCTAGCTTCATACAAAACACTTGCCTATCCTCTGTCTCACGCTTCACGCACTAAAAAGAAAGGGAAAAATAACATGTGGTGCGCGTGCAACTTTAGCCGGAACAAACGACCAAGAAGTAATACATTGTGGTTTCTCTAGCCTTAAACTAATTAGGAACACTGTGCCCTAACCCTGTTATCCCAAACTGGAGCTGGGGCAGGTCAACATGGTCAATTTTGTTTTATGCCATGGGCGTCAACATTTCCAGCTCGTCCTCTGCGTGCAATTACCACTATATCCCTCATATGTCGTATCGTGCATTCGTGCTAGCCACGAACCATAGCCTCACGGGCTAAGGCCGTCAAACTTAGCTGCAGAGAGTTCACCATCACATTACAGGAACCCTAATCAAATTTATATGGGCACTGTTAACCCATGATGTCTCTTGCTTACTGAGTTACTTAGTGTTTTGACTTTTATTCATTCAGAAAACATAGTATAGATGTAGATGCTTATACATGTGCATGCATAATCGTCTATATGAACATACGCATGCACACACTATTTCTATAAGCACTTTTAAGAGACTGCCAACGTATCTTAGGGTGATTTTCTTGTCAACGAGCATGTCGCTTGCCATTGGAAAAATAGCATCAGAAAAATACGAGCACTCATGATAAGTTGATAACTCAAATCTGAATAAATGGGTTCTGCCACAAAACCTAACTCGATAACCAAGTTGTTTTTTCAGCCATTCATTTGGTCTTATAGTTGGACCATGGATTACAGCATTATACGCTACGGGGTTGGCGTGTAGCAAAATATATAATTTATGGGATTACAAAGCGTAAAGCTAATTAAATCTTTGATGATCTCACGAATGGCCGTATCATAAGAAGGGGTTACTGTCAACAAAAAGAAATCTACTCCTACCTCACAATAACATTTTGGTCATTGTTCGGGGGAAGAAAAGGCATCTTGGCCATTGCTGGGGAAAAAAAAGAACATCTTGGTCCATTGCCGTTTTGACTATGACCACTTTTGTCGCACTTTCAACAAATTTGCTACATTTGCATACCAGTTTTCAAACTATGAATAAGGTAACAAAGATAGTCTGTACATGAAACAACACGGGTCTCCGTATATGATATGTTTCTTTGTTCCTATCCAATCAATAATTTTGCATTGAATATATATGCTAGGTGCCAAGGCAAGGGCAATACCTTGTTGGTCATGAAGCTTGCGAGTCATGCTGACATTAAATAGGGTAACTAAACAAATAGGCTATATATACAAATCACGTTAAAAGCACACGTATTTTACCTCACTCTTGCCTCTCAAAGCACCAATGGCTATCGCTAATCTTGTGAAGAGGTTTGTTTACAATTACGTCGAATTTGACGTGGTTTTTTTATACGTCAAATTCACTCGTAGCTCTCAAAGCACCAATGCTCTATCTGAGTATCTTCCTCCCTCCCCTTATACGTCGAACTAGAGAGATCTTCCGCGCATTTGCGCAGCTAGTATATATAACTCAAGTATCTTTGCATCCTTGTTGTTTTTCCTAAACTTATTTTTTCTTACCGGTGTCATCTTGTTACACATTATGACAAATTGTTGACAAAATAATTCAGGTATTGTCATAATATTTTTTATTGTTAAGACTACTATTATTTTTGTTGCTCAATCTCTTATAAGTATACTCTATATGTACATCTTTGTTTATTTTTATTTTGACTAAATAACTTTGATTGGATTTATTTTTAGTTAATGGTAGAAGTTGACAGTTTTATGAGCTAAAAGAATTTTTTTATATTTATATTTGTATAGTGACAATGACCGGATAACTAATGACTGGACTAATTTCATAGTAAAGGAAAAGATATATATTTTTTAGATAAAATATGAGTATTTTGGTTAATTCTTCCTTTACATAAGCAAAATATTTTATTTTATTTTTTATTTTAAATAGTATTGAGGTATTTTAGGTTAATTTTTATGTAATAACATTGCCGGATGATTTTCAAAAAGATAAAGATATAGGGATGTTTTAGGTTAACTTTTATGTAATGACAATTATGGATAATTTTTAAATAGTTACATGGGTATTTTAGGCTAATTTTTATGTAACGGTAATTGAAATTTTATTTTTCTTTTTTCCTCCGATTAACGTGAGAATTTCTATGTCTTAAGAGTGAACATAACTTTTCTAATGACATTGGTGGATAATTTTTAAAAATATATATTGACATTTTGGCTATTTTTTATGTAATGGCAGTGGTGGGTAATTTTTAAATAGTTAAGGGCTATTTTTGGCTAAATTTTATGTAATGGCAGTTGTGAGTAATTTTATTTATTTTTTATTTTCTCTAATTAACGTGAAAATTTCTAGGATTTGAGAGCGAATCTGGAGGCTCCGTTTGTTGGCCAAATACTAAGGTAATAGATAGATTTCACTTGTAGCTCTCAAAACAAAAGCACCAGTGCTCTCTGCCTCTCTCTAACTAACGGAGAACCGAGAGACTTGACCAGGCAGGTCTTGAGATTGATTGTTACTGCTGGCCCTCACTGTTGAGGGCTGGTCACCTATCAAAACATAGCGCCGTATTAACTCTGCGAGTCTATGCTGAGTGGAGAACTCGAATTCGGGTTAGTGTTTGCCAATATATAATACTCTCAACTAAGAAATACTTCATTTGAACATGATTAAGTCTCCCATTTAATGCTTTTTTATAAAAATCTGTCAAGATCCTACAAAAGTACCTTTTAAGATGAATCTATACATGTGACTTCTTTTCTTTTTGAGACATTACATGTGACTTCTTCTGTTGTCCTGGAGAAAACAATTGACAACCATTCGACCCATTTGAAACTTAAGCATCAATGAATTCCTGTGTGTTGGGGACTCTTAGAGGACCCACAAGAAGAGGGTCCAAATAACCATCCGTCAGTGCTTGCTGCGCTTCATTGTAGCGAGCCCAAGTAACCATGTATAGACCAGCAATTATGAAGACTCCGCCGATAATGCTGAAAGGAGTAGAATACAAGCATTTTCTTCAAAAAAAAAAGTAGAATACAAGCACACAAGGTCAGGAACGATGCTTTTCAGATAATGGAAAAGAGGAACGATGCCACTTTGTTACATAAGTTCATTGAGGTTATAAGGAGAGAAGAAAGAATATCAACAGCTACATATGTAAAAACCTTACACTTTCATGTTTCACCAAGCACCACAAATGTTGTTATTTCGCTTGAAAGAGTATCACTGTACAACTAAAAAAAACATATATGCAAGAGATACCAGTTCAAAGGATCCAAGATTGAAAAATAACCCAATAGCAATGTTCTAACTACACATTTTCACAAAATTATAAATGATAATGTGTTGAATCGAACCTTCCGACATAAACTGGGTCACCAAGGAAAATAGTTGAGAGGATAGTTGAACATGCTGGTTGGAGTGGATTATAGAGAGCAACTAGAGAGGGTCCAAGAATTTTGTTTGCCCGTGTCATAATTGCGTAGCTCAGACAGGATGCAATAATTCCCTGAAGGTACAAGTAAGAAATCTCATTGGATATGACCAAGTGACCCGTTCCTAAATCTTAGGAACGTTGCCATGCAAGTGATGCAGTCTACGCAATAAGGCACATAGATATACTTACAGCATATAGAACAGCTATGATCTCTGTTTTTGTCAGTGCCCACTCATGGAGCCCATTGGTTGCAAGTACTCCAGTTAACAACATAAAGATGGTGGCAAAAAAATATGAATAAGCTGTCAAGGATAAGCTTGCAGGATATCTTATCATCACGGGAGCCTGCAATAGTCACAGCAGGAAAGGACACTAATTCATGAACATAAACAATATACTGGCATTCCTATATTGTTGATGGTAAGAATGCATTAAAGGGTCTGTTCAATAAACATTAAACCCAAAAGCGAAAATGCAGGATTAAGCGCAAGCTCTAAAATTTGCATTACCTGTATGACTAGATAAGCAGCCACCAAGAGGCAGTTTCCTATAAGACACATGACACCAAGATGCCATGTTTCGACACCATACTCGAGCTGCTCCATGTGCCTGCGCAGGATACAGAGAGCTGCTCCATGTGCCTGGAGTAACAATACCATTTCCTGGATCAATGCCTCCAAAGCCAATCAAGGATAGACCTCTATACAAAGCCATCAGAATGGCACCAGAGACGCATACAACTGTGCCAAGAACTTTGAGGATGCCGTGTTTTGTGAAGATGTTGATCGCTTCAACGCTGAATGCAGGATTAAGACACAAAATGGTGGCAATTCAGGGGTGACAACTCAGTGAAACGATGAAGTCGAATCCCGAATTTCTAATCAAATTGAGTGTTATGATAGTCACCCGACAATCGCAGCCAAGACAAATGTGAACACTGGTATGGAGGGCTGGAAAGCCGCAGCGTAGGAAGCATTCGTGTAACGGAGGCCAACCAGGAAGAGGAGTGGGTTCCCATAGAGCCTGCAGAAAATGAGGGCTATTGAGTTTTCCAGGGGTTCACTGAATTGCTGCTCGATGATGAGCAGAGGAAGGAAGGAATTAGCTAGTCCTCTACTAATACCCAGTGAAGCCAAGAAGAGCAAAGGAGACGAGGAGCTGCGGGGTCACCGGAGGCCTCACCCTTCTGCAATAACGGGCACTAACGGTCATGCCAAGTGCAGTAATTATGCATTCCTTGTCTGCAGGAATATCATCCATCTGCAGTTACTTATTATTTAATCCCATTGATTTCTACCCTAATTTGGTTCATCAGTAGCGTAGCGCATCTATTCAGTTATTCTTGTGGTGCTAGCTGTTAAAAATATGTGAATGAATTCAGAAGAAAAGGAAATTAATTGGAGAAAGATTAGCAAGCGGAGGAGCACTCTTGTAGCGATCATCGATCTGCAGGCTCGTAGTTACCATCGATCTGGAGTTAAACTCGTTGTGATTCCATCGATTTCTACCTCTAATTCGGTTGAGCAGTCTCGTAGCGCACCTATATTCAGTTATTCCTGGGGTGCTAGCTGTTGAAAACATATCAATTTCAATTCAGAAGAAGAGGAAACTAATTGGAGCATGATTAGCAAGCAGAGGGAGCGGAGCAGAGCAGAGGAGCAGCGGCGCACCTCTCGCGGAGGAAGGCGACCGGGGCGAGGACGGCGAAGGCGAGGAGGTCGCGGTAGACGCAGAAGACGACCTGGTTCATGCCGACGTTGAGGACGGACTTGGTGAGGACGTGGTAGCCGCTGTAGGCGAGCATGACCAAGACCATACCGGCGTGCGCCCGCCACGCCGTGGCCGTGTTGCCGGCCCCACCCAGCGGCCGCCGCCCGCTCACGCCCCACCGCGACGGCGAGCACCACCGGAGCACCGCCGCCTTCCGCCCATCGCCGGCGCCGTCTACCATCTCCACTCCTCCCACGTCACTGCTTGGCTTGGATTGTCTGAAAAGCCTCCCGTTGCGGACTTCCAGGGGCTCTTGCGAGAATGGAGGGACGCCGGTCACGGGTCACAGTGGATGACGTGAGTTCCCTTTGACTTGCGATGCGGGCCAGCTGGATTGGGGTCCACCTAGTATCAGTGACCACACGTGTCAGAGGAACCACTTCCGTGAGTGTGCAGTGTCCTTCGTAACGGACACAGTAAAGTCACGCGAAGAGGGTGTTTCGGTAGGCAAGCTACATTTTGTTAGATAGGCAAGCTACATTTTGTTAGACCATCTTCAAGAGTGTTTAATAAACTTTTCTAATAATAAATTTTAGAAGTCAAGATAAAAAATTATTCTTCAATAGTGGTTTAGTCACGTGTCCAATTTTTTAGCGTATACAAAACTAAAGGTATTCTGAGCCAAATATCCGCAACAAGTTCACACTGCCAATCTGTCGATTTTTCTTTCCGCGCGATCTTTTTCTTTTTTTTACTTCGGCGCCTCCGCTTCTCCCGCTGGAGGACGCGGACATGAGGAAAAAAACCGAGAAAATAAATGATCGGTAGTTTTGCCAGCAAAAAATCAGGAGATGGCCCCATGGTAGATCAGATGATGTGGCCAAAAATTACTTTTTTTAGGCCTAGTTGTTAGGAACTGTTGGTGGGCAAGGTCTTTTCAGGTCCCAATAATTTTTTGGCAAAATCTCAAAAACTAAGTTTTAGGACTCTATTTTTTGATATTCTTGGAGATGCTCTTAGTGCCCTGCTTCGCATGCTCAATTTTGTCGCCCTTAGCATTCATGACTAATATTATCTTCTTTTTCAAGGACATACTATGATTTCAAAAGGTCAAAATTCATTAATTTTAATCAGTAGTTATAGTTATACGAATTATATTGATACTTTATACAGAAATTATACAAATAGATTTGGAACTGCCATTGGGAGGGCATGGAGCACCAACATCCAACCGGGTGTGGATTACCCAACGGAGATAAAAGGAGACAGAAGACAAGCGGAGATAATCAACAGACAAACCAAATTCAAACAAAGACAGATGCCCAGCGTTATAGTTAGTTTATGACATCCATGGATAAAACGATGTTAATTGGATATTAGTACATTGGTGTCGTCTAATAGGCGGTCTTATGCAGTGACACGTAATCTTGAGACGGCTTAACCTGTACAATAGGTTGTCTTATAAGTTGTCTCATAGTAATTAATAATTTCTTAATTTTTGGATATAAAAATAATTAATTGTGAGTTGCATGGTAACAATAACTCGTACAATGGTGATTGAGTGGTCTTATAGTCTTAAATTTTAGGTTTGAGGTGATTGCTTCGCAAAACAAACGTCTTATTCTCTCACCACCCCCTCTTTCTTCCACATCATAAATCCTACGCGGAACTGCATTAGACAACCTATGAGACCGCCTACGTCACTAGTAGAAAAACCACTTTCGGTTTGATCTTTTAGTCCCGGTGAATATTGGACCCGGGACTAATGTGGTCTTTAGTCCCGGGTCATAACCCAAAATTAACTTTAGTCCCGGGTGGTGGCTCCACCTAGGACAAATAGAACATTTTAGTCCCGGGTGAATCCACACACCGGGACTAAAAGCCAACACCGTGACCATTGGTAGATTTTTCTAAGTGTCGATCCCCCCTCTCCCTCCTATATCTTCCCCAACCTTATCTCATTCTCCATCCTTATCTCCCTTTCTCTCTCAGCCACAGTCAAAGGAACCGAGGAGGCGCACTAGCGGGCGGG
>CM014278.1:87806670-87837205 GCA_004135705.1 Alloteropsis semialata | reverse complement strand
GCGACGATGTGAACGACGGTGATGCTCCTCGTCCTTGCGCCCGCGGCGGAGCTCGGTGTAGCAGCGGCGAATCCGGCGCAGAGAGACCTCCTCTGTCCAATCCCCTTGACGAGCAGCTTCACCTTTACTTCCTCTCCCTCTTCACCTCACCAAATAGCCGGTGTTGTAGGGGAGCAGGGCTTCCGCCCATGGCGAGATCGATGGAATCAGAGAAGAGAGAAAAAGGGGATTAAGTAGGGGAGGTTGCGTGGGGAAGGAGGAAAGGATGGGCGCGGCCAGGCTGGAAAGGGCGATGCGGTTCCTTGGCGCGGGGGAAAGGATTCGGTCGGGTCTGGGGGGGCGATGCGTGCGGCGTTGGCGTGAGCGGCGCGGAACGGGGGCGGACGGGGCGGCGTCGCGAGCGTTCAGAGAAGGAAGAGGAACAGGGTGCGGCTCCGGTGGTCCACGCGGCAGAGAAAGAAAAGAGAGGCGCGGGGAGACGCTGGCGGGCCGGAGCGAGATGGGCCGGAGTGCTGGGCCGGGATGCTGGGCGAGATTTGGACCGGCGGCTATTGGGTTGGAGTGGGCCGCGCGCAGGGAAAGGGAGGGAAGAGGTGATCGGGCCGGACCGGAAACAGGCCAGAGCTGGGCTGAGTTGTTTTCAGAGTTTGAGTGGTTTGGGTCCAAGAAGGATAGTTAGTTTAGTTAGAATTTGAATTTATATTTGAACTTTAGAAGTTCAAATATAAATTCCACTCAACAAAAGAAACCAAACAAAAGCCAAATCACACAATCAATTATTATTCCTAATTACAAATTAAAAGCACAATTAATTACTAAGAGTTTATTAGAGGAGAGAGAGATCACACTCCTAGGTTTAAGCAATCAATTCAAACAAAAATTTTTAAATCCACAATTTTTCAACACGGTATGTTACAGTATTCTATCAATCCTATTAAGCCTTGGGCCAGGATGTCACACCAATGAATATGGCAACTGTCCGCCGAGCTTCCCCACCATTAATTAGCAATAGCTTGTCGCCTTTTCTTGCACGTGTCTACTGGGAGGAGAAAACAGCTCATCCGGTATGTCGGCACTGCTTGCGCAACTGATTTTAGGAGTATTTCTCTCCCTGCACAACTCGCCTCTCTCCCGCTCCAGCCACCAATCAGGCCTTCCACACGCGCCGGCATGTATTCAAAAGAATCATTTGTAGCTCTTCCAACAGCCATGGGAAGCCCCAAGTATTTTTCTGCTAGCGCCTCCGTTCGTATGTCAAGGCTGCACCGGACGATTTCCTTTTCCCCATCTGGACAGTTGTTAATAAAAAAGATAGCTGACTTCTTCTTGTTCACCAACTGTCCAGATCCTTTGGTATACCTCTCCAATTTCTCTCTCAATCTATCAGCCCCTCTCTGCGATGCCTCTGGAAAAACTAAGCAATCATCCGCAAAGAGAAGACGTGATACCCATGGGGAGTGAACAATCACTCTAACACCTCTGGAAATATGCATTGGACCAACATTCTTGAGAAGATGTGATAAGCCCTCAGAACATAGCAGGAACAAATAAGGAGAGATCGGGTCTCCTTGTCTTATCCCTCTGGTAGGCCTGAAACATTCTGATAGCACTCCATTAACCTTAATGCTAAAAGAAACAGAAGTGACGCACCTCATGATCAGCATGACAAAATCCTCATGAAAGCCTAGTTTCAGCATAATGCCCTCCAAATATTCCCATTCAACACGGTCATAGGCCTTGGCCATATCAAGCTTCACTGCACATGCTCCAATTTTCCCTTTCTTCCGCTTCAAGTAATGAGTGCATTCATAAGCTATAAGCACATTATCGGTAATAAGCCTCCCTAGAACAAACGCACTTTGCTCCTTTGAAATTATCTCATCCAAGATGCCCCGGAGTCTATTAGCCAAGACCCTTGAGCATATTTTGTAAATCACATTACACAAAGAGATTGGCCGAAATTTCTTCATCTCCTGTGGGTTCTTGCATTTTGGAATCAGCACTATGGTAGTGCGATTGACACTATCAGGTAATACCCCACCATTCAGGAAGTCCAAAACTGCTGCCACTATTTGTGGGATAGGTGAGGAAGGATAAATGGAGTGTGGAGCAAGGACATGGCTGGTCATCGGAGAGAACAGAGAAGGGAGGTGATAAAAGAGCTTTTTTACGGTGCCTTATACTATAATAAAAATGGACCAGTATTAAAGAATCAGACGGCTCAGAATTTTTGTATACCGACGAAAACTTACCTGTGGTATAGGTGGGTACTGGGTAGTATAGCCTAGTATGGGTATTATGGGGGAAAAAATATAATGGCACAAATGTAATATTATGATAAAATTTTATTGGCACAAATATAATATTATTAAAAATATTATAATGGCAGAATTATAAATATTTCTATTAATATAGTCACGACATTCACATTTGCCGGCCTCACCCATGACGGAAGCAAGAGAAAAAAATTTCAACGAGAGAAGATTACCAAATTACCCTTCCTCTATACTCTATACTACTTAGTAGTAGTATAGGGCACCGTAAAAAACCTCGGTGATAGATAGGGTATAAAGGTGAGGTGGACATAAAAAAATCTAGTGCTCAAATTCAGGTGTTTGGGGTTCAAAATACAACCTCGGTGATAGATGGGGTATAAAGGTGAGGTGGACATCTGGACTATCAGATCAAAAATCTAGTGCTCAAATTCAGGTGTTTGGGGTTCAAAATACCCAGGGGACGGTTGACATGTTTACCCAGATTCTTTTAGGGGATAAGGTAACGGCTTGCAGTTGCACGTTCCTTGCACGTTGATTTTCTAGCGAGGGGGACTGTATGCGTGAAAATCAGCTAGGCCCTCAAAAGATGGAGCAGGGGAGAGGTGAATAGGTGATTAAAGTTTAAGTACATGATTTGGTAGTTTTTTCCCAATGTATATTACATTCTCAGCTAAAAAAGTACTTGACGTTTTGGACATGACCAATTCTTTTACTAGAAATATCTGTAAAGTTTGACAAATATATGAGATATAAAAGTATATTTTAATACAAATATATACATGTTACTTCTGATGATGTCTTGGAGAAAAACAACTGAGACAACCATTTGGTTGGTCCACTGATATTTAAGGATCCACGAAGGAACTTTCTTCTGTCTGGGGGACTCTTGGATAACCCGCAAGAAGAGGGTCCAGATAAGAACCATCCTTCAGTGCTTGCTGCGCTTCGTCGTAGCGAGCCCAAGTAACTATATATAGACCAGCAATTACAAATAATCCCCCAATGATGCTGAAATGAGTTGAATACAAGCATACACAAGGTCAGGATCGATGCTACTCTGCTACATAAATTCATCTCTTCAATATCAGCTACACAAGTATGTTATTTTTTCACGTTTCAACAAGCATACACAAGTATGTTGCAACAAGTAATAAAATCACAACTAAAGAACTATCAGTTCGAAGGATACAAGATTTGGCAAGTAATCGAATAATGTCCAAACAGCACATTTTGGCAAAATTAAATTATATGACAGTGTGTTGAGTCAAACCTTCCGAGATAAACTGGGGCACCAAGAAAAATAGTTGAGAGGATGGTGGAAAATGCTGGTTGGAGTGGATTATATAGGGCAACTAGAGAAGGTCCAAGAATTTTGTTTGCCCATGTCATGATCGCGTAGCTCATGCAAGATGCAACAATTCCCTGAAGGCACAAAGTAAGAAATCTGTTCAAATAACCAGGACATGTTACTAAATCTTAGCATCATCTCCATGCAAGTGATGCAGTCTATTCTTAAAAAAGGCGATGTGTAGTCTAAGAATGAATGCATACAGTGGCTTTCCGACGATCTCTTGTTGGACAAAATCTAATATCTAGGCATCAGTTGGTGCTTAGAGTTATGAATGTGCAACTAACAGATCAAAGAGACACCTTCGTTTGGTCTTTACAACAGAATGGAATTTTCACAGTTTGTTCTATGTACAGAGAATTGGTCACACCAAATGTTGTACCACATAATCATGTCCTTTGGAAACTTAAATTGCCACTCAAAGATTTTAATCTAGTACCTTCTGAAAGGTGTAGTTTTAACCAAGGATAATCTAGCAAAGAAGCGATGGAAAGGAAGTTTAAAGTGTTGTTCGTGTAATCTCAATGAATCCATACAACATCTTTTCTTTGATTGCCAAATGGCTAGAAATATTTGGAGAACTGTACAAGTTTCTTTTAATCTCCCTCCTCCTGTAGATATTCATCATATCTTTAATAATTGGATTCAGGGGGTAAATAAGAAACCATGGTACAAAATCTTGGTTGGGGCTTGCATTATTTATTGGGCAATTTGGATAAGTAGAAATGATGTGGTTTTTAACAGAGCACAAGTTTTCACTTCTATGCAGGTGATCTTCAGGGGAACATATTGGATTCGGTTCTGGTCACTGTTGCAAAAGGAAGAAGACCGACCCAATGTGAATTGGGGATTTCGTGTGCTTGAAACCACAATGATGGAGCTTTTTTCAAATAATGGATGGAACTTTTGTAATAGGATTCAACTATAACTTCATGTTTCGGGGAGTGGTTTGGTTTCTCATCCTTTTTTTGGAGCAGCGGTTGATCGTTGCTATTTGTAATAATGAATAGCTATATGCATTAGTTTGATGCAGAGGCTGGAATATTGAAATATATTCCCTTTTCTAAAAAAAGAATGAATGCATACAAAAATACTTACAGCATATAATACAGCTATGATCTCTGTTTTTGACAGTGCCCACTCGTGGATCCCATTGGTTGCAAATACTCCAGTTAGTACCATAAATGTGGCGGCAAAGAAATAGGAATACGCTGTCAGGGATAAGCTTGCAGGATACCTTATAATCACAGGAACCTGAAATCGTCACAGCAGAAAAGAACAGTGATTTGCATCAGTGATCATAAATTAGCAGCCCTATCTCTGTCTTGTCGCCGGGTAAGATTGTAAGAATAGAAAAAAGAATCCGGTCAATAATTATTGAACCCACAACACAAGCAGGATCGATCCAAAATTTGCATTACCTGTATGACTAGATAAGCACCCACCAAGAAGCAGTGTGCTATAATGCACAAGACACCAAGATGCCATGTTCCTACACCAAATTGAAGCATGGTTGATGTCAACCACTCAGCTGGATACGGAGTGACGACGCTTTCATTTGCAGCATCGGTGTCGGTGCCTCCGAAGCTGATCAAGGACGGGCCTCTGTACAGAGCCATCAGGACGGCGCCGGAGACGCATACGGCCGTGCCGACAACTTTGACGACCCCATACTTTGAGGAGACGTTGATCGCTTCGATGCTGAAAGAAAGTTTTATATTCTCATTCAGAATGGAGTTGACCTCTCCGATCCCACCATTAGTATACAATTAATCTCAACGATTTATTATATTAATTCTTTTTAGATATTAGTATAAAGCAGTATTGACTAATGAGTATTGTAAAAAAGCTCCAGATTAACACCCGGTCCGGTGATCTCTCCTGAATTGCCAGTGGAATTATTGGGCGTTACCCGGCGATGGCAGCCAGGAGAAACGCGAACACCGGCACGGAGGGCTCGAAGGCCGCGGCGTAGGAAGCGTTGGTGTAGCCGAGGCCGACGAGGAAGAGGAGCGGGTTCACGAAGAGCCTGCAGAAACCAAGGCCGGGAAGATCAGCGCCGCCGACGAACTGTTACATGAGCACAGGATCGGAATCCGTACCCAGTGAAGCCAAGGAGAGCGAAGGATGCCAGGAGCTGAGGGGTCACCGGAGGCCTCACCCTCCTGCAACAACAGTGGCGGAAATGACGAATCGAGGTGAGATTAGGCAGCGGAGGACGAGCAGTCAGAGCGGAGGAGAGGAGCAGCGCCGTGCGCCGGCGGGGCCGGGGCACCGTCGTACCTCTCGCCGAGGAAGGCGACGGGGGCGAGGACGGCGAGCGCGAGGAGGTCGCGGTAGGCGCAGAAGACGACCTGGTTCATGCCCACGTTGAGGACGGACTTGGTGAGGACGTTGTAGCCGCTGTAGGCGAGCTGGACAAAGACCATCCCGGCGTGCGCCCGCCACGCGCCCTTGCTGTCCGCCTGCAGGGTCGCGCTCCACGGCGGCGGCGGAGGCGAGCGCCGCTGGAGCAGTGTCGTCGTCGGCACGTCGCCCTCCTCTGCCATCTCCGGCTCTAAATGCGCCGTGCACGTCTGCACCCACGCTGCTCCGCTCTGACTTTTGTCTAAAAATAGAAAAGAAATATCTCGTGTTCCGGCCTTTTGTGCTAGAAATATAGGCAGACATATTTTAGTTTCAAATAGAAGCATGTAAATCATGATGATAATTTGTGATCCAGTGAGAGCATGATATCTGCACGTGTTCAAGTTCAATCTCAAATTAAACAAGAACAAAATAAGAAACCAAAGAAGGTTCGGGATGTACCCTGAGACGGGGCCGCTGCCGGTATTGGTTGTCATACAGAGACTTTATTAACTTGCACGCCATTCCCTCTTGACCTTTGGCTATAAACCCATCAGGCTGATCTATATAGATCTCCTCCTCTAACTCTCCGTTTAGAAAAGCTGTCTTTACGTCCATCTGGTGAACGAGAAGACCATGAGAGGCTGCCAGGGAGAGTAGCACTCGAATTGTGGTCAGTCGGGCAACTGGTGAGTAAGTATCAAATAAGTCTTCTCCTTCTTTCTGAGTGTAGCCTTTAGCAACAAGGGTTGCCTTGTACTTTTCAATAGTACCATCAGGCCTTAGCTTCTTCTTGAATACCCACTTACATCCCATAGGTTTGCACCCATAAGAACGCTCAACTACTTCCCAAGTTCCATTAGGCATAATTGAATCTATCTCACTCCGTACCTCTTCCTTCCAATAGTCAGCGTCTGAAGAGGAATATGCCTTTTCAATGGTTTTGGGAGTGTCATCCACGAGGTACATAATGAAATCATCACCAAAAGACTTTATAGTCTTCTGTCTCTTGCTCCTTCTAGGAGCTTCATTGTCATCCTCCTCAGGATTTTCCACAAGTGTTTGTTCTGTGTGTTCCATCATAACGGCAGGTGTAGCATTATTATACAATTCTCTGCTTGACGTGCTTTCTTCCCTCTTCATAGGAAAGATGTCCTCAATAAAAGTAGCATCTCTGGATTACATTATTGTACCGACATTCACGTCTGGCACTCCAGATTTCACTATTAAGAATCTATATCCAACACTGTGGAGAGCATAACCAAGAAAGACACATTCCACAGTTTTAGGTCCAAGTTTACGTTTCTTGTTATTGGCACATTAACCTTTGCCAAACAACCCCAAGTCCGTAAATAGGAAAGTGTGAGACTTTTCTTCTCCCATTTCTCGAATGGAATTTTCTCTTTATTCTTTGGAGGAACACGATTCAGGACATGACATGCTGTTAATATAGCCTCACCCCACCATTCCTTAGAGAGTCCCGCTGTGTCTAACATGGCGTTAACCAAATCAGTTAGAGTGCGGTTCTTTATTTCGAGAACCCCATTTGACTGAGGTGAGTAGGGAAACGTCCTCTCGTGAATTATACTATGCTCCTCACAGAATAAGGTAAACAAGTGTGAGAAGTATTCTCCACCACGATCCGACCTTACACGTTTGATCTTTCTCTCAAGTTGATTCTCAACTTCAGCTTTATAGATATTAAAGTAGTGTAGTGCTTCATCTTTTGACTTTAGCAAGTAAATGTAGCAATATCTACAGGAATCATCTATTAAAGTCATGAAATACTTTTTACCCTCCTTTGTCAACACGCCATTCATCTCACAAAGATCAGAATGAACGAGCTCCAGCGGTGCCAAGTTCCTCGCCTCCGTGGCCTTGTGAGGCTTGCGAGGTTGTTTTGATTCAACACACACATGGCACTTAGAACCTTTGACCGTGATAAACTTCGGAATTAAATTTAAACTAGCCAAGCGCGACATACATCCAAAGTTAACATGACACAACCGTGAATGCCAAACATTTGACTCATCATCATTAACCACATGATTCACCACATTATTACAAGCATCTGATAAAGAAAAGCGGAACAAGCCTCCGCAATCATAGCCTTTTCCAACAAAGGTTTCATACTTAGAAAGTACATATTTATTGGACTCAAAAACTAATTTATAACCATCTCTGCACAATAGAGAGCCACTAAATAGATTCTTCTTGATAGTAGGGACATGCTGCACGTTCCTCAGCTGCATGGTCTTTCCCGAAGTAAGCTTCAGATTGACCGAACCAACACCAAGTACACGCGCATGTGATCCGTTCCCCATTAACAAGGAGGTAGTTCCGCCGACCTGATAAGAAGAAAACAGACTGATGTCAGCACACACATAAATATTAGCTCAAGTATCAACCCACCAATCAGGTGATTAACAAACATAAAGGACCATAGGCAAATGATTACCATACCCCGAGATTCCTCTGTTATCATCGCTAATGGCCATGTTGGCTGCCTTCGGCCTATATTTGCATTTCTCGCAGTCTTTGGCATAATGCCCCTCAAGACCGTAAGTATAGCACTTGCCCTTACCCTTACTCGGTTGGTTCTTCTTCTTCTTAAAAGTGGTTGTTTGATTGACCTTGACCTCAGGCTTATTCTGGTTCTTCTTTTTCTGCTGGCCCTTGAAGTTTTTTTCTGGACCAGGTTTGCACCAGAGGACCTGACAATTCCTTTGTCGCGATTGTCCTTTGGTCTCGCCTTCTCCTCAACATCGAGAGACCCAATGAGCTCAGACATGTTGAACACTTGTCTCTTATGTTTTAGAGAGGTAGCAAAGTCCCTCCAAGAAAGCGGCAGTTTAGCAATCATGCTTCCAGCCACAATCGCATTTAAAGCCCTCTAGCTCCTTGGCCAGTGACTAAAGCTCATGAGTTTGTTCCACTACTAAACAGTCATCGACCATCTTGTAGTCGCAAAACTGCTCGTGACATACAACTCACTGCCAGCATCAGAAACACCGAACTTGGCCTCAAGCGCATCCCACAGCGCCTTGCCAGAGTCCAGTGATAGATAGCTGTCCACAAGGTGATCAGCAAAAACGCAAATTACGGCACCTCAAAACAGGTTATCGGCTACCTGAAAAGCTCTCTCATCATCAGGAGAGAGATCCTTAGCCTTTCCTTATGTGACGTAAAAGCAGTTCATGTAGGTCAACCAAAGTAACATTCTACTCTGCCATCTCTTGTAATGTGTTCCATCGAACACGTGTGGTTTAAGCACACTTGCAAAGCTAGCAGTCAAAAACCTATCACAATTATAAGGTTTTTGGATTGTTAGAAATATAGGCATCATTCGACATATTTTAGTTTCGAATAAAAGCATGTAAATCATGATGATAATTTGTGATCCAGTGAGAGCATGATATGTGCACGTGTTGAAGTTCAATCTCAAATTAAACAAGAACAAAATAAGGAACCAAAGAAGGTTCAGGATGTACCATGAGACGGGGCTGCTGCCGGAGGCATTGGCTGCGCCGTTATCAACTGGATTAGTCATACTAATCGGTTGACCTTGTTCGATGTAGTTGTACGAAATCGATGCAGTGCAGTCCCTCGAACGGCACCAGGAAGTAGTGGACATAGTCGCACGAGCCACCAGGAAGTAGACGAACTTGAGCAGTCGCGTGAAGACGCTCCCCAACAACCTTATTGTCTGGCTATCCCGAGCAGGATCTCATGCCAGTCGCTGTTCCGGAGGCTCTGCTCTCGCTAGAACTGTGCGCGCAGTGCAAGCGATGGGGTGTGGCAGAACCGCCCTAATTAAACTGGCTCAAGCACGTTAACCATCATCTCAATCACTTGATCTGGTTACCCGTACTTCAAACAGTTCAATTAGATGATCTGTCGGGTCAAGCCCGATGAACCACTGAATTCCCATCGAACCAATGTGCACAAGGCTCACTCGAAGGAGAGCACAGATGTTACCAACATAACCATAAATTACAACAATTCCATTTAAATTTTACAAACCAGAGTTTAACACACTCAAAGTACAAATCAGAGCTCTGAATAAAAAGCGCAGAAGCTAAACGACGAGATACAACAACATGTCCATTAGCCCAAAGAACATGTCATCAGAAGCACACAGAAAACGCCAGTCAATCTTCCATCCACTCGACAGTCCAGCCCGCCGGAACGGTCTGACCATCGATGATCCACTGATCAGAGCCATCGGACACATTGAAATCACACTCTGAAAAACAAAGCCACAAGCAAGGCTGAGTAACTGATACTCAGCAAGACTTATCTGAATATGGTTTATAACACCGACTCCTAAGAATGCAAGGCTTTTGGCTGTGGGGTTTGTTTTGCCAAAAAAAGCAACTAATAGTTGGTCCTAACTTTCAAATTTTAGCAACCAAGTTCATAGTCATTATCAAGTATCCATGTGAGCACCTTTTCGATAGCAAACATGTGGAACAACAAATAATCATAGAACCATCGTTATTTATCATTCCCTCCTGCTACTTATGCTGTACAGCGAACAGCGGTATTCATAACGGAGAAGTGCCGCGATCATGATCGAATTTACACCTTGCAAGGGAAATCTGGACACACGGCACGTAAGCGCTCCTGGAGCCTTACGCGACCACCTTTCCCGTCATCTCTCGAGTATCCAGCCTAAACCCACTAGTCCCGGGTGCAAAGCCCTACTGGTCCCGGACCATATAGCCGCTACTGCACCCGCCATCCGTCCACTCCTATGAGTAGTGGGAAGAAGGCCAAATACTGTTTGATTCAGGTACATCAGTTTACTGGGACCCAGACGCCAGTATGTGCACAGTACGTTCAATATTTGCCCAACAGTACAGCCATAACCTTAGTTCCATTTGATATGTAGACGGGACACATCGCCCACACAATGTAACACGGGGCCCCCGGGATTCGGCCCGGCCCATCTGGCAAAAGCGGGTCGGTTACACATGGGAGCATCGTACCATGCCCCGCCCACAAAGCTTGTGATTTCAACACAAAGTAAAGAACCTATATCTCGCGAGTGACAGAGAATCACTCGACTTCTACCGGTCCTGTTTAGCCTAGCAAGCTAGCGACCGAAACATACTAGTATCTTAACATAGGAATCCTAGAGATTATGCATCTAGGGTTTCAATCATATCCAAAACGTAAATGCACAATACTTAAGTAATCTTGTTGCATAGTTTTGAAAAATAGGGGTTATGATACGGTGCTTGCCTTCCTGCTCAACAGCCTTGGGCTCTACCGAACTTTGGTTCGGGTCTTCTGGAACGGGCTCAGCAACTACAACGGTCTCCACCGGGTCAGCAACGGGTTCAACCACCAACTCGTACAAGCCGTCAATGACTGCGTTATCTACATGAAATGCATCATGCATAAGTGTTATGAATGCAAAGACAACATAAATATGATGCTCATGAGTGCAGCAAAACATTCATAATTAATTTATCTATGTTTTCTCATGAGCACTCTTTTACAAATAATTAAATTTTATCATGCAGTGCATCAAGTAACTGGTGGGGGATGATGTTTAAACACTTTAGTATGTATTCAACCTATCTCATGAAAACATGCAGTGACATCTATTTCTGTACATATGGTTATTTCATACTTTCCACTAGTTTTATTACTAAATGCATAAAGTGAGTACTAGTAAAAACATATTAAGGACATTCAATTAATATAGCACATGCAGCAACACTAACTTCTGATTAGACATATAAACCTATTAAGAACACTAAACATTTCTTGCTAACAAGATTAACTACTAACATATGCACGGGCTAGCTAAACCATACAAGCAAGCCTTTGCTAACATAATTAAACAGAGGCATAAAACACATATTTTATCACTACACATATTTTTTCTACAGAGACAACCTCATGAGCAAACCAACAAAATTTATTTCGTAATTTTTGGATTTTTCTACGATTTTATATGAATTTTGCAAGGTGCAGCTGTACACAAGAAAACTGCAGCTCGGTATTCAACAAAAACAGGCCGAAACATCTTCACCAAAGTTCACTTTTCTCCCTCGAATTTTTTCTTTTCTCCTTTGGTCGACCTGGGCCTAACTCGGGCCAGGCCCAGCTTGCCCCCACCTCCTTTTCCCTTTCTTTTTCTTCCTTCCCTCTCCCTGGCCCAAACGGCCAACAGGCCCAGCCGAGCCAAGGCCTAGCCGGCTGGCCCTTCTTTCCCCTGCGCCCCTCTCTCCCTCCTCGCGAATTCTCGCGCACCGGGACGGGCGTGCGCCGCCGGTCAGCCAGCGCCGCTGCCATTCTTCCTCCCTTTCGGCTCCGTCCACCAAACTATGAACCGAGGAGAGCATCGCGTGTTCCCGGACCACGCGAACTCGTCTTGCTAGGTTGATTGAAAGGACATGAACCATGCGAAGCTACCTACGAGGAAGGACTTACGACGACGAGGATGACCGAGATGTGAAATTCCGGCCAAAGCCGTCGATGGGAGGAGTTGGGAATGGTTTGGATCGGTGGAGGTAAGTGCGTGGATGCTCTGGGTGCAAGAAATTAAACCGTGGACGAGTGAAATTCGTGGGATGAAGAATGAGCATCGATGGCTATGGTCAACGGGCGTTCTTATAAAGAATGAGCTGCGCCGTACGTGTGGAATGGCCGGGATGAGAGCCGGTCGTGTTGGAGAGAAGGTGGAACAGCCGTTCAACAAGTACGACCGTAGGTTAAGCCGATACACGATGATCGTTGCGATTGACAGCCGAACGTGTTGGAGAACGGACGTTCCCGTACATGGTGGAGTTGCAAAAGGTGAGGAATACACCTAGTGCGGCTTTGTGGATGGAACATGTGCAGCCGTTACGCCAAGTACGAACCGGCGTCGCGACGTGCATGTTGGACGGCGGTGACCGCGTACATGTCGCTCTGGCGTTCACCAAACAGCCTGCCTTCGGGTGGCAATAACTCCGAAATTTACTGCATAACCCGACCCACCATAGAATAACAAAGTTGTAGATGGATGATAGGGCTTCAACTTTGAGTAAGGGAGTTTGTTCCAAAACTCAACAGATTGGGAGATAACAAGGATTGAAATCAGCCAAAATTCACGAATTCGGCCGACACTCGGGAAAAATTCGGAATTGCGAAACTGGCTCTGTAGCTGTTTTAGAATTAGGATTGCGGGGGTTTGGAGAAACTTCAAGGAGTGAATTTGGTACTGTTGGAAAGATCATTGGAAGCTCTACAAGATTGATAAAGACTCCAACACCGGATAACAAACCTAGCATATCTTAAAAAGGCACTCAAGATAGCTAAAAGACATGATTTGAACTTAGCACTGGAGAACTAAAACACATCTAGAGCACTAGCTATGCATATGAGATATTCATGAAACTTGCTAGGCATGCTAAAGAGAGTATGAATGAAGCATTAAAAGTATCTTAGCATGAACCATGCATAAAAAGCACATGAAATGATAACACATGCGTATGCATGAAATGATAATGCACTAATGACTAGGTTCACATGCTTTCTTTATTATGCCATAGATGACAGGCATTATGCTACATGATCAACGATGCAATGCATTAAGTTGGTTAGTTGATAATCGCAAGGCCAAACACCAGAGGTGTTACAGCCCTCCCCCCTTAAAAGAATCTCGTCCCGAGATTCCGGTGCATACGACTAAGTGTGTCAAGTTTTTAAGTACCTCTTTGTTGAGCAAGAAGGTCGGGGTAATTGCTCTGAAGATAACTTTCTTGTTCCCATGTAGCCTCATCTTTGGTGTGGTTGTTCCACTGAACCTTGTAAAATTTGATACTCTTATTCTGAGTGACTCTTTCTTTCTGATCAAGAATTTTAATCGGGCGTTCTTCATATGTGAGATCTGGTTCAAGTGTAATTTCTTCCAATTCTACTTCTTCAGTTGGCACTCTTAGACATCTCTTGAGCTGTGATACATGAAATATATTGTGGATACCGGCAAGGTGAGTGGGGAGTTTCACTCGATATGCAACGGGTCCACAACATTGTAAGATTTGAAAGGGTCCAACATATCTTGGAGCTAGTTTGCCTTTGACTCCAAAGCTGTGTACACCCTTACTTGGTGAAACCTTCAAATAAACATGATCTCCAACATTAAAGCATAGGGGTCTCTTTCTTTTATCAAAATAGCTCTTTTGTCGAGATTGGGCGGCTTTAAGGTTGGCTTGTACCACTCTCACTGTTTCTTCAGCTTCAGTAACTAAATCTGGTCCAAACATTGCTCGTTCTCCAGCTTCTGACGAATTTAGTGGAGTCCGACACCTACGTCCATATAAAGCTTCTAAAGGTGCCGTCTTCAAACTTTCTTGATAGCTATTAGTGTAGGAAAACTCAGCTATGGGTAAGCACTTCTCCCAATTTTTGTCATAGTGAATCACACAAGCTCTTAGCATGTCTTCTAGGATTTGATTTACTCTTTCAGTCTGTCCATCTGTTTGGGGATGATAGGTTGAACTGCGAATCAGCTTAGTTCCCATCGCGGCTTGCAATTGCTCCCAAAATCGAGAGACAAACTGTGTACCACGGTCAGAGATAATGGTCTTGGGTACCCCATGCAGACATACTATGCGAGCTAGATATAACTCTGCATACTTCTTCACCAGGTAGGTGGTTATGACTGGAATGAAATGTGTTGTCTTCGTAAGTCGATCAACTATTACCCAAATGGAATCGTACTTTTGGGGTGCACGGGGTAATCCAACAATAAAATCCATACTAATATCTTCCCACTTCCATGATGGTATAGGCAAAGGTTGTAGCATACCAGCCACCTTCAAGTGACTTGCCTTTACTCTTTGACAAGTATCACACTCAGCAACATACTTTGCTATTTCTCTTTTCATTCTAGTCCACCAAAAACTTTTTCTTAGGTCTTGGTACATTTTATTGCTGCAAGGATGAATTGAAAATTTGGACAGGTGTGCTTCATCTAAGATTAGTTTCCTAATGGCTAGATCTTTAGGAACTACTAACCGATTTTTGAACCAAAGGACACCATTCTCATCCCTTCGGAAACACTTGACCTTCTCATCTCCTTGGTCTAGCCTTTGCTTTATCCTTTTCATACCCGGATCCTTTTGTTGAGCCGAGATGATTTGATCTTTCAATGTGGGTTGGAGAGAAATATTGGCTAGCATGCCATGTGAAATGATTCCTAGGCTTAATTTTCCCATCTCATGACATAAGGTGTCACTGTATGATTCAACTGACAAGCAATGACATTGGGCTTTGCGGCTCAGTGCATCAGCAACAACATTCCCTTTCCTGGATGATAGTGCACTTCCAGATCATAATCTTTGATTAACTCCAACCACCTTCTCTGGCGCAAATTCAAATCTGATTGGGTAAAGATATACTTCAAACTCTTGTGATCAGTGTAGATGTTGCAATGATTCCCCATGAGATAGTGTCTCCATATTTTCAGTGCAAGGACTACTGCTGCTAGCTCTAAATCATAGGTTGGATAATTCTTCTTATGTGGCCGAAGAGCACGAGATGCATAAGCAATGACCCGGTTTTCCTGCATAAGAACACAACCAAGGCCAGTGCCTGATGCATCGCAATAAACATCAAAGGGCTTGGAAGTATCCGGTTGAGCAAGGACTGGTGCAGATGTGAGTAATTTCCTTAACTCAAGGAAAGAGGCTTGACACTTTTCATCCCATTTAAATTTAATCTCTTTCTTGAGCAATTCAGTCATTGGTTTAGAAATCTTGGAGAAATCTGGAATGAACCTTCTGTAGTATCCTGCCAAACCTAAGAAACTTCTGATTTGATGAGCTGATTTGGGGGGCTTCCAGTCCAACACTTCCTGAACTTTACTTGGATCAACAACAATTCCTTCACTAGAGATAGTGTGTCCCAAAAATTTCACACTTCTCAGCCAAAATTCACACTTGCTGAATTTGGCATAGAGTTGATGCTCTCTGAGGCGTTGCAAAACAATGTGAAGGTGTTTGGTGTGTTCTTCTTCATCTTTGGAGTAGATCAGGATATCATCGATGAACACTACCACAAATTTATCCAACTCAGGCATGAAGACAGAGTTCATGAGATACATGAAATAAGCTGGAGCGTTGGTTAAACCAAAAGACATCACCAGATATTCATACAGTCCATATCTAGTGGAGAAGGCTGTTTTTGGAATATCTTCAGGTCGAATCTTTATTTGGTGATAACCAGATCGAAGATCAATCTTGGAGAAGATTTTGGCATTTGCAAGTTGATCAAAAAGAACATCAATGCGGGGTAAAAGATATTTATTCTTGATGGTTACTGCATTGAGGGGTCTGTAATCAATACACAGCCTTAAAGTTTTATCCTTCTTTTTGACAAATAGAGCTGGATATCCCCATGGTGAGGTGCTTAGGCGTATGTATCCCTTGTCTAGCAATTCTTGTACTTGTTTCTTTAACTCTGCTAGTTCTTTAGGAGCCATGCGATAAGGTCTTCTAGAGATGGGTGCAGTGCCAGGTTGTAACTCTATGGAAAACTCAATATCACGATCTGGAGGCATACCCGGTAGCTCATCTGGAAAGACATCTGGGTATTCACACACTACTGGGATATCCTCGAGCTTGATTTCAGAAGCATGATACGAAACAAAAGCTGGGTCTTTATGGGAAGGCAAATTAAGGGTAATGGTTCCATGAATGGGTGACTCTATGTGCACTTTTCTTGTTGCTAGTTCTAACCGAACTCTATGCCTTTTCATCCAATTCATACCCAAAATCACATCTATGCCATTTGTGCTCATGACAATCAGATCAGTGGGGACTAATTTGTCCCCTAATTTAATAGGTACCCCTCTCATAAATTTGTCTGAAGTGATCCTACCCCCAGGTGAAGTAATGATGTACGGTTTTGCCAATGTTCCCGTGTCAAACTTATGCTTAGCAGAATAACTTGGATCAATGAAACTATGTGATCCACCCGAATCAAATAATATAACTGTAGGTTGGTCTTGGATAGAAAATGTACCCACGAGTACTGGTGCTCCTTCTGGCTGATCTGTAATGTTGGCAAAGTTGACTCGTCCTTGACGAACTTGAACTATTTGCTTGCGGCCTTGAGTATTGCTAGAGCCCTGACTCCCAGATGGACCACTATTGTGACCTTGCTTTGGAAACTTGCAGTCACGAGCAAAGTGACCTGTTTTCCCACAATTGTAGCATGGGAAGTTGTGGGCACGACTTTGCTGCTGCTGTGGTGGTGGCGGTGTTCCAAAGCTAGCTTGAGATAGAGCTGGTGGTGGTGCACGGTAGGTGCTTTGACTCTGATGTTGGGGAGGCTTGAAAGACCAACGACCTTTAGGTGGAGTTCTCTGCTGGGACTGTGATGGTGCATTGGGAACCAGTCGAAACTTCTTGGTAGGAGTAGTAGGTTGTGGAGCTGGTGCCCTCTTTCTCTTGTCAGCCTTTTCAGCCAGAATACTGTCCTCTTGGACTAGGGCCATGTTGACCAATTCTGGGTAGTTCTCAGGCTTCACCAAGGCCAAGTGCTTCTGAAGCTTGGGGTTTAGTCTCTTCTTGAACCGGTACTGTTTCTTGGCATCACTATCCACATGTTCACCAGCATATTGAGACAGTTGGTTGAACACATTAGCATACTGAAGTACATTGCGATTGCCTTGAGTCAGAGCCATAAACTCAGATAGTTTTCTCTCCAGTAGGCCAGCTGGAATGTGGTGTGAGAGAAAAGCTTCCTTGAATTCCTCCTAGCGTACCACATGATTAGCACGAAGTAAGGCATTGAAATTGTCCCACCAGATCCTAGTAGGACCACGCAGCTGCTGTGATGCAAACAAGACCTTGTTGGCATCTGTTACATTGATCAGTGGAAACTTGGACTCAATGGTTCGAATCCAAGCATTGGCATCAAGTGGATCATCTGCCTTATGGAAGAGCGGCGGCTGGGTACTGCAGAAATCCTGATAAGTGCTTTCACGAGGCTGATGATCATGCTGATTCTGGTTCTGATGATTGCCTTGCACCATTTGCCGCAATAACTCGGTTTGCATTGCCAGCACCTCTGCCAAGTTCTGTGGCAATGGCGGCGGTGGTGGTAGCGGCGGTTCGGATCCCGAGCATCCATGGGTATTCACCATTCTGTACCAAGATCATAGGTGGATCAGTCATCTTAGCATTTGCAATAATTCAAAGTGTAACAACAATTCTCAATTCCAACAACCAGTTATTGCGATTGCAATTATACATACAACTGCCCAAAACATCTCATGATTAAAACAGCTGTATTCAAAATTCTATATCTTGCTCAAACTCAGTCCAAAAATGCTCAAATTTTTATAACAGGAAGCTCAACAAGTGCTTAACAGAATTGGTATTCAACTCAAATGAAGAATCACAAGGGATCGTGGTCAAACAGATCAAGTTTGCAGACTGCGCGTGCTGGAATTTCAGAACAGAGTATGCTGACTAAACTGGGCATATCTCAGGATCCAGGAGGCTAAAAATTATGAGATTTTTGGCAAAGGACAGAAGATAAAATTCTCCACAACTTTGTTAATTATGCCTCAGCCCATAAAAATCATTAACGGGGGTCAAAAATTCCAACAATTCACAGCACAGCACGTAATACAAAAGATAAAGCGCTTTCTAGCGACTTTCATTACTGCATAAGGTCATATTTTACATCCATGGTTACATAGCATAGCTAGGGATGGCTCTAAAGGTTGTAACCCCATATTATACAATCAAGGAGTTACCCAAATAGAGAGTACACTTCTCATTCACTACAAGTCTAAGGGGTCTTCTCGCCGGACTCAAAAATCTCTATCATTTCTGGGTCCTCTTCTTCTTTTGAGTCATCTTCTTCCTCATCGGAATCACTAATCCAACCATGGCAAGGGACTCGGGGTTTTACAATTTGATCAACTGAGCTCTCAACATCTGATGCTATAGGAGCTACTGGGGCTTTATGGTCACTTTCCATGCCTGAATCTCCTTGCTCTGGCAACTCTGGTGGTGGCTCAGGAATTACAGGTTCCTCCACCCAATCCATTTGTCCCCCTCCCACATTCATTTGCCCATTTAGCTGCAGATGTAGCTCATGATTTTCCTCATTGACCTCATTCAGCACAGCCTCAATGTGCTCAATGAGTCCATTCTTGTCATTCACTTGTGCAGTTAATTCCTCAATTCGGGTGGCATTTTCAACAGCTTGTTGCTGGAGGTTGTCTAGCTGGAGCATAAGGTAATTTTGGTTGGCACTCACTTTGTTCACCAAGTCAAACAGAGCAGTTGAGTATTTGGTGTTTGTGGCTAAGTTGGAATCATAAAGTGGGGAGGTGGAGTCTTGGATTTTCTTCATATTTGCTTTCCACAAGGATTTGGCTTGGCCATTATTGGGAAACATGGCTGCAGGTGTATCCATAACCTTGAGAGGATATCTCTCACAAAAGCGAGTGAGAGCCTGCCAAGCTGCTACGTCACAGGTGTCACCAAACTGACTGCCATATGAAGTCACCTTCAAATCACCCCGGATGTCAGGTGTCACACAGGGGATGGTGACAACAATCTCGTACTGAGACAGGCCTTGCCCCACCCGAGTCTTCCCAACGTAGAGCGGGGGCTCGGTGTGACCAAACTGCTGTAGAGTCTCCCACAGAAGAGCAGGAAAACCCCCACGGTGCAAACACGTGGAGCAAGTGTGGCCATGCTCATCCGTCCAAATCAACGATGAGCTGGAGCTAGCCATCTGAAAACAAACCAAAAGGTGTCTCAGTATTTGGCGAAAGATGAATATCTTGGATGCTGAAATTTAAATGTGGGAACAACGGTGAATGAAAAATCGTATCTCCAAGATCAGATATCCAAAAATTCTCAACTCTTGGCAACTGGTAGATAACAGATTTTTCTACATCTTTACAGTTCTGAGATTTGGTAGATTCCAAGTTTATCTAGGTGAAATAATTACAACAAGGTCTGCTGTTTTTCAGAGAATTCAGGGTAGCAAGTCCATAGTATTCTGCCCATAACTAAAGTTGTACAGGGAGGAAAATTCTGAAACTTTGGCAACAGATCCTTATACAAATTCCCCACAACTTTCTCAATTCTCAGTTCTGCAACAAAAATCATTTACTAGGTCAAAAATAGACATGTATCCGATCTGTCCAGATTTGCAATTTCCTGAATTTCAAGCCCAACATGTGAAGTAATTTGTTTGGTTAGGTGCATTGTGCCCAAAAAAACCCAAAAGAGTTAGATATGATGCATGAACGTCCTATACGTTCTCACAAAAGAAAAACCTTGCCAATAAATTGACAAGAACGCGGACTCATATGGTGGCATACATACGTCTCTCCTTATAATAGCTAGTCGAAAATCTATCGATCACACATCCTAACGCTTCGTGGTTAGTGTACCTGCAGAAAATCACAATATCCATCACTGAACCGTTCGTGCCAGCACTCACGAACAGCCCCCATGTACCTCATGCCACGTGGGTGACGCATATGCGGTTTCCCACATATGGTGACCACACCTGTTGCTTACTATAGAAGCAACAGTCAACCAGGAATTTAAAAGCATTACAGCCATTATAACATCGTGAAGATGTTATATTGGCTGCACCACCAAGTAAGCCACTGCTTGGGGACAGCGTTCGGATCACACCCCCGACACGGTGTTCATCTTCCCCAGATGAATCAGGGGTCTCACCTTTGAGCGTCGTTACAGAAAATATGGTTGGTTGTGCAAGAAAGTAAGTTTTGACAGAAAGTAAATGTGCTGAAAGTTAGTCAAACAATTACTTTAAGCCACATACTAAAAGACACAACCTACAGGGCTTGTGGACTATCTCCTAGGTTTTTCCTTAGCATTCCTAGACCGTTTTGAAGAAAACTCAAATTTTACTTACAAAAACACAGTTTAGGGCTTTGTTAGTACCACCTGCTGCACATTTTCGCTCTGATACCAGCTGTGGCAGAACCGCCCTAATTAAACTGGCTCAAGCACGTTAACCATCATCTCAATCACTTGATCTGGTTACCCGTACTTCAAACAGTTCAATTAGACGATCTGTCGGGTCAAGCCCGATGAACCACTGAATTCCCATCGAACCAATGTGCACAAGGCTCACTCAAAGGAGAGCATAGATGTTACCAACATAACCATAAATTACAACAATTCCATTTAAATTTTACAAACCAGAGTTTAACACACTCAAAGTACAAATCAGAGCTCTGAATAAAAAGCGCAGAAGCTAAACGACGAGATACAACAACATGTCCATTAGCCCAAAGAACATGTCATCAGAAGCACACAGAAAACGCCAGTCAATCTTCCATCCACTCGACAGTCCAGCCCGCCGGAACGGTCTGACCATCGATGATCCACTGATTGGAGCCATCGGACACATTGGAATCACACTATGAAAAACAAAGCCACAAGCAAGGCTGAGTAACTCATACTCAGCAAGACTTATCCGAATATGGTTTATAACACCGACTCCTAAGAATGCAAGGCTTTTGGCTGTGGGGTTTGTTTTGCCAAAAAGCAACTAATAGTTGATCCTAACTTTCAAATTTTAGCATCAATTTCATAGTCATTATCAAGTATCCATGTGAGCACCTTTTCTATAGCAAACATGTGGAACAACAAATAATCATAGAACCATCATTATTTATCATTCCCTCCTGCTACTTATGCTGTACAGCGAACAAGCGGTATTCATAACGGAGAAGTGCCGCGATCATGATCGAATTTACACCTTGCAAGGGAAACCTGGACACACGGCACGTAAGCGCTCCTGGAGCCTTACGCGACCACCTTTCCCATCATCTCTCGAGTATCCAGCCTAAACCCACTAGTCCCGGGTGCAAAGCCCTACTGGTCCCGGACCATATAGCCGCTACTGCACCCGCCATCCGTCCACTCCCATGAGTAGTGGGAAGAAGGCCAAATACCGTTTGATTCAGGTACATCAGTTTACTGGGACCCAGACGCCAGTATATGCACAGTACGTTCAATACTTGCCCAACAGTACAGCCATGACCTTAGTTCCATTTGATATGTAGACGGGACACATCGCCCACACAATGTAACACGGGGCCCCCGGGATTCGGCCCGGCCCATCTGGCAAAAGCAGGTCGGTTACACATGGGAGCATCGTACCATGCCCCGCCCACAAAGCTTGTGATTTCAACACAAAGTAAAGAACCTATATCTCGCGAGTGACAGAGAATCACTCGACTTCTACCGGTCCTGTTTAGCCTAGCAAGCTAGCGACCGACACATACTAGTATCTTAACATAGGAATCCTAGGGATTATGCATCTAGGGTTTCAATCATATCCAAAACGTAAATGCACAATACTTAAGTAATCTTGTTGCATAGTTTTGAAAAATAGGGGTTATGACACGGTGCTTGCCTTCCTGCTCAATAGCCTTGGGCTCTACTGAACTTTGGTTCGGGTCTTCTGGAATGGGCTCAGCAACTATAATGGTCTCCACCGGGTCAGCAACGGGTTCAGCCACCAACTCGTACAAGTCGTTCAACGACTGCGTTATCTACATGAAATGCATCATGCATAAGTGTTATGAATGCAAAGACAACATAAATATGATGCTCATGAGTGCAGCAAAACATTCATAATTAATTTATCTATGTTTTCTCATGAGCACTCTTTTACAAATAATTAAATCTTATCATGCAGTGCATCAAGTAACTGGTGGGGGATGATGTTTAAACACTTTAGTATGTATTCAACCTATCTCATGAAAACATGCAGTGACATCTATTTCTGTACATATGGTTATTTCATACTTTCCACTAGTTTTATTACTAAATGCATAAAGTGAGTACTAGTAAAAACATATTAAGGACATTCAATTAATATAGCACATGCAGCAACACTAACTTCTGATTAGACATATAAACCTAATAAGAACACTAAACATTTCTTGCTAACAAGATTAACTACTAACATATGCACGGGCTAGCTAAACCATACAAGCAAGCCTTTGCTAACATAATTAAACAGAGGCATAAAACACATATTTTATCACTACACATATTTTTTCTACAGAGATAGCCTCATGAGCAAACCAACAAAATTTATTTCTTAATTTTTGGAATTTTCTACAATTTTCTATGAATTTCGCAAGGTGCAGCTGTACACAAGAAAACTGCAGCTCGGGATTCAACAAAAACAGGCCGAAACATTTTCACCAAAGTTTATTTTTCCCCCTCAAATTTTTTCTTTTCTCCTTTGGTCGACCTGGGCCTAACTCGGGCCAGGCCCAGCTCGCCCCCACCTCCTTTTCCCTTTCTTTTTCTTCCTTCCCTCTCCCTGGCCCAAACGGCCAACAGGCCCAGCCGAGCCAAGGCCCAGCCGGCCGGCCCTTCTTTCCCCTGCGCCCCTCTCTCGCTCCTCGTGAATTCTCACGCACCGGGATGGGCGCGCGCCGCCAGTCAGCCAGCGCCGCCGCCATTCTTCCTCCCTTTCGGCTCCATCCACCAAACTATGAACCGAGGAGAGCATCGCGTGTTCCCGGACCACGCGAACTCGTCTTGCTAGGTTGATTGAAAGGACATGAACCATGTGAAGCTACCTACGAGGAAGGACTTACGACGACGAGGATGACCGAGATGTGAAATTCCGGCCAAAGCCGTCGATGGGAGGAGTTGGGAATGGTTTGGATCGGTGGAGGTAAGTGCGTGGATGCTCTGGGTGCAAGAAATTAAACCGTGGACGAGTGAATTTCGTGGGATGAAGAATGAGCATCGATGGCTATGGTGAACGGGCGTTCTTATAAAGAATGAGCTGCGCCGTACGTGTGGAATGGCCGGGATGAGAGCCGGTCGTGTTGGAGAGAAGGTGGAACAGCCGTTCAACAAGTACGACCGTAGGTTAAGCCGATACACGATGATCGTTGCGATTGACAGCCGAACGTGTTGGAGAACGGACGTTCCCGTACATGGTGGAGTTGCAAAAGGTGAGGAATACACCTAGTGCGGCTTTGTGGATGGAACATGTGCAGCCGTTACGCCAAGTACGAACCGGCGTCGCGACGTGCATGTTGGACGGCGGTGACTGCGTACATGTCGCTCTGGCATTCACCAAACAGCCTGCCTTCGGGTGGCAATAACTCCGAAATTTACTGCATAACCCGACCCACCATAGAATAACAAAGTTGTAGATGGATGATAGGGCTTCAACTTTGAGTAAGGGAGTTTGTTCCAAAACTCAACAGATTGGGAGATAACAAGGATTGAAATCAGCCAAAATTCACGAATTCGGCCGACACTTAAGAAAAATTCGGAATTGCGAAACTGGCTCTATAGCTGTTTTAGAATTAGGATTGCGGGAGTTTGGAGAAACTTCAAGGAGTGAATTTGGTACTGTTAGAAAGATCATTGGAAGCTCTACAAGATTGATAAAGACTCCAACACCGGATAACAAGCCTAGCATATCTTTAAAAGGCACTCAAGATAGCTAAAATACATTATTTGAACTTAGCACTGGAGAACTAAAACACATCTAGAGCACTAGCTATACATATGAGATATTCATGAAACTTGCTAGGCATGCAAAAGAGAGTATGAATGAAGCATTAAAAGTATATTAGCGTGAACCATGCATAAAAAGCACATGAAATGATAACACATGCGTATGCATGAAATGATAATGCACTAATGACTAGGTTCACATGCTTTCTTTATTATGCCATAGATGACAAGCGTTATGCTACATGATCAACGATGCAATGCATTAAGTTGGTTAGTTGATAATCGCAGGGCCAAACACTAGAGGTGTTACATGAGGAGGCAAACGTTGCAGCAGAAATAATGAGGGAGAAGAGAGAGGTCTCCTAAGCAGGAGTACCTGAGAGGTTGTGTTAGTGTGTATCTCTGGGTAGGGGAGGGCCTCCTTTTATAGGCGCTGCCTGGCGGAGGGGGATGCATCTAGGCGCCTCTGCAGGAAAGGCAAGAATCCCGCGGAGCAAATAAGGCACGTCCCTGTGATTCTGTCATTAATCACATTGACAACAATCACAGCACCGCGTCTCGGCCTCGGCCTCGGCCCGGCTCGGCGAGGCGAGCGACCGCGCGCGTGTGGCATCCCGGTTACCCTTTGCCAACTTCACATTGGGTGTTCCACGTGTCTACCTAATAAGTTGGTTGAGATCCTCTCAACTACCAATATGGTAGTAATCACTTTTAACTCCCTTTGCATTAATCGTGGGCCTTAAATATTTTAGATTTAATTGGAATTATAAAAAGACCAAGCCCAGATAAATCCAACATTTTGGGCGTCGGAGTCGGAGGGCACCAATAATGAAATTTCTCAATTAAAAAGGCGGCGTGGGAGAACCGTGTAAGCCTGGAGAAAAGGACCCCGAAGGACGAACCGCTCGAACTCAAATCCCCTCCTCACTCGCGCGACTCTACAGCTGCAGGGCAACTCCAGCCGGCGAGCGGAGCGGCGGTGCGCGTCGAGGAAACGAAGGAGCGCAGGTGTGGGTGTGGCGCGGAGGAGAATACACGGCAGCTTCGGTCTACAGTGGAGGGCGCAAGCCGCGCAACTGCTGGAGCTGGTGCAAATTGTCTGGTGGATTGTGGTATACAATCCCCTTTGGAGTTTGGACCTCAGTGCTAGAGGACGGCCTGGCCACACCACCAGCCCACTGTATCTATCGAGGCGCACCCGGGACAGCCCAACATCTATGGACCTCGCACACTATGAGTTTGATTGGTTGGGCATCAAAATTTGTCCTGTCAAAATTGGGGCATGCTAAAATCTAGTCATGCCAAAACTACTGGACAAATTTTGGACAAAAGTTGCCAAAATCTAGGTACAAGATGGCATTTGTTTGAACACAAAAATGTGGCAGGCAAAATTTTGGCCTCAATTGGTTCGATGGCAAAACACACCTGCCAAAATTTTTGGGCATGCCCTAATTTTGGTTTGGCAATTTTTGGTGCCCAACCAATCATGCCCTATACGCCCTTGCGCGACCTATCATGTAACGTAAACAAGTATTTGTTTCTAAAAAAAAATGTAAACAAGTATTCAAAAACATACATAAACAACGAGAAGAATTATGTTTTTTTAAGGACCAGTATAGACGCAGACACTCACACGCACGCACGCACACACTCACCCTATGAATACACGCACGTAAACCTTACCCCTATGAGCACCTCCGAGAGATTGGGCCGGCTGTTCCAATCTTGAGATTGACGAAGTCACCACAGGTGCCTCGCTATCGATGGGCACGTCGCCTACCACTGAAAAAATAGCGCCGATTAAATTCTGGAATAAATCCAGAAAAATGTGACATCAGTGCCGAGTCGAAGACTCGAACCCTCGTGGGCAGGTTCCACCAAAAGGAACCTAACCAACTAAGCTACGCTTAGTTCCACGAATTATGTTTTTATTGTATTCTTAATCAACTTCACGTGTTCTAGATGACATTTAAGATTACGTAAATACAAAACAATCTCAAAGTAGACAGACCAATTTGATTTTTGTTATAGGTATGGAACTGATGTCACCGTAGACATCGAGATAATATACATGAACCGAATGCATTCTTTTAAGACTGCAAATAAATTGTCTACATGAACAATTATTGGTATAAGAAACATCTAAGTCATATGATCAGAAGCAAAACTCTATTGTTCTATGCTATTTGTAATCTCAACATGTGGCAGACCACCCCAATTAATCCGGTTTAAAAGCATGGGACCACTATCACAGCGGTGCTCCACACCCTTAAATCGAGTTAATCGTGCAATCCGTCGGATACCGTCCCGATTAAACCACCATTTCTCTCAACCGAAATGAAATAGCAGCAGTCCCACTCGAAGATGGGCTCAGGCAGTACAACTCATCACAAATTTTACATCACCAGGTTCACATGGATAAATATACAAACACAGTGCATATGTTTTAGTTATTACAACCCAGAGTTATAATACAGCGGAAGTCTAAACATCGAAGCAAAAGACATTATGCGGAGCCCTCGCACAACATCTAATCACCGTGGCCTGAGTCGGACTCAGACGGCACCCGCTCCACAGTCCAACCATCAGGAAGCACACACGGCCAAGTCAGAGCAGCAACAGGGTCATAACCATCACCAATATCTGAAAAGTTAAGCCACAAGCAAGGCTGAGTATACTAATACTCAGCAAGACTTACTCGACAAGGTTAAATTCTAGACATGCAAGGCTTTCTGGCTGAGGGGTTTGTTTTGCCCAAAAGCATCTACCAGCTGATCCCTATTTTCAATATTTTAGCCAATTTAAAGGGAGACTAACCATTTCTAAGTTTGCCAAACTATCCAACAACAATCAGTGTCGAAAAACAATTAATTAACAAGATATCAATATTCCTCAACTAAACACATTTCTAAACCCATTGCCCAAGCACACTGATGTGTGAAAAGAGATCAAGCAACTTCATGTAACCGTGAAGGACGGACAACTCGAGTTGATTTTAACCATACATGGGACAACCTAATTGTACGTCCCGTGAGAGACACCCAGGACCTCACGAGGCAACCGTTCCCATCTCTCACTGCCATCTGCCATCAGATACCACCCCACCCGAGTGCACGCCCCTACAGACCCCAGGTGCCCCAGGCAAACCTGTGCCGTGGCCACTGCTACACTCGCCACCATCCCCCTCGCCCAATGGAGTGGAAATGTCCGTCAGACGTCGGTTTGAATCAAGTACTAGGTTTACCAGTTTACCACATTTCCCGGCATACGATTAGTACCTTCAAAAGCTTGACCAACATCGCCACACAATCAATGCCTTAGCCAACATTCCTCTGTGCAAGCGGGACATTCAACCAAACATGAATATCGCACAAGCCCCGCTTGCTGATCTTCATAAATAACATAAAGTAAAAACCTATATCTCGCGAGTGACAAGGCAATCACTCGACTTCTACCAGTCCTAATTAAGCATGGCAATCTAAACGACCTACACATACTAGTATTAGGACATAGGTACCTAGAAATCATGCAACTAGGGTTTCATTCAACTCCTCAAAACTTAAATGCACAAATTAAGGCATAAAGCAAGGAGGGTTAGTTTTAACAGTGGGTTATGCTCCGGGGCTTGCCTTCTTGATCACCAGTGGCCTTGGGCCCTTCCGGACTTTGGTCCGGGTCTTGAGCAGTAGTCCAGTGCACCTCAGCAGCGATGGGGTCACCCTCGTGCTCGACCTCAAGCTCGTACACTCCATCAACAATGGGATTACCTACATGAAATGTAGATGCATGAGATACAGTAATGCACAAGCAATCCACTAAAGGAATAACTCACTAATACATCACTGGGTAATCATTTACGGAGTATAAACAAATTTTTGAACTCAACTTGCAAGGAACCGGTCAGACGGTCTGACCGGATTTGAGACCGGTCTGACCGGATCTGAGACGGTCTGACCGGATCGGACCAGTCTGACCGAACTGGCAGACCGGTTAAACCGAAATTTTCGCAGGCTGACTTAAACTATTACACAATTTAAATGGAGCATCTATAAGTGACCACTAATAGTACAATGAGGTTTCTATGCTCTAGAGAAGCTCTAATAAAATTTGCCAAATTTTATTGAATGGTTTATATATTTATTACCTTTTCTACTCCATTAACATAACTAATTCCAAACCTACCAAAATCATGAATATACTTTGGCCAACAGATGCTCAACTCAACTCTACTAATCTTAACAGAACCATCAAAAGTGGTTTTGCATTTTTAGCACATTCATATGATTTATAAAGCAATAAACACTCTCTCAAGCACTCATTCATACATACAGCAATACATTAGAAATTACATAGTTTACATATACATATGATACACTACTGGAAAGATAATTTCACAAGGATTCCAGAAAGTCTAAATTCATGATTTTATGATTTTTCTGTGATTTTTAATAATTTACCAAAGTTCAGCTACAAACAAAGGAAGAAAAACAAAAGGAAAAGGGCTGCGGTTTTACATCTAGGTCCCTGGGAAATCAAAAGTAATTGCCTCAGGGTCCTTTCTTCGCGGATAGGTCCTCAGAAACTTGCATCCAGGCCCCTGCAAGATCCCACCTTATCAACATAAATCCAAAACATTTACCCATAACCCCCTTGAAGATCCATTTCCTTACCACCGAGTCCTCCTTCTTCAACCTCGAGCAGAGCTCGCTTTGTTCGGCTCAGAGGTGGTCGGCGGTGGTGGCCCGGCTTCGGTGGTGGCGGGGAAGAGGGGGAAATGGGCCAGGGAGTACCAATGTACTATGGGGCATCCATTTTTAGGCTTGGTTTGGGTGGAGGAGGAGCGAGGAGTTACGACCACGGGAGAGGGAAAAAGCTTGGTGGTCCAGTGGTAATGGTGGCCGAGAAACTCAAAATCCCGAGCCACTTCGACTATGGTGAGGCCAGGGAAAGGGTGGAGGGCGGAGAGGGCAAGGTGAGGCAGCTGTAAGCCGGTTTAATTGCGAAATGACTGAGAGGGGAAGATAAATTTGATGGAGGACTTATGGAGCTCGGTCATGGAGGTGAGGTGGCTGCTCGGCCTTTCTCGTGCGCTCGTGGCTTGCCACCGGGGCATGGGGGGGGCCTAGCAAGGCCAACTGGAGCGGGGAAAAGATGGACACGTGGCTAGGACAGGTGGAGGACGACGAATGGCGTCGGAGATGCCGAGGCCGGCGACGGCCATAGCGGACCGACTGTTGCGGTGGTGGGGTGAATCCATCATCGCAACAGTGTTCCGACCACGGTCAATTTCAATCTCCCAGGGACCACCGACTGTTGCGGTGGTGATATGAATCAAGCACCGCAACATTCCATGATATCAACACCGTAATAGTCCGTCAATCCAGAGACGAATTTCTCTGTTTCTCAAGATCACCGACTGTTGCGGTCATGGCATTGGGTAAGACCGCAACATCCGGTGACTCGGTCATTGCAAGCAGACAAAACCACCATCGAATGTTGCGGTGATGTAAAGTTGAGAGCCCACCGCAACAGTCTGTCATTCCAGTAGCATATTTGGTTAAGTCCCTAGGGCACCGACTGTTGCGGTGAGGCAGAGAGTAACCACCGCAACATTCTATCAGTCTAACACATAGGGGACTTAGTCATGAGGGCACCGACAATTGCGGTGACCAAACCAGAGAGCACCGCAACTTGCTGTCATTGCGGATTTGCATTTCCTAAGTGGATTTTGATTTGAATTTTGCTAAACCAAGTCTTGTCTCACGTCTAAAGGTTCAATAGGAACTAAATGAACATTTCCTTGGACAGATACAAGGGAACCTCTCACCAACTCTTATTTAAACATTTCTGGTATTTTACCTTATGATAGTTGACTTGGGTCACACATACACACATATGCACAAACAATATGCTTATGAGATGATGCATATCATAATTGGTTTAATTAAGTTCATTAGGGTTCTTAATTACTATAGTGATACCAGGGGTGTCACACAACACTATTCACACAACTTTATGAGCCAACGTCTTTCTGGGTGTCCGGTGTGGCC
>CM014278.1:87781890-87795400 GCA_004135705.1 Alloteropsis semialata | reverse complement strand
GTCGAAGAGCTCCCGGCGGTGGTTTGGAGCCTGCGCACGACGGCGAGTCGCGCGACGGGTTTCACCCCGTTCTTCATGGTATACGGGTCGGAAGCCGTACTCCCGACCGACCTCGACTACGGGTCCCCGCGTGTCCGTGCCTACGACGACAAAGGCAACCAAACCTCTCTCGAGGACGCGGCCGACCAGCTAGAAGAGGCCAGGGAAGTCGCGTTGGCCCATTCGGCAAAGTACCAGCAGTCCCTACGGCGCTACCACGCTCGGCGCATTAGGGGCCGAGCTTTCCAGGTCGGCGATTTGGTGCTGCGCCTCGTTCAAAGCAACAAGGACAGGCACAAACTCTCGTCGCCCTGGGAAGGCCCGTTCATCATCTCCCAAGTCCTCCGACCCGGCTCGTACAAGCTGAAGAACGAAGAAGGAGAGGAGTACGCCAACGCCTGGAACATCGAACAGCTACGTCGTTTCTATCCCTGATTATTCTAGGCTACTTTCCTGTTATTGTTTGAACGTACTCCATTTCGTTTCAAAGAGCGACGCCCGACCCTCGCCCATTGGCCGAGGGTCGGACGTCACTCGGGGGCTAACCTGCGTCCCCCGGGCCCTTGACCCTCGGCATATTCGTGTACCCGAGATTAAGGAAAAAGGGAGCGCCGGATAACAAAGTGGCGTGCGCTCGCCGGTCGGAATGCCAAAAGGACAAAGGCCCCAGAGGCAACGGTTCTAAAGGCTCACTGGCGAACCCATTTTAGTCCGGACGCACCCCGGCGGCTTAATCAAAGAAACACGAAAGGCCGAGTGTCAACGACGCAGACGCTTAAGTTCATTACAAAAAATGAGTTTAACTGTCTGAAAAAACAAAAGAAAAACAAAAACTAATCAGGGCGCCCATGGCCCCTCCTCTTTTGCAGTCTCGGCGGCGAGCACGGACGACAGCGGCGACACCTCCTCCTCGAGCGCGATCACCTCCGCTTCCGTCGTACCGGGAGCGAACCCGTCGGCGAGGAACTCCAGGCCGATCTCGGAGTAGTGGGAGCGAGCAACGGCGAAGGCACGGCGCACCCCGAGGAAGAGCCCGTCGCTCGCCATGGCTCGGGCCCGAGCTGGGATGCGCTCAACGTCGGCGAGCAGCGAGCTTGGACCCCGCTCCGACCGCACCTGAAGGTCGCTGAGCACAGCGCCGACCGCCACCCGAAGCGCGTCGTACTCGTCCCCCTCCTTCTGCAGCAGCCCTTCGAGATTGCGCGCCTCGGATGTGAGGCGCTCGATCGCAGCGCGGTTCGCTGCCACTGCTTCGGCCAGGGAGGCGCACTGCGCCTCGGCGTCCTCGCGGGCACGCCGCTCAACATTGAGGGCTTGGCCCGCGGCCTCGAGATCGCGGGCCTGCCCCTCGATGAGCCCCCTGGCCTCGTCTCGCTCCTCCACCGCCTGGGCCAGCTGAGTGCGGGTTCCCTCGAGGACGGCGATGACCCGGTCCCGGTCGGCCCGAAGACGCTCCGCCTCGCGGACCAGGCCCAGCCGGACTTGCTCCCGAGCCGCCGAGTCCCTCTCCCAAGAGATCAGGACGTCGCTTTTGCGCTGGTCGGCCTCGTCAGCATGCTGGCACGCCTCCGCAACCCGCCGCCGCAGGGACTCGATCTCCCGGTTGGCTGCGGCCAGCTGCCCGTCGAACTCGCCTCGTGCATCGGCACGGGCGGAGGCGGCTTCTTGGCGGGCGACCGCCAGCTGCTCCCTCAGGGCGTCGCGTTCGGCGGTGATCGAGGACAGACGGCCCCACGAGTCCTTCTCCCGACGCAGGAAGAGGGACTTGTCCCGGCTGCGGGCCATCAAAGACTGCCAAAAACAAACCAGAATCGGAAACCACTCGGGAAAAGAAGAAAGAGAAAACAAATGAAACAAAGATTACCTCCCCGCAAGGGATGGCGACGTCGCGAAGGGCTTCCAGGGCGGAGTTGAGCGATCGCACCGCCAGCCCGACCCCAGCACGAACCCGGGAGGCCTCGCTCTTCTCCTCGGCGTCGTCCAGGGAAAAGACAACATCGCCCGAGGCGCGGTCGGTCCAAGTGACGCGAGGGCCCCCGAACTCCAGGGGATCATCCCCTTGCCGGACGATCTCGCGGCCCTCCGGGGCGTCGGATGCAGTACGGGCCTCCTGACCCGAGCTCGACCCCACAATCCCTTCTCCCTCGAGAATGGCCGTCGCTCCCGCTCCATGGACCAAAGGCGCGGGGGAGAAGACATCGGCATCTCGCCCGAATCGGGCAGCGGGTCGGGTAGGGCGGCGATGGCATCCGGCTCAGGGACGACCTCCTCCTCGCGGTCGGCAGTGGTCGGGGACGCAACCGGCGTTGGATCCCTCGGGGCTTCATCTCCTGCGCCCGTCCCCTCCTCGGGCAAGAGCCCGACCTCTCGGGCCGGGGGGATGGGATCTTCCTGGTCACGACCGGGACCGGAGGGCACCATCTTCTCCTCCCCGGGCGCATCCCCGTCCGGCGCAGCCGACTCGGGCGGCACCACGTCCTCCGCTCCGGCCGGATCCTCCGCGAGCGGGAAGTACAGCCCGGCGAGGGCCTCCGGGATCGCCTCCGTCGAGTGCGCGAACAGGGCGCCCGACACCGCGGCGAGCTGCTGCTCGGGAGGAAGCGGGTCGAGCACCCTCTCCACTTGGGGATCGCCCAGGTTGATCCCTCGGCTCGTCGCCACCTCGGCAGTCCGGCGTGCGAGCCGCTTGATTGGCGCCAACCCCAAAGGAGCCGCCTGACTTCCCCTCCTGCAAACAAAAGGAGCCTTCGCACGCTCGTCCTGACATGGGCGAAGGAGGATCGACGAAGAGAGAGGGAAGAAACTTACCGGCGCGAAATAGGAAAGCCGCGGGACGGCCGCTTGACCGGCGGAGCCGTCCCCGACCCCGATCCTTCCTCCCGCGGCCGTTTGCCCCGGTCGGCCCTCGGCGAAGTCCGTCCTCGGGTCGGGGGTGGAGTTGGCGCACGTCCGCCGTCGCGTGACGACCCCGTGGCCTCCGGCGTGCCCCGACCGGCCGGGGACTCGCGCTGGGGGGCCGGTTCGCTCCAATCGGATCCAGTGGAGGAGTCCGAGGCGTAATCAAAGCCCCCCTCGAAGGGGCCTTGATCCTCCCTCCACAGCCCGTCCTGCCGAGCCTGCCGACGTCGCTCGCGGTACTCCTCCTCGGCCTTCTCGCGGGCCAGCCGCTTCTTCGTCTTCTTCGCCTTGTCCTTCTCCTTCTTCAGGCGTGCGGCCTCCGCGCGCGCACGGTTCACGGCCCGAGTGGCCGCGTCCTCGGGAAGCGGGGGTCGGGAGACCCTGAACGACAGGGGGTGCTGAAGGAGAAGAGGTTCAGATGAATCTCCGGACTGAAAGGAGGAATGGCGAAAGCAAAGGAAAAGCCCCGACAACTAACCTGGATGAGGGGATCGCCCATGGGGAGCATGACAGGGTGATTCGGCAACGGGTACCCCGCGGACGAACGCTGGACCGCTTCGCGAAGGCGGGCGGCCACCTCCTCGACGGAAAGTTCCCCGACCGCCATCACCGACCCTGTCCAGTCTGCCGCCAGAGTCATCTGGTCCAGTCGCAGACGGCGGGCCATCAGGGGGAGGACGCGGCGCGAATGGTACGCCGCGAGAACCCCAGGACCGGTAACCCCGAGCTCGCGAAGCCGGGCGACCGCGTCACGGAGTTCGGTCAGGTGAGGCCGCTCTTCCTGGGTCGGGCCCCAGTGCCAGCAATCCGGCCGCCCCTCGATAAGCCTTCCCGTGAAGGCCGGGAAGGGAGCGCCCGGATCGCTCCGCAAGTAGAACCACCTCGGCTACCATCCCTTGTTGCTGGAGGTCAGCGGGAGCGAGGGGTAACTCTCGCCCTGACCGGCGCGCAGCCGCACCCCGGCGCAGCCGTGGGGCCTCGGCCGCCCCTCCGCCTTCACTTCCTCGACATGGAAGTAGGATCTCCAGAGATTGAAGTGAGGCTCGATGCCGAGGAACCCCTCGCACAAGGCGACGAAGACCGCCATGTGAAGCAGGCCGTTGGGGTTGAGATGGTGGAGCTCGATGTTGTAGTAATGCAGGAGCCCGCGGAGGAAGTAATGTGGAGGAAGTCCCAACCCCCGCTCATGGAAGGGGACGAAGGACACCACATACCCGTCGGCCGGAGCAGGGACCTCCTCGTTCCCCGGCGCCATCCATTCTACGAGGTTGGTTCGCGGGCACAGAAGCCCGCACCCCACCAGGCGCTCGAGCTCACCCTCCGTGACGGAAGAGCGGGACCAGGCCATGACCGGGAGGCGAGGAAGGCAAGGAGGAGAAAGGCGGCGGCGGCGATTTGAGGGCAGGCGGGCGGCAAGAGAGGAAAGGCACGGGCTCTCCCTTGCAGTCGGCGGCGGCGATTTGAGGACAGGAAGCGGAGGAAGAAGAAGGTCCGGGGCCCCCCTCCTCTCTGCCTTAAATGGGCAGGTGAGGGGGCAGGCGCGACGCCTCGGGTCTCCCACCTGCGCCTCGGCGCGCAAAGGCCACGCGGCCCACGACGCGCGCCCTCGATCTCCCACGTCTCCCACGTCTCCCACGACCCGAGATTCACGCCCAGGCTCTCTCTCTTTCTCTCAACCCCTTCGCATTCCATACCCTGCCTCTCTTTTATTTATTCCGCGTCTATTCATGTTTCCTTCTCTTGCGCGTTTATTTTTCAGGAAAAACAAAACAAGCCCGGGCCGTTCTTAGGCCCAAGGGACTCGACGCGAAATCGAAAAAACAGCCCAAGAGTTCGAAGGCCGGCCCTAGGGTCCGACGGCCGCTCTGAAGCGTCCGAGCGAAGGGGCAGAGATGGGCGGGCCCACTAGAGGCCGCAGTCTCGGCACACGGGTGCCGAGGACGCCCAGACCTGCGTTCGAGCCTAAGATTCCTGACCCCATGTATCTCCACGAAGAGAGGCGACGAGCCCCTGTGGTCGGTCGAACGACTACGGGAACTAAGGGGGTCGGGAACTCTGGGGATTATCCGAGGTCGATCACCAGCTGATCCGACGGTCCTCTCTCGGAGGGGGACCGAGGCCTCGCTCGATCTAGCCCGTTAGTAGCTCACCGGGAGCCGTGTTTCGGCCTACGCGGTAAAACACGAGGCATGCCCTTACCTTCCGTCCCGCGGAGGGATTGCGTGAGGGGAAAACGATAAAAAGACGAAACGGCTTCCCGCCCGACCGACTCGGGGGCGCACGGGGGAGCTGAAATCGCAAAAAGAGGCCGACTGCGCGGCCGCAGAAAGACACCCCGAGTCAACCAGATTCCTTTATTTCTCAAATAAGGGCAAAAAGTACATATGGCCAAGGGCCGTGAGATAACACAAACGGGTTTCGTCACCCTCGGTGACGAAATCAAGCGACGAAGGGCGCAGGAGATCCGATGCAACAAGAAGGGCCGAACTGCGAACATCGCAGTCCTTCTTGTAGCATCTCCCCGCCCGCCGACGCCACGAGGGGAACTCGGCGGAGGATTGCGCTGTGGTGCCGTGACAACGGAGCGTCACCACAGACTCTCTCCAGCGTCCCGGGGCCGACGGTCACCGGCATCGGCATCACATCGGCACCCAGGAAAGAAGAAGGAGCGCGCAGGTGGCTGTACACGACCCCCGCAACCGTCCTGGCGAGGCAAGTCCGGGGAACGGCGACACTCCCGCTCATGCACTCCCCCTCGAACCCGTTCCACCGCCACCGAGGCAGGGCGAACGGACGGGAGGAGTCGTCAGAGCCAGAGCCGTCCTTCACTTGCGACGCCGAGCAGCACTCCTCCATGCCGGAACTCCCCGAGGTCGCAGTCATTCTTGTGGCATCAGGCGACTAGTCCCTCGCCCCCCGGGCCAGGGGGACGCCCTCGAGGCGGTTCACCGACCAGGGATCTCATGCTAACAAGAGAAAGAAGAGGCAGGATAGTTGCGTGCCCAGGAAGACGGCCCGAGGGACCCTATTTATAGCCCGAAGGAACCTGAGTCAGCACTCGGGCCGGGTACGAGGACGCGCCGCGTGGCCCTCCATGCAAAGCGACAGAGCATCACCAACGAACAGTGGGCTCAGAAAGGACGACATGACGACTCAGAAGGGAGACAGTGCCTCTGAAAAAAGCGGATCATGCTCCGGTCCATTGGACAAAACGCGGTGTCATCCTGTAGGGACCGCACAGAGATGGCAAACCCAACTTTAGCCTATAGGCGAACCACCGTTCCCCTACAGGCTCGGGGGCTACACCCACCGGGTGCGCTCGCGCGCCCCGGTAGGAAAAAGGACAAACTTTACTCCAGCCTATAGGCGAACCAACCGTTCCCCTACAGGCTCGGGGGCTACACCCGGTGGGTGCGCTCGCGCGCACCCCCGAGTGACATCTGATCAGGCATCGAGAAAGAGCCTGCACGGAGAACCACCTGTCCTCCGAGCAGGCTCGGGGGCTACTGTCGGATATCAATATCCGACCCTCTCACCGACGGGTGGGACCACGCAGTTTCGGGAATAAGATGGGCATAGGAAAACCCGCAAGCAAGGATAATATCAGGTCAGGGGAGGATCGATTTTCCCATGACTCGGCCGACCCTTGTCCGTCTCGGCCGACCCTCGTCCGCCTCGGCCGACCCTCGTCCGCCTCGGCCGACCCACTTCTGTCCTGGTCAAACCTACGCCATCTCGCCCGACCTCTCCTCGCCTCGCCCGAATCGGCGTGGGCCCGGGCCGGAGTGGAGTGTCAGGAAGACCGGGCATAAGGACGCGTCGCCACACGGCTATGCCGCGCCCCATCAGCATTAATTGGCCTTACCGAGCACTGTCCACCTTACCGAGCACTGTCCGGTATGGCCAAGGGATGTGACTCTCACTGTTTTACCTGCCCGCAGGCGCCGATCGAGGAGAAGCACGACCCCAACAGCGTCCTCCAACAGCGTCCACAGTGTCCCGTACGGCATCCACAGTGTCCCGTAGGCGGCGGAGCTTCTCCAGCAAGCTTTCCATTATTTGTTATTTGTTGAACACGTCTTGTACAGCGTCCTCTCCCCTGAGTATAAAGGGAAAAACAAAGCCTCAGGAGAGGGAGGACGCACACACGAAAACACAACCCACGAAACACGCACGCTCAGACGCACCAGAGACTTGGGAGCCCCTCCCTCTCTCGACCACTTGTAACCCCTACTACGAGCAACGCGAGTAACACGAGCAGATCGACACTGGACGTAGGGCGTTAGTGCCTGAACCAGTATAACCCCTTGTGTCCTCTCGCGAACCATCCGGAGCCCAAACGCGCAATCCACTAAATTCACTTGTTGGTTATTTCTTACACCGACAACCAGTTTACCACATTTCCCGGCATACGATTAGTACCTTCAAAAGCTTGACCAACATCGCCACACAATCAATGCCTTAGCCAACATTCCTCTGTGCAAGCGGGACATTCAACCAAACATGAATATCGCACAAGCCCCGCTTGCTGATCTTCATAAATAACATAAAGTAAAAACCTATATCTCGCGAGTGACATGGCAATCACTCGACTTCTACCAGTTCTAATTAAGCATGGCAATCTAAACGACCTACACATACTAGTATTAGGACATAGGTACCTAGGGATCATGCAACTAGGGTTTTATTCAACTCCTCAAAACTTAAATGCACAAATTAAGGCATAAAGCAAGGAGGGTTAGTTTTAACAGTGGGTTATGCTCCGGGGCTTGCCTTCTTGATCACCAGTGGCCTTGGGCCCTTCCGGACTTTGGTCCGGGTCTTGAGCAGTAGTCCAGTGCACCTCAGCAGCGATGGGGTCACCCTCGTGCTCGACCTCAAGCTCGTACACTCCATCAACAATGGGATTACCTACATGAAATGTAGACGCATGAGATACAGTAATGCACAAGCAATCCATTAAAGGAATAACTCACTAATACATCACTGGGTAATCATTTACGGAGTATAAACAAATTTTTAAACTCAACTTGCAAGGAACCGGTCAGACTGGTCTGACCGGATTTGAGACCGGTCTGACCGGATCTGAGACGGTCTGACCGGATCTGAGACGGTCTGACCGGACCAGTCTGACCGAACTGGCAGACCGGTTAAACCGAAATTTTCGCAGGCTGACTTAAACTATTACACAATTTAAATGGAACATCTATAAGTGACCACTAATAGTACAATGAGGTTTCTATGCTCTAGAGAAGCTCTAATAAAATTTGCCAAATTTTATTGAATGGTTTATATATTTATTACCTTTTCTACTCCATTAACATAACTAATTCCAAACCTACCAAAATCATGAATATACTTTGGCCAACAGATGCTCAACTCAACTCTACTAATCTTAACAGAACCATCAAAAGTGGTTTTGCATTTTTAGCACATTCATATGATTTATAAAGCAATAAACACTCTCTCAAGCACTCATTCATACATACAGCAATACATTAGAAATTACATAGTTTACATTTACATATGATACACTACTGGAAAGATAATTTCACAAGGATTCCAGAAAGTCTAAATTCGTGATTTTATGATTTTTCTGTGATTTTTAATAATTTACCAAAGTTCAGCTACAAACAAAGGAAGAAAAACAAAAGGAAAAGGGCTGCGGTTTTACATCTAGGTCCCTGGGAAATCAAAAGTAATTGCCTCAGGGTCCTTTCTTCGCGGATAGGTCCTCAGAAACTTGCATCCAGGCCCCTGCAAGATCCCACCTTATCAACATAAATCCAAAACATTCACCCATAACCCCCTTGAAGATCCATTTCCTTACCACCGAGTCCTCCTTCTTCAACCTCGAGCAGAGCTCACTTTGTTCGGCTCAGAGGTGGCCGGCGGTGGTGGCCCGGCTTCGGTGGTGGCGGGGAAGAGGGGGAAATGGGCCGGGGAGTACCAATGCACTATGGGGCATCCATTTTTAGGCTTGGTTTGGGTGGAGGAGGAGCGAGGAGTTACGACCACGGGAGAGGGAAAAAGCTTGGTGGTCCAGTGGTAATGGTGGCCGAGAAACTCAAAATCCCGAGCCACTTCGACTATGGTGAGGCCAGGGAAAGGGTGGAGGGCGGAGAGGGCAAGGTGAGGCAGCTGTAAGCCGGTTTAATTGCGAAATGACTGAGAGGGGAAGATAAATTTGATGGAGGACTTATGGAGCTCGGTCATGGAGGTGAGGTGGCTGCTCGGCCTTTCTCGTGCGCTCGTGGCTTGCCACCGGGGCATGGGGGGGCCTAGCAAGGCCAACTGGAGCGGGGAAAAGATGGACACGTGGCTAGGACAGGTGGAGGACGACGAATGGCGTCGGAGATGCCGAGGCCGGCGACAGCCATAGCGGACCGACTGTTGCGGTGGTGGGGTGAATCCATCATCGCAACAGTGTTCCGACCACGGTCAATTTCAATCTCCCAGGGACCACCGACTGTTGCGGTGGTGATATGAATCAAGCACCGCAACATTCCATGATATCAACACCGTAATAGTCCGTCAATCCAGAGACGAATTTCTCTGTTTCTCAAGATCACCGACTGTTGCGGTCATGGCATTGGGTAAGACCGCAACATCCGGTGACTCGGTCATTGCAAGCAGACAAAACCACCATCGAATGTTGCGGTGATGTAAAGTTGAGAGCCCACCGCAACAGTCTGTCATTCCAGTAGCATATTTGGTTAAGTCCCTAGGGCACCGACTGTTGCGGTGAGGGCAGAGAGTAACCACCGCAACATTCTATCAGTCTAACACATAGGGGACTAAGTCATGAGGGCACCGACAATTGCGGTGACCAAACCAGAGAGCACCGCAACTTGCTGTCATTGCGGATTTGCATTTTCTAAGTGGATTTTGATTTGAATTTTGCTAAACCAAGTCTTGTCTCACGTCCAAAGGTTCAATAGGAACTAAATGAACATTTCCTTGGACAGATACAAGGGAACCTCTCACCAACTCTTATTTAAACATTTCTGGTATTTTACCTTATGATAGTTGACTTGGGTCACACATACACACATATGCACAAACAATATGCTTATGAGATGATGCATATCATAATTGGTTTAATTAAGTTCATTAGGGTTCTTAATTACTATAGTGATACCAGGGGTGTCACACAACACTATTCACACAACTTTATGAGCCAACGTCTTTCTGGGTGTCCGGTGTGGCCAAAAGAGAAGCAAGCAACCATGCACATCATACAAAAATGAAACTGGCATCAGTACAGTGTCATGCAAGTGCTATTCCTCAAAAATCAGATTGGGTAAACTTTAGAATCATGCCTCAATTTCATTAGAAAGATTCAAAAGAGCATTCATCACTGAATAGCACACATAGCACCGAGAATGGAATTCAAATCCAAAAGCAAAGCACTGATTTAAAAGAATGAAGAGGAAAGATCATAAAGCATCTAAAAATGACATAACTGGATGCAATCATCAAAATTCAACTAAGAGACTCCCGCAATGAGAATTGTAATTTCAATTCATTAAATAAAAAGAGTTCCTTTAAACAGTTGATAGTTTGTTTCAAAAATAATAGTTTAAATAGCTAACACATATTAAATTGTAGATTTCACAATGGAGTGTCAAATTCTTTCTTCCTTTATGACATCGCTAATATTGTGGAACTTTAGAAATTGTGACAAACCAACATACCAAAGAGAAAATTTTCCATGTGCAGACCAACTTTACAAGTAAAAAACACAAAAAGGAAACATAGATCTCACAACCACATCAGTTGTATTTCATGATCCATAGATGGATAAGCTTTTTGAAAGAAAAAATCTTTCAAGTTTTCTTCTTTTTTTGGATTTCTTATATTTCATGCACAACAAAGAACATCTTATTCCCCAACAATTTGACGCTAAATAATATAAACTTTACAAAAAATACAAGTAAATGCAATTAAATAAAAATACGATAGAAATAAATTATATATAAAAGATATTTAGTAGACAGTATATATGATTGTGCGACAAAATGAAGCAACAAAAACCATCTAAGTATTGGAGCAATCTAAGTATTGGAGCAAACAATGCCAAGCAACAAAATCATATGAATAGAGATGATTTTGAGAAAGTCAGTGAGCCTTTTTGCAAAACTAGATAAGGACACTTGGCAGCCCCGTGAGCTCCAAGCTCTCTGGTGTGAGATATCCCTACCAGTCTTTAAGAACCCCGGTGTTGAATGCGTTTGGGATAGATCGATCAAAGAGCGCTTGACATAAAACAACCAGGGGTGGTGCACTCATGGTCTACCCAATGGTGAATGCGGCTAGCCAAATAGAGGTTGCAGTTTTGAATATCTTTGGCGGGAATAGATGAGAAAACAATAATAGATTTTTGCTTTTGATTACTCCCTCCGTCCCAATAACAATGCAACTCTAGAATAATGCTGACTCAAACTTCCTTAAGTTTGACTAGAACTATAAAAAATATCACTAACATTTATTACTTCAAATATATATTATAAAAATATATTTCAAGGCAAGCATAATTATAATTATTTAATAACATTAACAATATTAATATTTTATATATTTTTGGTCAAATTTGAGATAGATTGATTTGGTAGAAACTTAGAGTTGCATCTTTTTGGGACGAAGATAGTAGCTTTTTTCATTTGCGTACATCTTTCTCAACTATTTGTGATCAGCTTTTTGACATAAAAATGATGTAAAAATTTAGCTGTGTGTGGTCCAACGCCACCCAAGGGCAGTCAGATCGTCGATCTTTTTTACCCTGCAAATTAAAAGAATGCCGAAGTCTTATACCGATAGAGATAAAGTTAGACCGTCCGAATTATGACGTGTACAATCAGGTTTTCAAGAGATTTCAAATGCTTTCCTTTCCACTTTCTCAAATCAAGTTAGCACTAATGCATGTTGAGTCATCTTGATAGTATGGCTATCTAGCCTATCAATCCATTCATATATCATCTTCTAATCACCTCTTGACTAGCTAAATTGAAAATCCCTGTCATATATATTTGCATTGAGCTATTCATCATGGTTTTATTGAAGCTATTACCATAGTCTCCACTATACCTCGATTCATCTTCGGTTAAGTTGAATCAGTCCATCAACCCGTGCTTCTACATACAACACAGATTTTAGGTACAAGCGTTAGAAGTTCAAGGATAAATTTGAGGCCTATGGCTAATTAAAAATTACTAATGTGCACTCTCTCTGACATTTGTTCTTATATTTAGCACAATATATTTAGAGTATTTATAATATGTTATCAATTACGATAGGTTTTGGTTACAATTACTTTGTGTCATTTTCCACGTTTGCTTGACATGTTTGTACTTTAAAATATTTTTTTATATATAATGATAGAAGTTAATGATTTAGACATAGATGATTAAAGGTTTATAATTTGGATGCAATTTATTATAGTATTAATTTAGACTATTTTTTCATGACGACATATAAGCGCAGTTTAGATGAAGATTAAGGGGCTACTTTAATTTATATTTATAGTGGTAGAGATGGATAATTCAAATGTAGATTTAAGGGTAGTACAATAGATCTAATGATAATTATTCTCAATGATGATTAGATTCTATTGAATTGATGACATGTTGTTCCTGCTTTATAAGATTAATGCGAATGATAAAAAGAAGGATTACCGTGAAGGATGAAAATAAGTTTTCAAGTACTGGTATTATGATTTATGATTCATGAAATAGAAAGTTAAAATATTATGAAACTCAATATAAACATACTCATACGATCTTCTGAACCAAATATAAAAGCATTTCAAACTCAACATTGTGTAATATAATAAAACGTTAATAATCTATGACCGAAGGGCAGCAGAAAGTTTGAAGCTCCATCTCTTCTCTCGGTCAGCAGTCAGCACTGCGATCAAACGCTCGTTACATAAAGGATGCGTTTGGATTGCGGGTCGAACTGGGTTGGTGTGGGTTTGACCCAGTTCGACCCGCGTTTGGTTGCAAAAAAAATGGGTTGGGTTGAACCCAATAGAGAATATTCTCTCTAGATGCGGGTTGAGCTGCTCCCTCCAAAAACAACGGACCATCTCAACCCTTTTGAACGACGTCACTCACCGTCTGCTGCGCGTCGCGCAAGGGAACAGAAGCGAAGCTCGGGGTCCTTCACGCGCCTCGCCGGGGTCCTTCGCGCTGTCCGAGCTCGCCGCGTGCTGCAGCCAGCAGAGCTCGCCGCGCGCCGTAGCAGGCCGAGCTCGCCGCTTGGCTCCATGGCAGGGATGGGCGGCCGGCCGCAGGTCGGAGAGAGGGCCGGCATGGGGGGGAGTGGCCTACCGTGGCCGGGGAGAGGGTCGGCCGAGGCGGGCTCACACGCCGTGCCGCCGTCCTTCGCCGCTGAAGCGCCCCTGCCTAAGCAGAGACTAAATGTGATACAAATTATCAGTCCCAGGAGGCTGATACACATTTATTCAACAGATGATACAGAAACTTACAACCCACGAGGAAGCGGGCACCTAATACAAACTAGGATAGCTAAAAGGTAAACTACTGCGGAAAGCCAAAGGATGAACCAGAAC
>CM014278.1:87744546-87779449 GCA_004135705.1 Alloteropsis semialata | reverse complement strand
GCCGCTGGCCGGGCTCGCTGCGTGCCGCAGCCAGCGGAGATCGCTGCGCGCCGGGGCGAGGTCGGGCCAACCCTGGAGACCTCCGCCACCGGCCAGGCGAGGTCCCAGGGCGCCTCCGATGCCGATCAGGGCAACCTCCGTGATTGGCGCAGCACGGGAGCCGTCAAACTCGATGAGGGAGAATGAAGAAGATAAAGGAAAAAATAAAAAAAAGAAAATACAAGAGGACAGGTGTTAGGTGTATGGCATGTGGGTCCCGCTAAACACAGGTTGGTCCCATGGATGATTGTTGCTAACGCTGTTAGAATGCCATCCAACCCAACCCTCTCAATCCTTTCATCCAAACGAAAAACTGGAATGAACCTAACCTCTCAATCAAACGTGAGATGGATTCATCTCAACTCACAAAACAGGTCATACCCGACCCAATCCATTTGAATCTCAATCCAAACACATGCAAACAATACCACCTCGACCACGGAATTCGCATGCTTTCCTTCCTCCAGACCTCCACGGAGGACATCACATTGCCCATGTGCCCGAACTGAAAGCCTGAAACCAGAGCACGGGAGGCACGTAAAGGCTGATCCGAAAACGGCGGATATTCCCTCCGCGCAACAGTCCAAGTGTCCCACAGTAGCGACGACAACACGAAGGCACCAACTCTCACCTCACGCTCGCTACCACCCACCCCCGCCCGGTTCCTGCTCCCTCCCGGGGCCACCCCCGTCATTTCCGCCCCCGACGCCTTTACTTTTCCGCCCCGCCCTTTCACACTCACTGACTCACACCACGCCCCCCCTCGTCGTCACATCACTCCCCCTCCCCCGCAGTTGTCCGGGCACAATAAATTTTCCCAGCGCGACGGCGCCCCGCCCTCCAGCTCCGTTCCTCCTCCCTTCCCCGAACCTTCTCCCCCCGATCCCTCCTCCCATCCGTTTTAAGCCCGCCTCGCGCCTTCCGACGAGCCGCCACGCGAGCGACCGGTGCGGAAGAGGTGGGAGAGGCGGAGGGTTTTGCCTGATCGGGGGGCGGAGCCATGGCTGAGCACCGGAAGTTCGTGCTGCCCGGCCAGCCGCCAGGTACGAGCAGCTCGAGGCCGGCCGCCTCCGCGTCCGGGTTTTTGGGTTCTGTGCGCTTCCCACGGGGGAACACGGAGAATTCGGTGGGGTTTGAGGCCATTTCATCCGGATGCGTTGGTATTTTTTCTGAAAAAAAACCGCACGTTGGTGTGCGGATCGAGGACAAATCGTCTTAAATATGTTTGCATCTGAAAAGGTTTCCTGCGTTTTGATGGTTCTGACTCCTGTAGTTCGTGCGAACTCCGAAATTTCACTCTCTCCACCTTTTTTGGGGGATTTCTGTTTCATTTCCGGCCTGGCAATTTTGCGTTATCGCCGTTGTGGAATTCGAGCTAAATCGAAATCTCTTTCATCGCCACTTTTTATTCTTTTTCCGAAACGAAAGCGATTGGCCAGTCGCCCGGCGTTTTCCTGACTTTTCCGCCCAATAATTCAGAGCAGACAGAAAGGTTTTCGGTACCAAACAACCGCAGCGCCGTGTGCGAGTGGTGGGAGCAGTTGGTGGCGTTGACTAACGGGTGACTAACTAGCCTCGTGCTGCTGAATCTGCAGACATCTCGCAGATGCTGCAGGAGGCTCAGAAGCGCTGGCTGCGGCCCACCGAAGTCTGCGAGATCCTGTCCAACTACAAGCACTTCTCCATCGCGGCCGAGCCGCCCAACAGGCCCATGAGTATGGCTCCTTGCTCTGTGCTTTCCTTCTTGTTTCCTGTTTTCTCTTCAGGTACCGTGGCTTCTGCACTGTTACGAAGATGTTTGAGTCATTGGGTGATATTGATGATGCTGTTGTCCATTCTGGTTCGCTCAGTAGTAGCTAGCGAGACATTCGTGCTATGATTTTTGCTTGCTTTGTGGGCTCAACGTATTTTCATCTGATTGCTGCCATGCCATTCAGAAATGGTTTCGCATTCTGAAACGGACTGCTTGATGTGTCGTTGGAAAAATGGGCAATGATGGTAAAATTTTCACAGTGAATAATATACATGATTGCCACGAGACAAACACCACCCGGGTGATTTACTTTCAAGTCATTAATTAACCATCCTCAATGTCCCCGTACTTTAGATGCTTAGAAGAAACTAATAGTTTTTTCCCCTCACAGAAAGCATTAGGACAGTTACATTAGCTACAGAGCTTGATTGCTTGATTTGATCAAAGCTATTCTTATGGTTTTTATGTGCGACTCAGCTTTGTCTGAAAAGAAATTCATTGGCACTGATTCTCCTCAACTTTTATGTGACTGCAATAGGTGGCTCTCTTTTTCTATTTGATCGCAAAGTACTGAGGTACTTCAGAAAGGATGGCCACAATTGGAGAAAGAAAAAGGATGGGAAGACTGTGAAAGAAGCTCACGAGAAATTGAAAGTAAGTAAATATTTGTTATTTTCTTCCAAAACTAAGTAAATGTTTGGAAGCTCCATATATAGCAGTGACTCTGGATGATGGGATGTTCTGTATCTTTTTGGCATTGGAACTTGTGTACTTCGTATCATTTTGGTATTGCTAGAATCTGAGCATTTGCTGTTGTGGTCATGTATTATTTGTGCCTATACTGCAAGCACAAGTCCTACGTTTGCATTATTTGGTTCTAGGGTGCTGGAATGTACCGCTACCTTAACTTTTTGATTAATGGCCATATATTTTTATCTAGTCCTATTTCTTTTGTGCCTTCACTTGTCCGCTAAAGCCAGAGCTTATTATTTTAGGCTGGCAGTATTGATGTACTCCACTGCTACTATGCCCATGGGGAGGATAATGAAAACTTTCAAAGGCGAACATATTGGCTGTTGGAAGAGTAAGTGATGACTGTTCCATCAATTTGATTAACTTTATACCCAGAGGAAAGTGTGATCTTGTAATCAAATGAATTCTCTTATTTTACAGGGATTTTACTCATATTGTTCTTGTACACTACCTTGAAGTCAAGGTACACTTTCATACCTCAGTAACCTTCTCTTGCTTCTGCTCCTTTTTTGTTTGTTTTCTTGTTGGCGACTTGCCACTGGAAAATGGCCTGTAGAGATTTTATGTCATGAGCAGACATCGGCATTTATCAACTGTGTTACGAAATGCGTCTAGAAACCTACGTTCAGCAACTATATTAGGAAATGTGTAACTCCTATATTCACCAGCTGTATTAGCAAATATGTGAGATGATATATGAGCAAATACTTGCATACTTTGCATGTACCATATGGCATTTTGTTGGCTGTAGTGTTCACCACAATTTTCCTTCTGCCTTATACTTGATTCTATATTGCACTTGGCATCCTCTTTGCGTGTTGTGGTGACCACTCTGTCACTACAGACACCACTATACATCCCCATTCTATTCAGCGAGGCTACGATACACACTACATTATAGTTATATACCTTTGGAAGTGCATGCACACAAATTAGTCTATGATTTGTATGGAGCCATTGTTTGCAAATGGTCTCCAACGATTTTGTTTTAATCTAGTAATAAATAAATTCTTCTCTGAGTACAAATATAAGTTTAAGGCATTTGCTTTTGGGTGAGTAGGAGTACTTGCATTCTTATTTCTATCTGACAAAGATGTTAAGACTTTTTGTTCATTTTTGTTTGTCTTTGACTTTCCAGGGATGCAAGCAAAGTTTCAGTCGCGTGAAAGAAGAATTTATGCAGTTATCCAATGTTGAGAGTCCTTCATGTTCAAATTCTATCACTAGTCAGAACCAGATGGGCCCACAAACCATGGAGGCTGCTGAAAGCCCAATAAGTGGACAAATTTCAGATTATGAAGACACTGAATCAGGTACTACAGTTTCTCAATCTTCCTTCTGCATCATCTACACCAAGAATAGATTAACTGATGCAGATTCAATTATGCACCTTCTTTCAGTGTATCTAAAGCGAAATTCGGTGCAGCAGATAATTTCCGAGCAAGCTCCAGATACCACCCTGTCGCTGAGATGCAGCAGCCTGTGGATGGATATGTAACAGAAAACATGTTATACGCTTCTTCTTCGACTGTTGGTAGTAGACAAGGCAAGAATCACTGCTCTGTGTTTGAGATCTTGGGTTCCCATGCTAATACTATGTTCTAAACCATTTTTTCTGAACGCTTCCAGGTTATCATGGTGAAATGCTGCCAACAACAGCTAACGTAGATAATCATTCATTTTCTCACCATGACATAGCTAGAATGTTCGACAATGCCAACACTGGGCTAAGCAGCGTTTCCAGAATTTTGTTTGACTCAGTGCCATTCAACGAGCCCTTCACAGATTATTCAACTGGGTTCACAGAACCAACACTTCATTCTTCATTTGCCTGCTTAGAGGCTAGCGATCTGGAGGATAGCTCTCGTTTGCAGACGTTTACATCTGAGGCTCTGTACACTAACCACCTCAGCAAGGAGGAAGCTGATGCACTGAGTTTTGCTGGCATACCATCATCAGAGGTACTTTTATCATTGTCTGTTATTTTCTGTGAGTCCGTAGAGGCAGATGGGAGTTTACTTTGGGTGTTAGTGGACCAAAGATATGTATGTAGACACTAGCAGTATATAAAGACAACTTAACAATAACAAAGCACAATCCATTTGGTTAGGTAATAGCAACTTGGTTGGTCCTTATTTAAAATCTTGAATACCTGTAGTATGAAAAGCAGTGCAGTTCATTTGAACCAAGTGTACTTCCAATGCACATCTAATGCTTGTACCGTTCCTTATCAGAAGAATGTGAGCATGAGTACAGCTATTTGATGGTGTTACACCTGATATATGAAAAATTAATTTATAACATTTGTTCAGGTAAATGGAAATAGATATACTGAAGGTAGCATCAAACATCCACTCTTGAAGCAGTCATCATTAGATGTATTGACGATTGAGCCTACTGGTTTGAAGAAACACGACAGCTTTTCAAGATGGATGAGTAAAGAACTCGAAGAAGTGGTTGATTTGGGTGTCAAATCCACTTCTGATGCTTTCTGGAGTAACATTGAAACAGTGAAGGTTCCTGATGGTTCTAATGTGCTGACTAATGAACAGCTAGATGCTTATGTAGTGAGCCCTTCACTTTCTCAAGATCAACTATTCAGCATTCTCGATGTCTCACCAAGTTGCACATATATTGGTACAAATACAAAGGTGTGTAAGCTGTTTTATGTTCTTTTTTGCTTCCATTCTTACAATATGTATGGTTTAGGGCTCCATAGATTGATAATTCTACTTAGGTTGTTAGCAGTCTGCAGTACTCATGCTTCTCTTTTCTAGTTGTTAATTATTCTAATGATGCAGGTTTCGGTTACTGGCACATTCTTGGTGAATAAAGAACATGTGGAAAATCGCAAGTGGTCATGTATGTTTGGGAATGTTGAAGTACCAGCTGAGGTTTTAACTGATGGCACCCTACGCTGCTATGCACCAGCACATCAATCAGGAAGAGTTCCATTCTATGTGACCTGTTCAAACAGGGTGGCTTGTAGTGAGGTACGAGAATTTGAGTATCGGGATCCAGATGCTCAGTACATGGAGACTTCTCCTTCCCAAGCCAATGGTATAAATGAAATGCACCTTCATATTCGTCTTGAGAAGCTACTCACTTTGGGGCCAGATGACCATAATAGGCTTGTTTTGAGCAGTGGGAATGAGAAATATGAGGTTATGAATGCTATTAATTCCTTGATGCTTGATGCGAAATTGTCAGATCAAGAATCAGCTTCTGCCAACGAAGTAGTTTCCACCGCTAGGGATCAAAGTTTAAAGAAATTGGTGAAAGAGAAGCTGCATCATTGGCTTATCTGTAAAATAAACGATGATGGAAAGGGTCCCAATGTGCTGTGCAAGGAAGGACAGGGTGTAATTCATCTGGTAGCAGCATTGGGTTATGATTGGGCTATCAGACCGATAATTGTTGCTGGTGTAAATGTGAACTTCCGGGATGCTCATGGATGGACTGCCCTTCACTGGGCTGCATCTTTAGGAAGGTATGTTCACACATTCTTCATAAATCTGTTCTAACATGGGATGTCTACATTCACTGGAACTTTGTGAAAGAAGTTGCCTTATTTCTCTTGAACTTTGTTTGTACTTAGGAACTTGCATATTTTTCTATTGTTGAACTCCTATATTTATATGCTTTTCAGAGAGCGGACAATTGGCGTCCTCATATCAAATGGAGCTGCAGCAGGTGCATTGACAAATCCAACTTCTGAGTTCCGTTCTGGAAGAAGTCCAGCTGATTTAGCATCAGTAAATGGACACAAGGGGATTGCTGGTTTTCTTGCGGAAACTGCTTTGACAAGCCATCTGTCCGCACTTACTATTAGAGAATCAAAGGATAGCACTGCAGAAGTGTGTGGGTTACCAGCTGTTGACTGTCTCACTGGGATTAATTCTTCCCAGCTTGTTGGAGAAGATTCTCATGCTGAATCACTTGAAGGTTCTTTAAACGCTGTTCGTAAATCCACTCAAGCTGCAGCTCGGATATTTCAAGCCTTCAGGGTGGAGTCTTTCCACAGAAAGAAAGTCGTGGAATATGGAGATGATGATTGTGGATTATCTGATGAACAAACACTTTCCCTTATTTCTCTTAAAAATGTTAAACCAGGACAACATGATACACATCTGCATTCTGCTGCTGTCCGCATACAGAACAAGTTTCGGGGATGGAAGGGAAGAAAGGAGTTTATGATCATTCGTCAGAGAATCGTCAAGTTGCAGGTAATGCTAACAACCAAATAATTTTTTTGTCTTACTCTATATGCATGTCTACGGAATTTCCCTGACTTAATGGGGCTGCAAGTAATTCCACTTAGTTGACCTAGAATGCTAACAGTCTGCAATTATCTTGCATGTGTTAGCTTATAAAAAAACTTGATCTGTTCTTTTCATTTTAAGAATAGATCATTTGTTTGAAATACCATAGCAGTGTAGCTCCAAGATCAAGTTAGTATGCTGTTGCAAACTTGTTATTAGACAATTTGTAGCATGCTACACACATAGAATTTGGTCTCTTGTTGTGTTTGGTCCCCTCTGTAGCCTCGATACTAGAATTTTGTTCTTAAATTATATGTAGCAGCTCAGGCTTGAGGAACAAGGTCATACATCAAACTCTTTTTAAAACTAATACCCAGGAGAGCTACATATCCTTGTATTATAGAGAAGAATACATCAAACTCGATATTTAATAATTCTGGATATAGGCTCCATTGTAGGATTTCTATGCCATATTCAATGCAAAGCTTACCAGTTCTGTAAGTTGGCAGCACTTGTGAGGTGTTAACTTCTTGGTTTCTACTGACTGCATGCCATACCATGAATGATTGAATGATTATTGCAAACTATTGAAATTCGGGCAGTGCTGTTTGAACATAAGATTAAACTTGTATTTGCTTGTCACCAGGCTCATGTGCGAGGACATCAAGTGAGGAAAAACTATCGGAAGGTCGTCTGGTCAGTAGGTATCGTCGAGAAAGTAATACTGAGATGGAGAAGAAAGAGTCGTGGGTTACGTGGATTTCGACCTGAGAACCAACTTGCCGGTCCATCGCAAATCCAGCCTGCAAAGGCTGAGGATGAATATGATTTCTTGCACGATGGCAGAAGGCAGGCTGAAGCCAGGCTAGAGAGATCACTTGCACGGGTGCACTCTATGTCACAGTACCCAGAAGCAAGAGAGCAGTACCATAGGCTGACAACCTGTGTGGCTGAAATGAAACAGTCCAGGGTATGATATGATTACTGCTACACTTTGTAAGCTTGCTGGCTACGACTTTTTTTTTGTTTGATCATGCTCTGATGTTGGCAATTTTGGAGCAGATTATGCAGGATGAGATGCTAAGCGAGGCAGCCGGTGGTGATGGAAACGACTTCATGGGGCTGGAGGACTTGATCTGCATAGATGATGCGGCCATGTCTGCCATTTGGTGAAAGGTGAACTTGTTGGATCAGTTAGGCAGTGAGGCGGTTGCCTTGTTCCCCTTTGTCAGGCTAGTTCTGTAAATTCTTCATCTAGTAGCTGTTCAGCTCTGACTCTTTGACTCTCATTCTGCTAGTATTATGTATGTGACTCAGTTCCAGTGCATTGATTATCGGGAGAATAATCTCGCTCCATTTTCATCGTAGTTATGCATCGATGTGAGCGCCTCTATATGTAGTGTTACGAGGACATGTACAATCCAAGGTGCTTATATTGGTATGGGTGCGCATAGAGAGGAGATTGCCTTCTGTTGTTGTACGTAGTACTCGCTATCACTAATTTGCAGCACCTGGTGCTACTAGCTAGTAGCTACAGGCTTTGCGTAGTATACTAGGATGTACACTGACGGGTCATAAGAATTTTTTTCCTCAGACAAGCAGGGGCCGGAGCCTAGCTTCGCCTTCACTGAGATCCGCCTCTGCTCTTACGGTTTTAGTTCTATTTGAATTAGACATCTGAATGGAGCATCTTGGTGCAAATTTGCAGCATCTGACATGCCAATGATGCACACGCACCACACATAATCGGATTCATGTGTTCTCATTGCCACGCCACTCGTTCTTTACTACAGAACTCGAATTGTTTGTTGAACGTTTTGGTATTCAAGTAGCTAAAAGGCCATGAATCATGATGGGGACATAGTAGATAATAGATTGACAGCAAGTTTAGAACAAGTTAAGTTGCCAACATAAGCTCCTGCAACACGTGGCACTTCCAATCTTCTCCTTCCTGAACAGCTGGACCAGTCATACACAGCGGGACCGGAAGGAGGAGCCGGAGAGCTGAATCAGCTGATCGGTATCATTGTAAAAGGCCCCCTCTTTGGCCCCTAGCAAAAACGAATGTGGCAAACTTGGCAATGGCACAAGCCACAAGGGAGCAAGCATCTCTTTTAGGGCCGGCCATAACACGTCAAATCCTCATGAGCAGGAATCTAGTTCCAAGAACACGTCACACCCTGCACCAAGAATTCTTGGAGTTGTTATTTCCTAGCTCCAAGATTTCATAGAGCTGGAGTTAGGCCAGGGCATGCTGAGCGTTTAAGTGACTCATTCTTATCCAATTTAAGACTAAACATTGACATTTACGCTTTTTAGCTTGGCCTGTTTGGCAGAGCTCTAGCTCCCAGCTCTATGTAGAAGCTGGTGTATGTTTAATAAAATAAAATATTTTAAACTTCTAATTTGAATATAAAGAAGAACAAAATGACTCAACAAAAGACCCTCGATCAGCCTACAACTTAAGCTCTACTGATTTCTAGAGCCAGGAATGACCAGCTCTAGCTCTATGAATTTGTAGAGCTGTACTAGTTTACAAAATCAGCTCTAATGTGAAACTGGAAACTATAGCCCTGCAAAACAGGGCGTAACTTTGTCAGCCCACTCCATCCAACTATAATAGAATCAGTTATCTCCGTCATAATTTCACGAGAAGACTAAATGACGAGATCTTAGCTGTTCAATCACACGATTAGTAAATTTGGACTTGTTCTTCTAGTGTTTTTTGACGCAATTGACACCATCAGCATCAATCGCCTCTGGCCCTTTCATGCTTGCCTCCAATTTTTTTTTAGAGGAGGGCCTCCCAACTTGGGAATGGGGTCCACGTATCACGCCCAACAACGGATGGATCCCACGGCCCGCCAAAAATAGCAACCCCTTTTAAACTCGGCCCTCCCCGCCTTCGATCCTCGCCTGCCCAGCCCAGCCCAGCCTAACGCCGCAGCGATCGCCGGAGGTCCCCTCCCGCCGGCGGTCGCCAATCATGGCTGCCATCCCAGCCGAGGCGCCGGTGCCAGGACCGCCAACCCCGTACGTGGAACAGCCGCGGCGGCGGCGGCCTTGCGCCTTCCTCAGCTTCTCCGCCGCGCGGGACCACTTCCTGCGGCGCCGGTTCCTGTCGGCGGGCCTGCGCCCCTTCTCCGTCCGCCTCCCCTCCCCGGCCGGCACCAGCACCGTCGTCCACCTCTGGGCGCCTCCGCGCCCGGTGAACCGCCCCGTGCTCCTCCTCCACGGCTTCGGCGCGTCCGCCACCTGGCAGTGGGCCCCGTACCTCCGCAGCCTCCTCGCCGCCGGCCTCGACCCCATCGTCCCGGACCTCCTCTTCTTCGGCGCCTCCTCGTCCACGATCCCCGACCGCTCCGACACCTTCCAGGCCAGTACCATCAAGGCCGCCATGGACGGCATGGGCGTGCGGCGGTTCGCGGTGGTCGGCGTCAGCTACGGCGGCTTCGTCGGGTACCGGATGGCGGCCATGTACCCGGAGGCCGTGGAGCGGGTGGTGCTGGTGTCCTCGGGGGTGTGCCTGGAGGAGCAGGACCTCGCCGAGGGCCTGTTCCCCGTCGCCGACGTTGGGGAGGCGGCCGAGCTACTCGTGCCCCGGCGACCGTCGGAGGTGCGGCGGCTCGTGAAGCTCACCTTTGTCCGGCCGCCGCCTCTCATGCCGTCCTGCTTCCTCAGGGACTACATCAACGTCCGCTCTGATTCCTCTCCTGTCAATTTCGTTTTCCTTCTGCACAGCTGCATCTTGCGTGATGGACTCTGAATCTCTGATGAATTCGATTGATGCATCAGGTGATGGGCTCAGATCATATTCAGGAGAAGACCGAGCTTCTATTTGCTCTCATCAACGATAGGAAACTGTCAGATCTTCCAAAGATAAGACAGGTAGTTCTACTTTTCCCCTCGGATTGCAAACAAATCTGAAAACTTTCAATCACTGATGCCTTGATGGTGTTCCTGGCTCATCTATGCACGCAGCAAACTTTGATCATCTGGGGGGAGCAGGATCAGGTTTTTCCGATGGAGCTGGCGCATAGGTTGGAGAGGTCAGTTTGGTGCTTCCCTCTGATTATAAATGGCAGGTTGATGTGTCAACAACGCATTATCTATTGCTAAATTGCGATTCAATATTCTGCAGACATCTTGGGGATAATTCTAGATTAGTAGTGGTGAAAAATGCTGGGCATGCGGCCAATATAGAGAAGTCTAAAGAGGTGTGCAAGAACATCGTTGATTATTTTCAGGAGTCAGCTTCAACTGGGGAAAAGGTAGGCACTGGTTGAGATGCTTCCAGTTAATTATAAATGTATTTCTTCACAACGAAAACATAGATAAAGTAGCGTGATGGTTAAATTCAGCATTATTAACTCACTTATTCAACTGAACTGTTTTTCATACATAATACATATGACCTTCATAGGCATTATACTTAGAATTTGAAAGTGTATTTGATAAATAGTTGGGTTTTACACTTTTTTGTAGCATCACTAACATACATTCCTTCTATTAAATCAGGAGGTGCAGCTACACTGATGGTTCTTGAGCTGTTGAGCTTTCCCTTGGCTCTTGAGCAGTTGTGATTGTAACACAACCTTTGTAACTACATGGGCTACAAACATATCTCTCTTGTAACATGTCTGGGGACCTTCTCTGTTTAAAGAAACCTATTTTTGACCGGTGAAAGAAGGCTGTGGTCCAGTTTTAATTTATTGACAAGCCTAGTGCGCGATATCGACGGTCGGGCCACGGCTTGAGTTCACCGATCACATCGGTTTTCTTGTCATTTCGTCATATAAATTGCCGATGGTTATGCTTTTCCTGAATGCTGAAATTAAATATTTTAGCATCTACTTCTCTCATTTGAGACTTAAGATAAACAAACAGCCTTATTACAAACAGCAGGAGGTACACAGTAAGCCCGGGAGGAATGGATAGGATGACCAACCAGATCCTCCACAAGCTATGATCTGAGCCCCAGGGCTGGTGACACACTGACACTGACACATCACACACATTAGTATGAATCATGCTTAAACCCGTCGGTTGATTATTTAGATACGTCGATGAAGTATCAAGTAGTCCCGATAGGCAGTGTAACCCGTAGGGGCAAGTATGCCATGAGCCCCTGAGGTGCTCACAGGGCAAACGGCTTGCGGTAGATGTCGAACATCTCTGAAGAGGACAGGTTAGGTTCCTGCAGCATGAGCCATGATTTGTCATCAACAGGTTATTAGGCTAAGCGAAACAGAAATGATCAGAGATTCAGAGCCCCCCGTAGGACGCGGATGGCCAGAGCCTCACCTGCACGCCGCTGAAGTTGGTGACCTTGCGGACCGGAGCGCCGATAGGGCCCTGCAGGTTGCAGCTCCCGCCGCCGTTGGTCATGGCTGCTTTCATGGAGGTGAGCAGGCGGCCGTAGGTGACCCCGCACGGCTCACACTCCACCGCCCTGATAAAGCAGTGCGTCATGGCGCCCACTGAAGCGTAGGCCTCCGGCGTCTGGGGGCAAATTGAAGAAAGAGCGAGAGTTCATGGCCACGGATTGGGCTCGACCTCGAGGAACATTCAGATTTAAGAGGATGAGATTGTGTCGATCACTGACCACGCTGAACTTGCTTTTGCCGTCGCTGTAGCCGCTGATGAGCACGGCCTGGCCGCCGCTGGTGCCCTTGCAGGCGCCCGACGGGGGGCGGTGATCCTGCCACTGCCAGTTCCCGCTCCTTGACAGAGAAATGGACGGACGGTGTTTCATTAATTACTTGTACGGGGATGAATCTGGACGCGTACGCGTATCGGCGTATGATGCATGACGAGCTTGGCTGCCGGCGCGTGTACCTGGACATGTTGCAGAGGAAGGGGAGGTCGAGGACGGTGGCGCTGTGGCAGGCGTCGACGACGGCGTGGAGCTTGGCGCCGTGCACGAGCGGGCGCACCATGGCCTCGTTGATCTCGTCGTCCAGGATGGGGCCCTTCTGGAAGGAGTCCAGCGGGCAGATGGCCTCGTCGTACCCGTCCACCTCGTCGCCGTCGTCGTCGGCGACCTGCGCGCCCAGGCCGGAGAAGTGGAACACCAGGGAGTCGCCGTAGCTGCAGCCCTGCACCAGCCAGTGCATCGCCATCCGGATGTTGTCCTTGGTCGGCAGCCTGAACGGGTCCTTCTGGTCATCTGCACTGACCCAGCCAAGGTCACAATGCTACACAGTTCATGGACGATCTCCATTTATTATTGACAAATACATGGAAAATTATTTGCTTGCCGGTGAGCATGATGATGCCGTCGCTGGGGAAGCCGAAGCGCTGGCAGAGGAGGTGCCTCATGCACTTGACGTCGTTGATGGGGCCCCTCAGCTCGCCGCAGCCACGGCGCATGCCGGCGTACGTGATGCCGATCAGGACGGCGCGCTTCTTGCCGCGGACGCACGGGAGCCCCATCGGCGCCGCCGGCCTCGGCAGCGCCGGCAGCGGGAGCCTCGCGGACCGCCGGATGCGCGTCACGCCGCAGCATTGCGCGCACTGGACGGCGCGTTCGCCAGGGGTCACGGTGAGGCTCGCGCTGCAGTACTTGCAGCGGATCGTCGCCGGGGACCTTCCACCGGAGTTCATGGCGACGCCGGGAGGCCCGAAGCTAGCTTGCTTGCGCTGCTTACTACGCGTTGCTTCTTGCTTCTTGGCTAGCTTGCCCTCACACTGCTTCACTTCTTCCCTTTATATAGCGAATGAAACTACTATTGCCAGGTGCTGGTGCCAAAGATTATGCTTCTTTTTGCATAACAGGCATGGTGGCTCGTATATAATTGATGAAGTGGAGTGAAAAAGATTTGCGTGGAATTGATCTTTGAAGTGGGGCAATGATTTGAGTGGAATTGGGCATATATTGTCTTGGGTGGATCTTTTACTCTGTTTTTTTTTTCAAGAACGTGGCATGCATATGTATTCCATTAAAGAGACTCTTTATATTTTTCCTAACTTACATGAATAGAGATTTTGGTGAAAAACGCTCTCCAACAACCATTTCAATTGGATATCCAAATATAGATATCATCTATTCTGGATTTCTCACTAGTCAAAGATGGAGAGTGAGTATAACTCTCTAGACTGTGTACAACGTATAGAAAAATTGTTGGAAAGTATGAAGATATAGAAAACGATTTTTGCTTAAATGACTCTACAAATGATGATTTAGAGAGTAGATTTTAGAAAACTCTTGGAGAAGAATAATTAATTGTTTGTTTTGTTGTTTTTTTCTTGAGAGAATATTTGTTTTGCTTATCTGAATTTGCGTCCACCAGAATTACTTTGAGATTGATTTACTTGTATCTACTCCCAGTTCACAAGGAGAGAACTAACAACAAAAGCATCGAAAATTCAGAAGTTGAGTGATATTGTTCGAGTGTTCACTCAGAAGGTACCTACTCATCCTTCTTCCCCACCGTATATCTAGTGAACCCGCCTAGTAACTGTCAAATTACCAAGCAATAGCTGTTTCCATTTCCTTCTTATAAATAGGCTGAGATGATGTGATGAAAGGTGGAGATCTTAGGGCAATCACGTAATACCACCCGTGATGCTGCCTGCATATAGTCCAGATGACAAGTTGAAATGGCTGCATTGTTCTTTCTCCTTTCCCTTTTCTTCTCTTGAAATGGTCGCAAGATTCTGCCTATCAACACTACGCGACTTGATTCTTCTTCAGATTTTTATAATATATTTCTTGAGAACGTGGAAAGGGATCCTACTGCATACATATTGACACTGAAAACAGTGTACAAATGTCAAGAAGAAATGCATAATGCACAAGACCATTTTGGCTGTGTTTAAGTAGAAAAAGAAATATGGGCTTTTTTTTTAAACCTGCCTAGTCATGTTTAAGTACTTGCATTTTTCAATATTCATTGCCTAAATGTCAGCTGACTCGGCTCAGGGAGAAAGCATCATGTCTTTTAGATTAGAACATTCCCGATGGGCATTTCATAATAGTTTCATTCTTATATTATTAAATGATGTGGCATGATAATTATGAAGAGATAGAGAGAGAACGAATTTCATCAGAAATTATATATATATATATATTATTTCCTAGATTGGGGGACTAGAAAATTTCTTTTTCATTCGACCATGTTCAATCCCATGGCTGGTAGTTAAATGCTATAACCAGCCTATCAAACCATGGAATTAAACTTTGCATTTTAGATCTTGTATCATTCATTGGCGTTTTTTTTGATATGTGCCACTCTTGAAAACCGTAAAGTAAAATTCACCATAGAAGATGGTCTTTGTGGCCATATCGTAGTGGAAACACATGGCATCTTCGGGCAATTTCTGACATGGTTTGATGTGTTCTGCAAAGGTCACCACTTGATGATGTTTTCTTGCCACAGTGATTGTATATATGTTGCTGATTTCCTAACAACAGCAAATCTACCTGGATGAACTACATAGAATTTCTCAACCAAATTTTGATAGCCCAAAAATGGTGGACATAGTTCACTATCTTTTGCGATTTTGCTTGCACCTTCTTTTTGTGATATGTTTGTAGCACACTTCATCTATCCAAAATATCGATTAATTTTGTTTTGTTCTAATCCAACTAGCCAAGCTTATGTAACTTTGACCAGATTTATTAATAAAGATAGAAAAATACCATGATCTATAAAATCAAATTAGTTTTCTAAAGTTCACTATGAAATATATCTTGATAGTGTATTTATTTGATATTATGGATATTAATATATTTCTCTATAAAATTTGTCAAAGTTGGGACGGAGGAAGTATATCTCATTCGTCACTTGAGTATGACATATAACCATACTTGTGCAAATGCCCCAGTTCTCAAGAAGGTATAACTGGGCCTGGGCAACGGCTAGGATCATGCCTGAAGATAGCCCATAGGAAGCATGTCACGGGCCCACTATGGGTAAAGGAGAAACTGGCCTGCTACTAAGACCGGCCATGGCCCTAGTTTCCCCAGGACTGCATCATTCCCTGACGAACGCTACTTGTAATTAGAAGAAGCTACCCGTTTCAACAACAAATGATGGTCCTGAACAGTCGATTGTTTTTTAGTAATAATGACTTAAATGGTTGAGTATATCATGCACATGAAAATGTTACATGTGAATTGTTAAAGGAAGTGCGGTAACCTAAATCAACATAAGCGGCTTCATTGAAGGTGTGAAATTCTAAACTTGGGCATCTCCCAGTGCTGGATTTTGTAGATTTTATGTTTTTATCACAGCTTGGTGTAATTCATTCAACATAACCTTTTTTTTAACTCCATGGACAGGAAAGATGTCTTGTACTATATATTAATATGATCAGTCGTGATGCACTGACCAAAAAAAAAAATGGTGAAAGAGGATGGAGACTTGGGATATTTTTTGTTTACTGAACATATTGATGTGAAGAACCCGTCAGATTCAGTTCCATTAATCACATCACATCTTCATAACACATAGTATCACACATTTTTGTGTAATTTAGTATCGATGTTTACATAACTGCATAAGTCTCACAGCTTATGCCTTTCTCTTTGAGATGAAGCAGCATGCATAGTAAACACTTATTACAATGATGAGAGGTATAAAACTATGATCTAGATAGGTCCTTGAGGTACAAGTAACCAAGTCCTCCCCCAACCTATATCTAGCTAGGTTCGTTCTTGATATCATTGCAGGTGACACGTCACGTAATTCAGACATATGACTAGTAAGCATTAATTGGAGCTAATAAACCCGTCGATGATTATTCCGTTACGACGATACATAATTAAAGTATCATTGAAGGTGTGTGAACTTCTAAACTTGGGCATCTCCTACTCCTAGTGCTGGATTTGCAAAATTTATGGTTTTAACAGGTTGATGTAATGTAACAGAACCCTTTTCTACTCCATGGACTGGAAAGGTCTCTTGTATATTGTAATAACATGATCAGTTGTAATGCACTGAACAAAAAGAAAAAAACAAAAGGGAAAAATTAACGGTGAAAGTGGGATAGTTTTTGTGTACTGAACATATTGATATCAAGAACCCGTCAAATAATTCAGTTCCATTAACAATCACATAGTAGCACACATTTTCATGTAATATTTAGTTTCATTGTTTACATATATAAGTGCACAAGTCTCACAGCTTATACCTTTCTCTTTGAGATGAAGCAGGATACTACAGAAAAGTATAGAAGGCAGAAGAGGTACATATATGACCAACCAAATCCTCCACAACCAAAAACTATGATCTAGCTAGGTTCTTTCTTGATATCATCGCAGGTGACACGTCACACAATTCAGACGAAGCATCAGAGGCCAACCCGTCGATTGACTATTATTCGGGTTCGACGATACATAAAGTATTTTTCGAGCCACAGTAACCAATATATGGTGCCTACATGACGAAGGGCTTGCGGTAGATGTCGAACATCTCTGAAGACGACAGGTTAGGCTCCTGCAGCTCAACGACAGAAGGGAACAATTTTGTCAGGGCAAAGGTAACGAGCTTTTTTACAGTGGCCTGTACCACTACTCAGTAGTATAGAGTATAGAGGAAGGGCATTCTAGTAATCTCCTTCTATTGAGAAAATTTTCTCCCTTTCTCCGTCCCAAGTTTGAACCATATTGATGTCTTGACATAGATTGTTAAAAAATATTTACAGTTGTGCCATTATGATATTTTTAATAATATTATATTTGTGCAAATAAAATTTCTTCAAAAAATTACATTTATGCCAATTATAATTTTCCCTAAATACCCATACTAGACTATACTATCCACCTATATCACTATACCACAAGTCAAGTTTTTACCAGTATACAAAAATTCTGAGCCGTCCGATCCTTTTATATTGGTCCTTTTTTATTCTATACTGGTCCATCTTTAGAGTAATATAGGGCACTGTAAAAAAAGAAAGCTCAGGTAACAAACATCATCGACCCGACAGGGATCGGATCCTCACCTGCACGCCGCTGAAGTTGGCGACCTGGTGGTGCTGGAACGGCGCGCCGATGGGTCCCTGCATGTCGCCGTAGCCTCCGCCGCCGCCGCCGTTCTTCATGATGGCTCTCATGGAGGTGAGCAGGCGGCCGTAGTTGACCCCGCGCGGCTCGCACTCCACCGCCCGGATGAAGCTGTGCGTCATGGCCCCCACCGACGCGTAGGCGTCAGGCATCTGCGCGAGCACGGACGAGCAGACCGATGAGGAAGATGATCGTTAGAAACATTCGGCACGGTTGAATGATTGGTCGATCGATCGATCACTGACCACGGCGAGGTTGGTCTTGCCGTCGCTGTAGCCGCTGATGAGCACGGCCTGGCCGCCGCTGGTGCCCTTCCAGGCGCCGGACGGCGGGCGCTGGTCCTCCCACTGCCAGTACCCGTTCCTGGCGACGCGGCAGAGGAAGGGGAGGTCGAGGACGGTGGCGCTGTAGCAGGCGTCGACGACGGCGTGGAGCCTGACGCCGTGCACCAGCGGGCGCACGATGACCTCGTTGATCTCGTCGTCCAGGATGGGGCCCCTCTGGAACGAGTCCATGGGGCAGATGGCCTCGTCGTACCCGTCCACCTCGTCGCCGTCGTCGTCGGCGACCTGCGCGCCCAGCCCGGAGAAGTGGAACACCAGCGAGTCGCCGTAGCTGCAGCCCTGCACCAGCCAGTGCATCGCCATCCGGATGTTGTCCTTGGTCGGCAGCCTAAACGGGTCCCTCTGGTCATCTGCAACATGGACGCCGGCCGGTCGATCGATGGATCAGCATCAGCTCCTTGAGAAAGACATGAGCGCCGCCGATTCCTTACCAGTGAGCATGATGACGCACTCGCTGGGGAAGCCGAAGCGCTGGCAGAGGAGGTTCCTCATGCACTTGACGTCGTTGATGGGGCCCCGGAGCTCGCCGCAGCCACGGCGCATGCCGGCGGCGTACGTGATGCCGATGAGGACGGCGCGCTTCTTGCCACGGGCGTGCTGGAACGGCGCCGTCATGGGCCCCATGATCGGCAGCGGGATGCGGTCGCCGCGCCGGATGCGCGTCACGCAGTTGCAGTGCGCGCACTGGATGGCGCGCTCGCCGGGGATCACGGCCAGGGACGCCCTGCAGTACTTGCACCGGATCGCCGCCGTCCCATAGGGCCTTGCACCGAAGTAGTTCATGGCTAGCTGGTGATGAGCCGGGGGAGCTGGGGCTAAGCTGGCGTTGCTTAGGTTGCTTCTTCGCTAGGTTGAGTTCATGCTGTTCTTCGAGACCACATCTCACCTTATATAGGCAAACGAACTGGTACTCTGTTACCAGATGCCGATGTCAGAGATTTTAGTGGAACTGTGGAAGTGACATTGATGCCCTATTTAATTGGGGTGATATGGTGAAAAGTGGTGAAAAGTTTATGCATTGGGTCGCGTGCACAGAGAGAAGAAATGAACTGACACGATTCTCGAGGTGGAAAGAGAATGAAAAGTTCCTGGAATTAAACAGGGCCTGAAAGGAGAGAGGAAGAACATTTCAGAGTGGATGTGGGCATATATCGCTGGAACATTTCTGTTTATCACTACCGCAAAAACAGCCAAAATGCTGAATAATGTGAAAACAAAAAAAATCAGGTATATTTTTAAAATAAATATGCAAAAAAAATATGACAAGGAAAGAATATTTGCTGTTACTTTTCGTCATGTTTGCTAGCACGATTGTTTCTGATATTCTGATAAGGAAATATAATTTGGGAAAATTTGTGGAACCGAGCTGCTCACTTACACATATTTGAATGATAATAGCTGGATATGGATGAAGAGATTTGCACAAATAATATAGTATTACAAAAGTGGTAGACTTTTGTGGAACCATAGCTTAGTTGGTTAGGTTCCTTGTGGTGAAACCTGCCCATCCGGGTTCGAATTTCTGACTCGGCACGGGTGTCACATTTTTCTGGATTTATTACAGGATTTAATCGGCGCTATTCTTTCAGTGGTAAGCGACATGCCATTCGTCAATCTCAAGGTCAGAACAGTCGGCCCAATCTCTCGAAGTCGTCAATCTCAAGATTGGAACAGGCGGCCCAGTCTCTCAAAGGCGTTTATAAGGGTATGGTTTGCGTGCGTGTATACATAAAGATGAGTATTTGCATTCTGTACTGATCTTTCGAAAAAAAGAAGTGGTAGACTTTTTTTAAAAAAGTATTATCTGAATGGCGACACCCTTATCATATACCCCCTCGGGCCTCAGTTTTTCCTTTTATATATGCGACTATGTTTGGAACAACCGTATATATTTAAGGACGGAGGTACTAAAAATTCAGATGACAGAATAATAGCAACATCTTTCTATATATAATCTCTCTCTCTCTCTCTCTCGTTTTTCTAAGGGAATCGAATGATATGGCCCGTGATGACGTGTAGTATATACTCCACAGATGAGTAGGTAGATGTCAAGTTGAAAAGAGTACGTGATTCTGTCTCCTCTTTTTTTTTCAGGAAATAGTTGCATGATTCTGATAAACTCCAAGAATTTCACGGGTAAACCTGTCAACAACAATTTTGACAGAGTCTGGCCCTTATCGATTCAACTTTGTTTAGGACATGGTCAGCTAATCATAATCCCTATAGATTTAAAGGGGATTAAAAGAATTTGAGGGGATTTTGACTTGTTGGAGATTTAATCCCTTCCAATCCCTCTCAATTCCCCTCCAAAACCGAACATGCCTTTATATTGAGTGTTTGGATCGAGGAGCTAATGACTAAAATGCTAAACTTTAGCACTAGCACATCCAGGATGTGCTAACGGACAATGCTAAAGTTTTAGCCAAGACGTGAAATTTTAACTACAAAAGAAGTGCTAATGGGTGTTAAAGTTTAGCACCCAAACTTTAGCTCATCTAATCAAGACGTGTATAAACTCCTCAATCGTGCAACTATATTTCAAGCCCATCAAATTTTTAATTATTCATATGCAACCAGCTATAGCCAAAGCACTCCATCGAGACTTTTACAGTGAGATGAATTGTTTAACAAAATTCTTAATTCCTTATCGCCTCAAAACCATGCATCATGCCTTATATATATCCGTAGTGATCTCGATGGGAGCTAGCTATCGCTGTGAGGGAATATGTGCGCAAGGCAAGCCCATGCATGTAGAATTAGAACACGACGATGTGATGCGCATGAGAACGTAACCGACCATGGTGATCATGCATGCATATTCCTCATCTAGATAAGAGACGTAGCATCACCACCATTCACCAGGCAAGAGCGAAGCAAACGGCAGAGACGACTCGTCAGACAAGGAGATAGAAGGGAATCGGCGCCGGGCGCCGGGCGGCCACCTGCGACCACGCCTGATATGGCTGCGGGCTGATGAGGCAGCGGCGACCCATCGGCATCTCCGGCCTCTGGCCATCCAAGTTGGCCGCCGAACCCATCGAATGTCCGGCCGGCCGGCCAAATTATTGCGACGCCACGGCTTTCCTTCCTTCCTCCTGGCCAGAAGAAGGAGCCGTAGCCCGTAGGCCCGTAGCCCGCGCTCGCATCCATGGCTCCTCGGCTATATGCCCGACGTCATCTGTGATGACGGGCGCATCTTTACGCCGCCCACCTGCAGCTCCGGCTGTCCGGCATGAGAGATAGCGCCGGGGCAACGCGGACTACTGGGCAGCGGACAGGGACAGCCGCGTGACGACGTGGCGCGGGGAACAGAAACAGGAGCCCGCCGGCGAAGGCGCCGATACTGCAGGAGTGGTGGCCGGTGGGACTGGCCTGCTGCTGAGACATGTTGGGCCCGCTGACCGTTGTTGGGCCGCTCTTGCCTTGCCCTGAGCAAATNATGTCTTGATCTATCTCTATGATTTTTCTCAGAGATTCTAGAAGCTTAGGGATATTTTTCATGGTTTAATAACCTCATTAGGTATTTACTGGATTTATTTTTAATTGAAAAAGGCAAAACCACTTTCTAAAACCGCTTATAACAGGGACAGGGAGGTTAATTGAATGATTTTGAAAGTAGAGGGAGGTGGGTTAGCCGATTTGGAGTCTAGGGAGGAAAACTGGACTTTAGGCATACTTGAGGGACGCAAAATGAACTTTTTCCAATCATATACACGTCGTCAATGGATTCTTTTTTTTTTGCCAAACCTAGAAATCAATGGGTATTGCGAGCCTGTTTGGCTACGATCCTCAGACAGGTGCTCAAAATCATCCAAACAAGCCCTACTCCCGCACGCGACAAGTCTTAAATTTTTTATTCTTAGAAATTTACGATCGTTGAAACAAATGAGGGCCTTTCATCTGGTTGAATTTGATGGTTGAGACATAAGAGGTATCAAGTGATATCTATAAAATGGTACCAAACGATACCAAAATAGAAAAGATAAGTACCTCCTAGTACCTTTCCAACCACCGTAATAAAGCTCCTTTCTTTTATATCCTACCGCTGAGATATTTCCTAGTTATAACTTATAAGCATAAGTGACAAACATTGAAATAATATAAAAAATGAACATGGAAAATATACTCCAACATTACAAAAACAGATGTTTCAACAGTCAAGAAAATATTGAGGTGTGCTAATCGTCTATGCGACAAATGATAATTCCCTCAGAAACTGAAAACTCCACACGAGAGTACTCTCTCTATTTTTTAATAGATGTCATATTAGCCTATTAGGTTTGTTCTAATTCAAAGTTATATAAGTTTGACCAAATTTATAGTAAAATATAATAATATTTATCATACCAATAATATGTACTACTGAAATATGTTCTATGGTGGATTCAAAGAAAAAATTTGATATTGGATGTTATTATATTTTTCTAGAAAGTTGGTCAAAGTTTAACAATTTTGACTTATAAAGCTAATATGACATGTAAAAAATAGGGATGGAAACGGATCAGATACGCATGGAATCGGATTTGGATAGCACTTTTTACCATATTTTTACTTGAATACGAATACGAATTCGGATACTCTCGAATACGAATACAAAATGAATGGTCGGATGCGGATATGCATTCGGATATTTACTCGATTTAGAAGACAATATTTACTTATTTTATTCATTGATGGTTTTTAAATAAAAAATCATTATACATGTAAATACTAAAGTATAAGTACATAACAAGTGTAGACAAAGACCGCTCGTTAATAATGCACATTTATCCATAATTATTTCAATATTTAATCATATAAAAATTATATGAAACTATAGATAAATATATATTTAATAAATAAATATATACATTTATCATGAAATACTAAAAAGTATATAAAAATATTTTCATCAATAAATAAATAAACTATAATATTAAATTAAATTTAATATTCAGATATCTTTATTATTTAAATTAATTATATTAGTTATTAAAATTAGAGATAACTTTTAAATAGTTATATGGGTACAATAATAGTAATATTAGTAACAGAAATAACATTTTTTAAATAGTTTTGATTATACACTTTCATTACTAACATCCAAATAAACACTTTAAATGTTACCTCCATGTGGTCGGATATGCAATATTAAAATTGATATCATAATCATTAGTAACAGAGATAACATTTTTAAATAGTTTTGATTATACACTATCATTACTAACATCCAAATAAACACTTTAAATGTTACCTCCATGTGGTCGGATATGAATAGTGTCAGATATTGCCGAATACGGATGTAGAACCGGATAGAGAAAATCGACGAAAAACGAATATCCATATTTACATTTTAGCGATACGGATATCGAATAATTCGGATTTCACTTTCATATTTCCATCCCTAGTAAAAAAACCCGGAGGGAGTACAATACTCCAAGGACGAAGTTGAGGCCGAGCATTTGTCCGAGAAATCAAAGGCACATATGAGTTGTACGAGGCTAAGGAGCAATAAGGCCAGTCTTCATCGGAGTTTCATGAAGAGTTTAATTGGCATTAAATTGCTGGTAATGTCTTTATGTGAAGAGAGAAGGGAGAGTTTCATCATTTGTAATAGAAGTTTCATCCCTGTGTTATCTAGTTCATAGTCTTGGTAATGGTGCAATGAAACTGTGCATTGAGACTGACCTAAAGCAGGGAAAATAGTGGAAAGTTATGTTGCAAGTGTATAGGTTGCCTTTCTGGTTCACTCTGTCTTGAAATAAAGGACATTTTGATGTGTTCTAAGTCAAATTAGTCTAAGGTTCGCCAACTTTATAGAAAAAAATATTAACATCTAACCCATCAAGTAAGTGAATTATAAAAATGGATTTCACAGTGAATCTAACTATACTAACTTGGTATCACAAATATTATTACTCTCTTCAATAAAATTGGTCAAAAATAGACTTATTAATTTAGGACAAAACAAAATATCTTATATTTGAAGACCAAGGAGTACAATTTGAATCAGATTGAGTATAATCTTTGGGTCTGAGGTCACCAAATTGGATTTGGAGCTCGAGTGAGTTTGAGATCTATGGGTCAGAGGTTACCAAACCGCACCTCGAGTGATTATTGTTTCGATGGAGGTCAGTGTTTTTTCAGTGGTGGGCGCAACCCGAAATTTCACGCCATATATATACACTCCACACAGACCATTTTACAAGACATGATGCCAATTCCACTCCGCAGTAACATCGAAATCAAGTTCCGATTTGGTAGCCGACGAGCAAATCAGAGGAGGAACGGCTTCCGGTAGATGTCAAACATCTCCGAAGCGCAGAGCTGGGGCTCCTGCACGGAGCTGGACGGGATCATCCACCGAACGAAGGAGCCGAGCCGTCCGGGGAGGCGGCGGCTCCCCTGGCCGTCGCGGATCCTCGCCCTCATCGCGCTCAGCAGTCGCCCGTACGTCGTCCCCGGCTCCGCCTCCACGGCCCTGATGAAGCTGTCCGTCATGGCGCCGATCGAAGACGACTCGGAAAATCCCTGCCATGCATATCGAGCAATGGGTATGCATCATCGTGAAACTGAGACGGGGACGGAACAGGGCTTCGGTTCAGAGGCATACGCTGGCGTCTGCCGACTTCTGGTCGTCGCTGCAGCCGCTGATGGAGATGGCGAGGCCGCCGTTGGGGCGCTTCCCCGTCCTCTCGCCCCCCCCCCCCCCCCCCCCCCCCCCCCCCCCCCCCCCCCCCCCCCCCCCCCCCCCCCCCCCCCCCCCCCCCCCCCCCCCCCCCCCCCCCCCCCCCCCCCCCCCCCCCCCCCCCCCCCCCCCCCCCCCCCCCCCCCCCCCCCCCCCCCCCCCCCCCCCCACCCCCCCCCACTGCCAGTACCCCGTTCTTCTAACGCAGAGAGATCAGAGATCGATCATGGTTACGTGGTCGCCGGTGCTGTTGAGGGAAGGGAGGGACGAAGGGTGATTTGGTTTGGTACCTGGACATGCGGCAGAGGTAGGGGAGGTCGAGGATGGTGCCGCTGTGACAGGTGTCGACGATGGCGTGCAGCTTGACGCCCCTAACGAGCGGCCGGACGATGGTGGCGTTGATCTCGTCGTCCAGGATCTTGCCGCTCTGCTCGAAGTCCACCGGGCACAGCGCCTCGTTGTACCCGTCCACCTCGTCGTCGTCCAGGTCCAGCTTCTGCACGCCGTGGCCGGAGAAGTGGAACACCAGCGAGTCGCCGCTGCTGCAGCCGTCCACGAGCCACCGCATCGCCAGCAGCAGGTTCTCCCTCGTCGGCACCCTGCTCGGGTCGCTCTCGTTCTCTGCCACAACTCATGATTAGTTCGCTTCTCGATCTTGATTGGATCTGCAAGCTAAGGAACGGGGTGGATATTGAATTCCTTGCTGGTTACCGGTGAGCTCCAGGATGCAGTCGCCGGGGAACCCAAACTTGGCGCAGAGGAGGCGCCTCATCTCCTTGACATCGTTGACCGTGCCCTTGAGCTCGTACGCGGTGCCCCTGTACCTGACGCCGACGAGGAGCGCGCGCTTGTTGCCGCTCACGCTGGGGTAGCCCGCCGGAATCTCGAGCCCCGCGGAGACGGCCCGCGGCGGCGACGAGGCGGCCAGGGCGCCGTCGCCCACGCCACGGTGGCGCTCGACGCGCGTCACCCGGTGGCAGAACGCGCACCGGACGCTGGAGCCGGGCCTCGACGGCGCGGCGAGGCTCATGCCGCAGTGGCCGCACCAGGACGTCGCCGTCGCCGTCGCCGTCGCGCTCGCCATGCCCAGTGGCCTCGTGTTGCCCACGAGGTTGAAGATATCAGAAGTGATGTGAGTTCTGCGCGGCATCGTGCATGGTGGCCCGTGCCGCACTCGCTTGTGGCCTGATGAGAAGGGCATATGTGCCAGCATGGTAAAGCAAAGCAACGTTTCCTTTATTCCAACGACCGAACAATGGGTGGCCTACCTGCACATTGTCTTCGGTCTGTGGTTGACACCGAATGTGATTCGTGTCAGGTGAAGATTAATCGGTATTTAATTATTTAATAACTAACAAGGCATGTGTGAACTTGATAGAGAATCTTGAAAATGTGTTCCCACCACTGACAATATTTGCAGCACATTAGTAATTAAGTTTTCATGCAGGTCCAAATCCCAGATTATAATTCGTTTTGATTTTTTTAGATATATAATTTTTGCTATGCATCTGGATATAGCGTATATCTAGATGCGTAAATTTGGGACTGATAGAGTAGTTGATATGTTAGCCACTTTAGTAGCTCGAACCAGAGAAGATGGTCATATTTAAGGATAAACATTGCATCATGTGGATGATGGACTGTCTACTCTCTTTAACATGAAAAGAATACATAGCTTCTGTTTTGTCCCTTTGAGCAACGAACATCGACTTTCGTAAAAGAGCTAAAAAAAGTGAGTTGTTTTGCTATGGCCTATGGGAAAGCAAAGGAATGTGAAGAAAAACGCCTCTCTATGGGTTGTAGATTGGTGCCAACAAAACAAATTCTCACTACTTACCAATATGCCCGTTAATCCCTTTTTGGACCCCTAGCGGAAACATTAAAATGTTTGCCTTCTTTGCACAACTTTGATATTTTAGATAGTCGCGTGGTAAAGCGGTGGTGGCACCATTGACCATAGGATTGGAGTAAGGAAAGGATGATGGTGGCACAAACCAAGAGTTGGACCTATTCTTTCAGTGGTAGGCGACGTGTCCGTCGATAGCGAGGCGTCCGTGGTGACTTCGTCAATCTCGAACAGCTGGCCAGTCTCTCAGAGGTGCTCATAGGGGTAGGGTTTACGTGCGTGTATTCATAGAGGTGAGTGTGCGTGCGTGTGTGAGCGTCTGCGTCTGTATTGGTCTTTCGAAAAAAAAAACTAGAGTTGGATGTTGATGGATGGCAATTCTTGTGAGTAGTGAGCAGCCGGAAGTAGGGTAGATTCATGTCCTGAGTGGGGCACAACACATTGTAGGCTCATGCAAGTCTGGTCGTTTTGTCCATATGCAACACATTGAAAAGTATGTTCACATGTCAGAGATGAACGGGTTTGAACTAAACCAACAGCAAGCTACTCGAGTTGCACACCAGAGCACCATCCAAATCAAGTTTCAAATTAGCAGTCGACGTGTAAATCAGAGGAGGAATGGCTTCCGGTAGATGTCGAACATCTCTGAAGAGCACAGCTGAGGCTCCTGCATACACGTATGCCGTCCGGAGTGAGTGAGCTTTGGCCCAACGATTAAGCCATGGCGAAGTGCCAAAGGAACCAAGCAGAGCTCACCTGCACGCCGCTGGACGCGACCATCCTCCGCACATACCAGCCGAGCCTTCCGGGGAGGCGGCAGCTCCCATGGCCGTCGCGGATCCTCGCCCTCATCGTGCTCAGCAGCCGCCCGTACGTCGTCCCTGGCTCCGCCTCCACGGCCTGGATGAAGCTGTCCATCAGGGCGCCGATCGATGCCGACTGAGGAAACCCCTGCAAGGATCAAGCGGAACGTCTGAACAATTGCAGACCTTCAGACTGCAGTGCTCTGTCTGATCTGAACATCACATGAAGTTTCATCGGAAGACGAAGCAGAGTTTGGGTTCAGAAATGAATTACGCTGGTGTCTGCGGATTTCTGGTCGTCTCTGCAGCTGCTGATGGAGATGACCAGGCCTCCGTTCGGGCGCTTCCCCGTCGTCCCGCACGGCCGGCAGTGGTCCTCCCACTGCCAGTACCCCGTCCTTCAAATGCAGAGCTAGCTCTGTCACGCTTCCATGGTCGGAGCTGGAAAGATTTGATCGGCTGTGCCCGTGCGTACCTTGACATGCGGCAGAGGTAAGGGAGGTCGAGGATGGTGCCGCTGTGGCAGGTGTCGACGATAGCGTGCAGCTTCACGCCCCTGCCGAGCGGCCGGACGATGGTGTCGTTGATCTCGTCGTCCAGGATGACGCCCTTCTTCTCGAAGTCCACCGGGCACAGCGCCTCGTTGTACCCGTCCACCTCGTCGTCCTTCAGGTCCGCCTCCTGCACGCCGTGGCCGGAGAAGTGGAACACCAGCGAGTCGCCGGAGGCGCTCCCCTCCGTCAGCCACCGCATCGCCCGGAGCAGGTTCTCCCGCGTCGGCACCCTGCTCGGGTCGCTCTCCTTCTCTGCCACCACATCATTGCATCCACTGACCTGATTATCTCGATTCTCACTTCTCAGAAAAAATCTGCAAGCAAAAATACGAGGTTTCTGTTACCGGTGAGCTCCAGGATGCAGCCGCTCGGGAACCCGAACTTGTCGACGAGGACGCGGCGCATCTCCGTGACGTCGTTGACCGTGCCCTTGAGCTCGTACGCGGTGCCCGTGTAGCTGACGCCGACGAGGAGCGCGCGCTTCTTGCCGCATATCTTGGGGTAGCCCGCCGGAGTCTCACGCCGGCCCGGGGAGACCAGCGGCGGCCACGGAGGCAAGGATGCCGCCAGAGACACCGTCATGGCGCTCTCGCCCACACCGCGCTGGTGCCCAATGCGCGTCAACCGGTGGCAGAACGCGCACCAGACGCTGGAGCCGGAGCCGGACGGCGTGGAGAGACCCATGGCGCAGTGGCTGCACCACGACGTCGTCGTCGTCCTCGAGCTCGCCATGCCGAGCGGCCTCGTGCTCCCTGTGAGGATGAAGCTCCGACGGTCTTCGTCTTCAGCACGCACGGTGTTCTAGATGCCGGAAGTGTGTAGAGCAATGGTGATATGCGCTTAGAAGAGAGCAGAGCACTATGCATCGTAGCCCATTGTGCACTAGCTTTTGCCTTGAGGTAGAGGGGCACATACGGGAAGAAAAAATCATCTGGGATCTTAGACTATCTGCAGCGGTATATCATCCTCTAAAGGCAATTTTCAGTGCTCCTCTAAAAAATTTTCTCCTCTAAATGACATAACAGTGCAACAATGTCCTCTATTTTCAATCCTAAAAAAGAATATTCCTCTCCAGATTCCTTATCCATCCCCAACACCCCACCCCACCCCTCGCAATCGACTCCGTCGGCCCGGCCCCAATCCGCCTCGCCCGGCGTCGGGCGCCGCCGTTCCCAACCGCCTCCCCCGGTCCCTCCTCCGCTGGCCCCTCCTCTCCTCTCTTTCCTCTTTCCTCTCCGGCTGGCCGCCGGCGTGCTCGAGTCCTGCGCCCGCATTCCCTCCCCTTCTCCCATCCCTTCGGCAGCACGAGACCAAGAACCCGCAGTCCGCTGCGGCGGCGGGGACGGCGTGGGAGGGAACAGCCTCCGGGACAGCGCGGCGGCGAAGTGGACGGCGACGCGGCCGAAGCCGGAGGCCGGCGAGACGCCGGCGAGCCCGGCGTGGGCGTCGGCCAGGAGCGCGGACGCGCCCGCGAGGTCCCCGGCCTCGACGGCGCCGGCACAGCTCATGAGGAGGTGCACCAGGCGGATGCCCGCGGCCTCCTCCTCCTCTTGCCGCATCGCCGCCAGCGCCGCGGCGAAGTCGGGCAGCGGCGTAGTAGGAGGCACCGCGTGCATGTCCGCCGCGTCCCCGTAGTACGCCGCCCCGGCGTCGGGCACGGCGGTGGGCAGCGGGGGCAGGGCGACGTCGAGCCCGGGGTCCGCGGGCCACTGGAAGGGGAACCCGCCGCCCGTGGCCATGGGTCCGTGGTGGTGGGGGAGGGAAGCTGGCTCGGTGGCGTGCGCAGCCCCTCCCGCCGTGCAGCGACGAGGTCCAGCAGCCGAACGCATCGGGGGCGGTGAACGCGTCTGCGGCACGGGACTGCCCGCCGGCCTCTGCCATGGTGGCGTCCTCGCCGTCGGGCAGGCCTGCGGGTGCCGAGGGCAGCGGCAAGGGGAAGACGGCGCGGCGGAGCGGCCTGCGTGCGAGGTTTGGGGGAGAAAGCGACGCCTGGGAATGTGGAGGAGGGAAGCATCACCCTGAAATTTGGAGGATGCTTTACAGGCTACTGTTGCAGGAGATTTTTTCTCCAAAACCGCTATATTTAGAGGTCCAAGACTCTTTACAGGCTGCTGTTGCAGATAGCCTTAGACTATTATTTTTTCTTTATCGACCCGACACATGGTTGACCGCGTGGCACAACGAATCTCACAGTAAAGCAACGGATCCATTTGTTTTTTGAAGCAACGGATCCATTTATTCCAGGAAGCAAATGATCACGGGCTACAAGCCGCAGCTTTCGATCGGTATCTTACTATCTTACAATTAGAGACTCTTTTTGAAGCCTCCAAATAAAGTCACCTAAGATTTTAGGTGGACACTCTAGAAAAAGAGAGAAATCGTAAAAATTCTCACAAAAAAGCAAAACATCTAGCCATCAATTGGAACACTCAAATTATCATAGCCATTAGATCTATTATATTTTCTAAAAAATTGCCCACCTATACCATTATAAAAATAGCTTAAAGTAACCCCCTAAATATATATCAAAATTACCCACCTCTGCCATTATATAAAATAAACTAAAGTAACCCCCTAATCTTCATCAAAATTACCCACTATGTCATTATAAATAATATTTAAAATAACCTCATAAATTTTCAACTAAAATACCCACTACGAATATCTAAAAAATAACTTAAGTTAACTGTTTTACGTCTATATTACCCACATATGTCACTATTAAAACTAACATGAGATAATCCTACATTGAAATCCAAATCACCTTAATTAAAAATATACACCAATATAACATTCTAAATCATGTATTTCATACACTATTGGTATATTATTAGTTACTAATTAAGGTATATACGCATAATATGCGTTGTCATTTATAAATATATAGGGGAAGTGACGATAATATAGAATTATACATTAAAATTATAGTTCAAACTTAGGGTTCATTAAATAAATTCAAGGCATACATGTGATGCAAAGTGACAATTTAAATATTATAATTGTGTATGAAAATATTATACAGTAATTACTAATAAAGATCTATCACAATCAGATAAAGTAATAAATATATATCTATATAGGTATTATGTTCGAATATTTAAACAAATGAGAAATAGCTCATAATAGTTTGGTAGAAATGTAGCCTTAATTTTTTATTTGGAGACTCTGCATTAGTAATCATGAGACACGCTAGAAAAAAGATAAATCCTAGAAATTCTGACAAAAATAAGAAACGTCAATCATGTAAACTCTAATAACCATAGTCATTAGTCTATTATATTTTTTAAAAAGTTAGCCACCACTATCATTATAAAATTATTCTAAAATAAATCCTAAAAATGTATCTAAATTATCAAACTATGCCATTATAAAAAATAATTTAAATTAACCACATAATTTTTTATCTAATTTACTCATGCATATCATTATAAAGGATAATTTAAAATAACATTCAAATTTGTATCAGAGAACAAGATGAAGCATGTCTAATCTGATCGTGAGACGTATATGACAGACTGCTGAAACATTCCTTCCTTTAGAAATTGCTAAAGATATATATAGATAGAGATAGAGAGGTAGGAGATTAAGATTGATGGGTTCTGTTAGGACTCTAATCCAATTAGAAAACCGATGCCGATGGTTAGGACCGTAGTTACAATTCGTCGCGATAGGTGGGACCTACCTGTCAGGACGAACAAAAAAAAAGGAAGAAGCAATCCTCTCTTTAGAAATAGGTAAGGATATGTGAGGAAGTAATGAAAATATTGATTTTTATTTTAAATGCAATGTACGGAGGCGCGATACAAAGTGTAAGAATTGTGAACGTGGATGAAAAAGTGTATAGAGTAATTACTAATTAAAAATCAATTTCAAATAGAAAATGATAAGTGCACATATTTATGAGCATAATGTTGAAGTATTAACAAAAATTAAAGAGTAATATGTAAACAATTTTGATTATTAGGTAGGAGTTTAATTTTTGAATACTTTTAAATATAATAACTTTTAAAAATATTAGCCCGTGCGGGAGCACGGGTTGATGGACTAGTATAGTTAACTTAACAGGGAATATATCGCTCTGTTCACACACTCTTCTCTTCTACTATTGAGTTACATTCTATATATCCTTATGTTGTCATGGGAATAAAAAAATCAATACAATAAAAAAACATGAAACAACATGATGTTTAGATATCATTAGACACTTGCAATCTTCATGGTCTAGCTTAACAACAGTGTCGCTTTGAACCACATTGAGATACGTAAGCATCACTTCTACATAACAGCATCAAAACAAGCATGAACAAAGAACACCAAGCACAAAATTCAAGCAGTATAAAGGAAACAAGTTTAGATCATGATAGTTGAGTTCAATACAACTCTCCTTTTCAGATTGTTTTGGCTATGATGTTTTTAACATATTCTCGCATGCTTGCAATGATCGTAAATCGCCATTAGTTCCTGTCATACGAGTTCCCCTACAAGGAGAAATTATGGACATAAGCATATAAACTTCGAATAAAAACGCTCTTGTTAGTAACCTAGGTGATTGGTACCCAGAAGCTTCATATCTCATTTTTTTCACCTTTGAGGTATAGCCCAATCTCCTCAATGATTGCAAGAATAGTTAGAAAAAAAGTTTTCCAATTATTATTTTAATAAATAGTTCACCGTTTCTTACTACAAAATAAATATTTTGATCTAAAATATTAAAAAAGCTCAAATAATATTTTCCACTATTTGTGAAAAAAATAAAACAAAAAATAAAAGTAGTATACAGGAACGCAAACACATTAGCGAGATCACATATTCCACTAATTTTATGATATTATAGCATACATGAATATATGTATGTGACAAAGCCTTTTTTTTTGTCTTCTGCGTTGATGCGTTAGATAGAGACTGCGTGGTTAGTTAATTTATATGCCACAGAGAGGTGGTGAGCGCGACGAGTGGAAGATCATCCGTGCGAGCGCATCTGCAGCAGAATTTTTTTTAATTTGGTATTATTTTAAATACAAATAGCAGCTGTAGGGGTCGAATTGCGAAAATTTCTAGTTTGGTGTCGACTGGGCACCTATCGGCTCTCCAAAGACCGATAGCTTGTTATCGTCCAATGAGAAGCCGACTGGACGTCCAACCTGGCATCGGTAGCCTCCACGTAGGCTGTCGGCCACGCATGGGTCGGCCACGCAAGGACTAATCGGCCGCTCAGAGGCCGACTGGCCTTATCGGCTGCGGAGTAGCCGATAGGTCTATTTACCCCCCGGTCACCTCCTTCCTCGAGTAACTGTGCATCTCTTATTCGAAATCACCGCGTCGCGTGAGAGAGCCGGCGGCCGCGGCGTACTCGGGTGGGCGGGCGGTCGAGCAGGCGGTGGAGGAGGCGCGGAGGGCGGGACGACGGTCGAGCCGGCGGTTGGCGAGGCGCNCGGGGGATATCGGCCCCTCAGCGGCCGACTGCCGCCGACGCCGAGCGCCGCCGACGCCGCAGGACGCCGGTGAGTATCCCTTCTTTTTTTTATTTTTGGATTAAGGTTTTAGGAATTAGAAATTGTTTTAGGTAGGGATTGATTTAGGATTTATAAACTTGTAGGAATTGTTTTAGGATTTAGTAATTGATTTAGGTTTTAGGAATTCGTAGGAATTGATTTAGGATTTAGAAAAGTGTAAGAATTGATTTAGCATTTAGAAAATGATTTAGATTTTGTAAATTGATGTAGGTTTAGAAAATGATTATGTATTAAGAAATTGATTTTGGTTTAGGTAGTAATTGATTTAGGATTTTGAAACAGATTTAGGATTTTGAAAATTGTAGTAATTGTTTTAGGGTTTAGAAATTGAGTTAGGTTTTAGAAAATTGTAGGAATTGATTTAGGATTTAGAGAAGTGTAGGAATTGAATTAGCATTTAGAAAATGATTTAGATTTTATAAATTGGTGCGGGTTTAGAAATTGATTTATGTATTAGTAATTGAAAAAGGGTTTTTTCTGGTAAGTTAGTAAATGTATTATTTGGCGAGTAGCTAATGTTAAGTAGCATGATATTTGCATCAGGTATGAATTCGGAAGTAGTGAATATCAGAGTTCATCATGGGAATGGTTACGCCACGTGGTGTGATTCTGGGGTAGACTTGAGCAACTATTTATTTGTTGACACAACCTTGACAAACCCAATACAGATGCGACGGGAGGAAGTGGTAGGGTGGTTGCATAGTATGCTGCTGGTGAACCCGTCGTATTTTAGGCTAAAAGTGAGTGGGGTGGTTCCTAGGCAGCGTGAGCATGGTTGGAAGTGGGAACTATATGTGCTTAGGAACTCAAAATGTTGGAGGGCATTTGTGGACATGGCGTTGAATGGTCCGTTCAAATTTCCCCTGGTGGTTCTTGTTGAAGCGGAGATGGTAAATAACGAGCATGGTGATAACGAGCATGGTGAGAGCAGTAGGGCAGAGGCGGTTGATGAGAGTGATGTGGGTCAGGCGGTGTTGGAGAATGTTGTCATGCAGCCTGTTTTTGAGTAGACACATCTAACTGATGAGGACGACGAAATAGGGGTGCCAGTGGATGCTGATCAGGGCGAGGTGGATGAGGAAATTGTTGATGAGATGGAGTGTGATGATGATGAGTATCGGACCTTTGTAGATGGAAGAGATGGGAGAAATTTTGAGGATGAAACAAGTGTCCCTGATGAGTGGAACAACTTTGACTTGGATGGACTGACGGTTAATGATGGACACAATTCGAACTGGGAGTATGGTAAGCTTGAGATCATGAAAGGCCAAATGTTTCATGACAAGTCTCATCTTCAGCATGCAGTCAAGAAGTGGGCTTTCTCAGAGAAGAGACCATTTAAAGTGGTCATTTCAAAC
>CM014278.1:87726387-87743546 GCA_004135705.1 Alloteropsis semialata | reverse complement strand
CCTGGAATAATGCAACGCCATGGTTACTTGTTCTCCATTTGTGCTTTATTATTATTATGTACTTACCTGATATTATTGATCTATGACTACTGCTTCTTTCTTTGGGATATGCTGGCTACATTTGAAAGTTTGAGTACGTTAACAGCCATTGGATAAGCATATGGAGGATCGTGGCTGAATTTCAGGCTCAGCAGATTATATAATATTACAAGGAGCAAACATATGATGTTCACCATACTGTGGACGGTTTTGAATATATTTAAAGATGTGCGTGCCGCAGGTGCATCACATACCTGGGTACTTTTCAATTACATGATTTTTTTTTATAGACGAATTCATTCAAATTCACATAGTCAATTGATTAAATGTTTTATTGTTTTGATGTTTTCACTAGAATACATCCTTTGCCATGTCTTTAATATAAACATAGTTAGTATTTTGACTACTAGATTTGCTAAAAGGAGTAAAAATCTTTTTTGGTTACATTATTCAGTGCCCTTAAAACAGGCTTTAACAACCACTATTAGTCTTTAAATTCAGTTTAGCAAAATGAATGTAACACATGCTTTGATGTACCCCTATCATGTTATGTTTTGTACTATAAATAGCGAAAAATTTGAAATCAATTTCTACACAACCTTAATCCCACCCTCACCTCACTAAAATCCAGGTTGGGCCCATCCACCAGGTGCATACGAAGACGAAAGGGATGTGGGAGAACGGTTTTGGCGACGTTTTCCGTGAAGCCTATCTATATATCAAGGAAAGAACTATTTAAACCCTTACATTTGTAAACAAATTGACAATTTCTATTTGCAAAGACAAATACATGATTATATATGCAATTAATGTGTTTTTTAAGAGATGCAGACAATAAACTATATTTCTTTTCATGCATAGGTTTTTCCATAATTACTTGAAAGCCGACCACTTTCAAAGTGAATGATGGATAGTTCAAAATATCCTGGTATTGATGTTATATTTTTAAGACAATGTGACCCACCCTCACACTAGGCATTTGAAAAGTTTTTTTGTCTCAAGGAATAATTATTTTTAAAAAGTTTATATCATTGGTATTAGAAACAAAAATTTAACTATGACATGTGTAGTCAGTCATCAGACATGAACGAGGGAGTGAGGGAGAGAGGGAGGGCAGATCGGGGAGGCGGAGGGAGGGCAAGCGGGGGGGGAGGAGGGAGGGGCGAAGCGGAGGGGGGAGGAGGGAGGGCAAGCGGGGGGGAGGGAGGAGGGAGGGGCGAAGCGGAGGAGGGTAGCCGGGGAGGCGGAGGGAGGGAGGGGAAGGAGGGGGGAGGTGGGAGGGGCGAAGCGGAGGAGGGCAGCTGGGGAGGCGGAGGGAGGGAGGGGAAGGAGGGGGGAGGAGGGAGAGGCGAAACGGAGGAGGGCAGCCGGGGAGGCGGAGGGAGGGAGGGGAAGGAGGGCGGGGGAGGGAGGGAGGGCAGAACGGAGGGAGGGAGGGGGAGACTACATGGATCGAGTTATGAGAAATAGAGACACACACAGATTGAGAGAGAAACCACATCTAGGTCGGGCTAGGATGTGTGTTGATATAGAAGAGAGAGTATTGAATTTTGGGTGTAAGATAGTTTTTGAGATGGCACGTGAGATTTAGGTTTATTGTGGGTCCCATATGAAAATATTTGTGATAATTATTTGACATAGGAATACATGGATTTAGACTTTAGACCTATATGATTTGTTGTATCTAACATATTTGTGAGCTATATATGTTGTAAGTTTAACTTGAAGTGAATAAAAATAATTAAATGATAAATAGTACGCTTTATTATCTTTAAATATATCCTTATTATGTGTATTATTCTTTACTAATTTTTATAAATATAAATTTTCATGTGCTAAGTTTTTTTAAAACACGTGCCTGGGCACGTGCATCTCCACTAGTATGTATAAAAAGGACAAAGAACATGTAAGTTGCCATATAATTTACAGCAAGTTATATAATGAAACTGAAACCGAAAGCAAGCGAATCAGTATACACTATACAAAAACATTTATAATGGAAATAAAAATGGTGAAAAGACTAATAAATATGACAAACTAAGTACTTGAAAAAAGAGACAGATTAAACCCAAGACAAAACATCACAAGTTAGGCACCCTCACACTTGCATGCTGATGTACCTAATGGCAGATTTTAAATTTAATAACCAGATAGCCAAATTCAAGATTAAGCAACTAACCAGATTTATTTATATGGTTACCAAATAAACAGATTATTATTATTTGTGACGGAAACCTACAAACAGAAACAGACTATGCAAATGGCAGATTAATCAACTATCCAGATTTATTTATATGGTTACCAAATATACAGATTATTTTTTATTGTGACGGAAACCTACAAACAGAAGCAGACTAGGCAAATGGCAAATCCAACACTCGAGTGCCAGAAGCCAAAGAAACACTCGATTTGCATCTTAGAGACAAATCGAATGTTTGGTCAGGATCTGGCACTTGAGTGTCAGAAATAGTCAAAACACATAAATAAACAATTGAGTGTTGTAGAATAATTTAACACCTAATTTTTAAATACCAAACTAAACACAACCATTCTAAGAAAAACTTGTTCAGAAAAATATTTAGAAATATGGTAGAATAATTGAGTTATAAACAGGATCAAATTTTAACCAAAATAGAAATCAAATCTGTTTGGATGTTGACACCCATTATAGGTTACACACACTTGCAGATTTAAACTACACACATCTTCTTGCAGCAAGAGCACCAAAAGAGTACAACTTCATGACAACCACCACATCCAACTTTGGGACTTTAGGTATTGAAGTATCCTTCAGATCAACTGCACAGAAGATTTATATTAAAACTCAATAAAAATTACATGTGCATAAGGCAAAATTACATTCGCCATAGTACTGTAACAGTAGTTCACTAAACATGTAAATGATTCTAAAAGTCAATTAGTCGAGAAACTCACTATAAACATACAAACTACTAGATAAAAAAACCACAGTTTTATAGGTTACACATTCAACAACATGTGCTATCTTGAAAACCATACTTGCTCCAACATTCTCAACAGTAGCATACATGAGTGTATTGGTGGCCCCATTAGTCAACACAAAAGTTCATAGCCATACTTAGATATGGAGAAAACACGACCATCAACAAACCTATCCTTCAGGTTCAACACAGTCCTATATCCAAAATTTACATCACATTAACGTAAAGGTTACCTTGAATGACACGATGTAAAATTAGCAGTGCGGAGATGTACGGCCAATGTTAGCTATATATTCTCTTTTGAAAAATATAACAATGCCACTATGAACAACAAGATCATTACCTTTGGTACGGACATTGGTAATATCACCAAAAGGTGTATGACCAGAGACACTTGTATTGCTCTTAATATGCTGAGACTTTGCTTTCATAATCTGACACAAGGCAGTAGGGCCTCCTAGTCATGGTGTTACAACACATATCAGATAATGTTGAACTTGATAGTAAAATAAAGGAAAAGACTGTCGTTAGAAAATTAGAATTCATGTAGAACCCACAATTAGGAGGATATCTGGAAGGTGGGAAATTAAAGTTGTTTGGAGATAGCATATTCTCATTGGCAGCACTAGGAGCTGAAAAATAAAAGAAAAATCAAACAACTAAAATAAATAAAGAAAATGAATAATTAGTATTAAAATACATAGTTAGAAGAATACATTGATCATCTTCATAATCACCATCTTCTGATTCACCACTAGATAATTGGACTTCACGAGCACGATGTTTAGGAGACATCTAAGTACAAAAATGCAACAATAAGAACAAGTCATAATACTGAAATACATAAATAAATGACAATAATAAATAAATTTTTTATTTATCAATGAACAAAAACATGTAGACTCAAAAATTACTAGCACAAGCTAAACAAAAACTCATTAAAATAAGCATTGAACATATTACGCTAAACAGATGAACATGGATTCAGTCAAGGCAACAGGGAGCAGTTAACAACTTTAGACAACAGAACATATCATAGTCAACAAAGGCATTTGATCGACCTAAGACCTTGGGAAATCAATATAGACAATGAACCAAGCACCATTTTTTGAAATAGAGAGATTGAACATGGAAATGGAGAATGGACTAAAATCATTTCTGAACTAGAAACATAACCAAGCCCGTAATCGAGATTCTATCAACCAAGAGGGCTTTGATTTACCATGAAGAAAATTGAACAAATTGAATCATATGCATCCGACCTAATCCAATCCAAACTATTCATGACTAGGACAAAAGGAACAATGATTTTAGAACAGACAGACACCTTGCCGGACCAGACAATAGATCAAGAATAATAGGACTACCAGAATCCTAAGAGAATTCTAGAACAAAAAAAAACTAGTGACATCGAGCTAGAAAATCAAGCAAGGACCAAAACCATTTTGGAACTAAAAATCAAACAGTACTACCCATATCAAAATCGTACCAAACAACAGGGCTCTGCACAAGAAAATGGGGACAACAAGGAATCAACTTGATCTTTCTACTAATTCAATGCAGGAACAATCAATCCCCCAACTACCGATACATGATCAGGAGCAAAATCCCATAATCCTATCAAATAGCGGGGCTCTGCTAGACCTGTTGTTGGGTATCCATAATTCATACCCAAATCCACACCCACCTCAAATGGGGAGGGTATGGACAAAAAATTACTTATCCATTAGAAATGGGAAGGGTAGGGTATGGAGAGAAAACTATTTATCCATTAGATTTGTATAGTATCTAGTTAAAGAAACATTATCCATTGGATATGGGTGAGAATGGGGAGGGTGAGGATTGGATAATATATATTTGGATTTGGGTATGAATAAGAGTGGGTTTCTCCATACCCTCCCCAGTGACAGGTCTAGGCTCTGCCCTATTAAAGAATAGAATGAATAAGCTATCTAGGCAAAATAATCCTAGCGCAACCAACTACATATATATGAACAGGACAAACTGAACCTTGAGGTAGAGATACGGATCAAAATACTCTACCAAATCGATGCAGGAACTATCAAATCCTCCATCTGAATCAATTAAAACAAGTATGGATACATGAACAGGGGCAACAGAACCATGAATTTTAGACGAGGATCTAAATCCTCCAACAAATCACAAACAAATCGATATCAGGACAATCCACAAAAGCATGCATCGACTACTACATCAGAATGAAAGAACAAAAATGGTCAAAAAATCAAAATCGATGGAAATGGCGAAACCCTAGCTGTGTCGCCTAATGAAGGAGAAGCAGCCAACGAGCGAGACGAGAAAATGAAACGGCTCTTCAGACTGTCCCGCTGCCTCCGCCCAAAATATCCTGTGCGATTCCCAAAAAATCCAAACAATAAATCCTTAACCACCGGGGCCCTCATCCTTACACATACAGCACTGGAGCCGGCACAGCTTGCAGACTAAACGAGCGAGAGCCAAAGACCGAGAGATCGAACGGCCAGGAAATCAAGTGTTTGAAGCCTCTAAAACACCGGGATGCTGTTTAGATTTAGCCTTTTTTTATTCTTATGTGGAGCAATAGGTTCAATTTGTGCAGGATTTGGGTCTAGTATGATGACGATCACACCACCACTTCTGTCAAGCAACTATTGATCGATTTCAGGGACAACATATAGCATTGAGCACTGACACTGCCAAATTGAGAGCTTCAGCTTCAGAGGCAAGAGCACATCTTGACCAAATATCTGTTCATAGAGGAGGGTTGGAGCAGATAAATCTTCAGAGAGCGGAAATAACTGATTGGAGTAGAACAATAACAGAGAGGGAAAGCGACTCGTAGGTAAAACACTAAGCTTATGCGGATGGACAAACAACCGGTGTGGACACCAGCTGTGATGAAAACTGGTCTTGAGCGAGCTAGAGGACGTCGTGTATCTAATTTGTATAGTTCACAGTGTTATTTTAGACGGGCTTGTAGTTTAGAGTTGAATTTTAGACTTTTGAAAAAGAAGAGGGGGGTAATATGGACTTCTTACATTCTAAATCCCTTGTTTTTTTTGTTTTATCTATTTGTAATGGAATTACCAAACACATAGTCTATAATATAAAATTTTAAACTAGAGTATAGTTTATCAATGATTTTTATTTCCATTGGATCTATTATTCTACATGTGATCCAAAGATGTATTTAATACAATAGACTTGAAACTTAGTTGATACAATGTAGCTTATTTTGTCACCTCTTGGTTTGTTTTTAACATTATATTACAAGTCCATACTTAGTATTTTGTGTTTTAGGTGTATAACACCTAGCCACACGGACGTCCACCGATGGAGCTGTTATATTAGCAGTGTAGATTGTGGTTGAAGCCACTTAAACATATGTGACCTAAAATTTATACAATGTACAAGCGCATGTAGACTTATATATGAACTTTGCAGGTTCAAAGCCTGACCAAACAACGTCCATCCATCAATGATTAACTAGCTACTATGAACTTGTGATAGATACTCTTTCTTTATTACATGCCTTTTGTGATATTAATGTTTGTAGGATAATTATGCAAGATTTTCTTGGTTGGCTTGAATTTGTGTGAATTTTTAAAAATCCCCAAAACCTAGCTGTCCCTTTGCATATTATGCACGGTTTTTATGTTATTCTTGTGGATGGTAATCCCTTATGTATGCACTACTTATTTATAGGATCCTTTGTAACCAAAATATGACCCCATAGATTTCTTATTTTTTAAAAACATCAAGATATTTGATATTATCTTGTGACTATGGTTAACAATACCTCTAGTTATCGGTAATTTAACATAAACTGAGGTAGATACTCCCTCTAGTTACAAATGATTTAGGTGTCATACATCGACACAGTCTCCAAAATGTTACCTTGTCTAGTAACTTTGTTATAGCATATGTGCCATGGGAAAATTGATGGGTTGCCACTGCTAACTCAAATTCTCCATTGTAGAAACATGAGTTAAAAACTTGGCAATCAAAACCAACAGCTAGCTCTTGTGGTTGGGACTACTTATATATCTTTGTCCATGGGTATTAGAGCTTGGAAAAGTTATGGGCAAGTGTTCAAACACGTTCAGGTGTGTTGTATCCATGAAAATGCCCAAGAAAATTAAGGTAATTAGCAAGTCATATGACTTGTTTAGTGCTAGTTTAGACCTATTAGCGCATTGTTTCAGGGATTAGCCTATAGTTAAGTTATGTGTGCACACTTCTTTGTTATCGGTACTTGCACGCATCAAGAGTTGTAAATCCAAGGCTTGTAACATCTTGGGATATCCTTCAATCACGTTTGTAGAGTGGCATCGGTAGTTGTGAAAGGGAGAAGAGTCTCTTGGCGGTTTGACGAAGCTCTACCTAGTGAATATAGCAAGGAGCATTTGGGAGAAGCAAGGAAGAAGCTTACTTATGCGTGAGGAAGGTGCGTCGGCAATCCATGGAGTTACGTTACTAAGAGCCTGACCCTTGCGTGGGCATTCCCTTGCGAGGGGCTCGGATGAGGACTAGGGGAAAGCATGGTTTTTTTATACCTTGGTAAAAAGGTCATCGCATGCTGGTAGTTTGCATTATGTACCTCATTTATATTCCGTATTACATGTTGCACTTTACTTTCCATTACCTTGCATAGTTTGTAGAATTGGAATCTATGGTGCAAAACGCTTTTACGATAGCATGGCATAGAAAAAACTAGTGCGCTTTTAAATAAAATTAAGAACATATTTTATACGTGTTTGGAGCCATAACTTTTAGAACACATAATTTAACCTCTCACCTTAGCTGTCATGGTCCACGGTCCATTGACATGACAACCGCTAATCCAACGGTTGATGTCCTTGGCGTAGCACAGGTCCGGGCAGTGGCATGTGTGGTGTGACCGTATCTCGTCATGCGAGATGTATTTTGGAGGTTGTCACACCCGATTTTGTCAACAAAACTGAATGACTATCATATGTGCGCCAGGATCAAGTTTACACACATATGAGACTTCATCAGTGATATAAAAGACAGTGCAAAACGTAAATAATATTAAATACAACTATTACACTCACGAAAGCGAATTACTAGCAGCGGAATCTTCAACACTTCTCCACAGGCAGCTGACTGGGGAAACACGTATGCCTAGAAACTTCCAAAGTACTCCACTGAAACTTCTGTCTAAGCCTGAGCCGCAGATAAAGCAAGGTTGAGTACACTTATGGTTGGTACTCAGCAAATGTAGAGCAAAAGCATAATGACATGCAAAGGCTTAACAAGAAAATAGTTGGCTACTAATTAAATTTGCTTAAGCACTTTAGTTGATCAAATTTTATTTAGCAGCATAATTACTAAAGTATAAGTATATTCCAACCCAATTACACATATGGTAAACCATAAGCATCATCAACAACATAAATAAACCAATTTAATTCTTCTTTCGATATATTAATCATGTGAGGGTCCAGGCCGCTCATGACCGCGAGCACGGCTATTGCAATAGATTTTAGACACTCTGCAGAGGTTGTACAGCTTTCCCCACAATTCGTGTTTCTCATTATGCCCGGGTTAATTACTCCCTTCAACACTTCCTTTGGTGAGGGGCCAGAGAATCACTACGAAGCCTTTCCAAAGAATTTCCCAATGTGTGTGTGCTCCCTTGCCAGACGGGTCTATAAAAGGCGCACCTTCCTGCCCCCGCACCTCTGCTCACAAACCTTGCCGGTAGCAACCAGCCCATACCACACATGCAGTGCCTCCACACAACAAAGGGATCTTCTAATTACTTAGCCAAGACCAGAGCCATGTGGTATTGTGGTTGTACGGGAAATCCCGGGTGGTTCTCCATGTTCCAATTAATCAATGTGGTCTTGGTTTAACATTCTCATGAGATCATTAACATGTATATATAAAAGATATCACAATGTTATTATCTTCACATTTAGTGTAAACCACTCCCAAGTATAGCAACTAAGCAATGCTACCCAACATTAATGTAAAACCCAGGTTAACAAGGCATGATTAAAGAAAACTAGTCATCCCTAAAATAGGACCCATCATGTTTATAAGCATGCAAGCATAGCGTAACTATAAAGTGTGAGCATGTCATATGGTTATTAGGACTGAAAAATATGATCAAGAATACACTTGCCTTAAATCCAGCTAACAAATGCTATGGCTCAGGGACTTCTCAAACGAATCCTCGAACAAACCTTGAGAACCACGAACGTTGCACCTTCTATTCGTAGCACAGGGTCACATACAAGAACAATACAACAAATAAGAAACAATACACCAAACATGGGCAACAATACAAAAGAAGGGTACAAAGATATAGATCAAGTCCTTACGGTCACTTGAGCGAAAGAATCACTGGAAACGGAGTTGAAACGATCGAGATAGGTCCAAAACGGTGTTCCAAGGACTTAACTGCGAAGAACAGGAATTTCAGGGGTTAGATTGAAGAAATTCGAGGGCATATACATAATTATGTATATAACTTCAGGGTTTAACTCATAAAAGTGTCGGCTTGGATGGCGGGTTCTAATTCTTGAAAGAACAGGGGTTAAACCGAAAGATAAGGGCCCAACTGTAATTATTTTACAAGGGATGTGGACTGCGGGTTTATTCCAAATAAACTCAGGGTCTCTTTAGAGAAAAGGGCAGAGCTGACCGGTATCTTAAGCGCTTGACTCGATCTGGACCCTTGATCTTGCAACGGACGGTCCACGGGGCTCGGGCGGTTCCGACCGGCGGCGGCGGCTGTCGTCCGCGGCGGCGGCGGCGGTTACCTCGCCGGAGCCGCTCGATCCGGCGCTACGGTGCACGAAACTCGACGAGGTCTGCACCAGGAAGTAGAGGAGAGCATGGCGAGTCGGTACAGGGGGCTCTCGTCGGCGCTTGGACGACGATGACGACGGTTGGCGCAGAGGGGCGGCTCGGCCTGGGTGGAAGAGCTCCGGTGAGCGAAAATCGGCGCACAGAGAGGGAAACCACGAGTTCAAACAGCTTGAGTACCTTCCAGACCTTGGGGCGAAGCTTCGGGAATCAATCTCGCGGATCGAGGGGCAGCGCACCGAGATATCGATGGTGGCGGCTTGGGTGTAGAGCTCGGCGGCGGCGCTTGCTGGGACCTCGGACGGCAGACCTCGGGGCTCTAAGGGCTAGGGTTCCCAGGGGCTAAGGGCACGGAGACGGCGCTACTTATAGACCGGGGGGCGCCTTGGCGTGCGTGCCACGAAGGTCGAGCGCGACGCGGACACGGCTCGTCTCGGGGTCGGACTCGAGTTCGAATCCGCGGGCGAGTCGGAGGTGAGAGATGGACCTGCGAAGCGGGGTCCACGCGCAGAGAGAAGAGAGGAGGAGGCAGTGGCGCACTCTGGCGGGGCGTTTTCCCAGAGAGGATGCGGAGAGGGGATGGCGCGGCTGCAGCTGAGCCAGAGAGGGAACTGGGTCAGGCCTGAGGTGGAGCTGGGCCGCGACGGAAAGAAGTGGGCCGGGCCGAAAGGGGAGATGATGACCGAGAAGGAAAAACTGAGGGAGGAGAAGAAGTGGGCCGGGCCGAAAGGGGAGATGATGACCGAGAAGGAAAAACTGAGGGAGGAGAAACGGACTTTGCGAGAAGTCAGGGAGAAAAACTGGACTTAAACTAAGAACAACTAAACTTACTCAAACAAATGCTATTCAATTTCGAATTTAAAATAAATTTAAACTCAAATTTGAAAAGCATCCAAACAAAAACAAATGCAAATACAAAAAAGCAACAATACACTTATTGAGTCTATTAATTATTTATTTAATTGAATAAAATCCTAAATAATTCCGATTAAATCCTAGAAATTTTATTGAAGCCTTACATAAATCCTAGGAAATTCCATAAATGTTTCTACAATTTCTTGTGATGAAAATTAGGGTGTTACAGAGGTTATCCAAATGCCTATTACACATGGATGTGACTGGTTGGGCAGAGATCTAGAGGAGTTCTAGGGTTTTAGCAAGACATTTCATTGAACAATGCACCTTCAATTCATAATCCTCTTCTCTTGCACCAAATTAAATGCCTATTTTATCAGTTTGTATAAAATGTATAAAATCGATAGCAAAACGCCAAAACCTCCTTGATCCTCTCTTGGATGGATCTGGTATAGCTTGTGATTCACCATGAGCATAATTATAGCTCTTTCAAACGGCTTTGGTTGCACAAGAATCTATCACCATTCACTAACTAGTACAGAAAGAAGAAACCAAAGACAAACGCAAACATCTACAAAACTGGGCAAATAATAAGCTCGTTTGTATGCATTGTAAAACTTTGCAAGGCGGCCACATGTTCAATCATAAGAGAAAGGGCTTCCTGTAGATGTCGAACGTTTCCGAAGCGCACAGCTGGGGCTCCTGCAAAACCAATCACAAGGATCAAACACGGATCAGGCGTATATAAAATATGCGTGTTCTCTTCAGCTATTTTTGACGGCGCTTATTACCTGCGCGCAGCTGAAGGTGATGACCCGGCGGAAGAAGGTGCCGATGGGACCGGGGATGCCGAACTCGCCGCCGTTGTCGCGGATCGTGGCCCTCATCGCCGTGAGCAGGCGGCCGTAGGTGGTGCCCGGCTCCGACTCCACCGCCTTGATGAAGCTGTACGTCATGGCGCCCGTGGAGGTAGAGCCCGAGAACGCCTGCACAGTCCAGTCCAGGGGTAGAGAGACAATTGAGCAGGAAGGACAGGACAAGGCTTTTCTGAACACTCTGGTGGTGGTGCTTATTGGCCTGGGGTCCCACTGACCGTGGTGTCTTGCGAGGTCTGGCTGTCGCCGCAGCCGCTGATGGAGATGGCGAGGCCGCCGCTGGTGCATTTCTGCTCGCTGGAGAAGCGGGTCTGTTGGTTCTCCCATTGCCAGTATCCGGTCCTGGAGAAGACGAGAAAATGAACACGACCGTGGTCCGAATCGTGTTGCGCGAATCAAAGTGGAAACCGTGTGTACCTGGACATGCGGCAGAGGTAGGGGAGGTCGAGGATGGTGCCGCTGTGGCAGGTGTCGACGATGGCGTGCAACTTCACGCCCCTGCCGAGCGGCCGGACGATGGTGGCGTTGATCTCGTCGTCCAGGATGACGCCGCCGCGGGGGTCCTCGAAGTCCACGGGGCAGAGCGCCTCGTCGTAGCCATCCGCCTCGTCGCCGTTGGTGTCCAGCTTCTGCACGCCGTGGCCGGAGAAGTGGAACACCAGGGAGTCCCCGGAGGTGGTGCCGTCCACGAGCCACCGCAGGGCGCGCATCAGGTTCTCCCTCGTCGGCACCCGGGACGGGTCCCTGTCCTCCTCTGCAAACCATCGCGCAGAGCAACGGCACCAGGAAGGAACGATATCGATCGATCAGCACGCGCGCTACAGGATGAACGGCGATCGCCAAATTAAAGGTTTTGCTGATGATTTACGTACGGGTGAGGACGAGGATGCAGTCGGCCGGGAAGCCGAAGCGCTCGCGGAGGAGGTAGTGCATGCAGTTGGCGTCGTTGACGGCGCCCTTGAGCTCGTATTTGGTGCCGGAGTAGCTGATCCCCACGAGCAGCGCGCGCTTCTTGCAGCCGCGGGGGCGCGGGTAGCTCGCGGGCTGCAGCTGGGAGAGCGCCGCCGTGGAGCCCGGCGCGGACGAAGGCTGCGGCAGCGCCGGCTGCGGCGAGGCGAAGGCGTTGATGAGGCCCTTGATGAAGCCCACGGCGGCGTGGTGCAGGCCGTGCGGGCGGCGGTCGACGCGCGTGACGGCGTGGCAGAGCGCGCACCGCACGGAGCGCGCGCCGGGGGCCACGGACAGGTACGCGCCGCAGCGGGCGCACCACGCCGTGGGCGCCGGCGGCCGCGCGCTCGCCATGCTGCCGGCCCCGCCGCACCTAGCTACCGTCTCCGCGCGGCGTCCCGCTGGAACGGGCGACGTGTCGGACGTACACCGTACACGTGGGAGGGCAGCGGCGAACAACTACGAGATCAGATCAGCAACGAAGGCTCGCCAGGTGACAAGTGCCGCTGTGCCAGGTGACGAGTAGGGCGCCTAGGCCTCTCATACCTAGGTGGGGAACATTCCAATTCTGATCTATTTTTGCTTTCTGATCAAGTTGAGGTGGCGGGCATTGTTTTTCTAGATGGCAAGGAATTTCAGTTGGCGTCGGGAGAAAGTGTTGTGCGTTCCGGCTAGGAAGAAGATGTGGATGCTCATGTCCTTTCGGTTGTGCTGTGTGCCATGGCTGGGCTTTGCTTTATTCGGGGAGCAATTTGTTTGGTGCTTTATTCGACGTGTGGGTGAGGCAGAATACGATTCACATTCTGGAGTTGAGGCCATGAAGGTTTTCAGATGGAAATAATGCATGTCCATCGGGGTCGTCGGCAAAAGGGAAAAATGCAAAACAAAAAAATAAGAAAAACAAAAGGAGGAGAAGCTGCAGATTAACGAGCTGCAAAAGTGCAGGGAGGGAGAAGAAGCTTCTCCACGACCACGAGGTGGGACTGGGAGAAAGAAAAAAAGAAATTAGGAAGGAGAAGAAGCTTATCCACCAGCAAGGGCCAAAAGGGGAAATGCAAATAAAAATAGAAAAAGAAAAACTACAAAAGAAGGAGAAGCTGCAGCTTAAGAGTTGCAAAAAGGGCAGAGAGGGAGATAAAGAAAAAAAAATGGGGTGAGAGAGGCTCGAACTCTCGACCTCAGGATCACTCACTTAGCTATGAGACCTACGCGCTAGCCAACTGCGCCACCACCCCATCTGTGATTTGTATTTGAACTGGTCATTTTTATCAGACTAGTAGCATGCCCGTGCTAACTCTACGGGAAAAACACAAGAACAATAAATTTTTTTGAAAATATAAAATGAATAGTAAGATAGATTAAGATTCATGCCAAAGCAATGGCCTAACTCTGAATGGATAAGCAACACCTCGCCCCCCCAGAGTTAAGTGTGTTGAATTCTGATCCAAAGGAGCAGCATTTGCTGGAGTAGGATCTGATAGACTACAAGAACATTTCAAACAAGGTGCCATCTGTTCCCACGTACTTTTGAAAGGCCTCCGGAGCATGTATGCACTATACTTTTGTCAGGCCATCAACCCATCAGTTCAGTTATTCAGTGATTTTTTTACATCTCTTAGCCTCTATGTGTCAACTTGTTTTTTTTTTGGACGTAAAGGTAAACTCATGAAAGAAATCCTGAAAGCAATGATCCCCACACCCCAAGTACTGAACACTAAACTCATGAAAGAAATCCTGAAAGCAATGATCCCCACACCCCCAAGTACTGAACATAAGAAATCAACACCAGTAGCAGCTGAAATTGTTATTAGACAATTCATAGTGGTTGTCAACATAAATTTCACAGGATCAAGCGCTTAATTTAAATTCATAATGTCTTATGATGGAAATAACACAAGTGCGCCGCCAACTCAGGAAGCATAACTTAGCAAGGATCTCTGTCATGGCCCTATTGTAAAAACATTGGTTTCCTCTTATTCTGCCTAATGACATGTACTCGACAAAATGACACTCCAGTGCCCACACACCAACATCCTCCATTTTACATGCCGTCGAACTGACAAGTAATAAAACTCAGTCAAAACACACTCTGCACCATTTTAGCAAGGCAATGGAGAAAGGCATAAAAATGCAATGAATGGCTATGCTCAGAATCAGTCAAGAAAAACATACCAACTGATATGCCTCTGTAAACAATTAATTAGTGCCACAAATTTAATCAGACTTCAACTTGTCTTGTTAATCAAGATTTTGGTTGCAGATAAAGTCAAATGCTAGTCTATCAACATATTACTAAATAAGTATATATGGCAGACCCATAAGAATCAGTTAAAACTTTCAAGCTCATACTGGTTTACTTTGCCTACCAAATATGGTGTAATGACAAGTAAATCATATGAGGTATTATATAATATATTAGAACTTTTGGACTTGTTACTTACCACTTTTCACCTGTTTAGAACATATGATAGGAGATTCCTCAGATGTAGACCCAAGACGCCAAGATGCTACAGACAACAATGTAACAAATTTAGGATTTAGATATTTGCCAGAGCTAGCACAATTTATTTATAAGTAAAATGTCTATTCCATAGGTATATGTACTTTTTTAACATTTGAAGTCTGTGTGACCATTAGTTTTGCCTTCCAGTTACGTCCCTAGGACCAGTAGTCGACAAGCGACAAGACTGGAGTAGCCAGCACATGCATTGGCTGATCTACATTGTCAAGAAAAATAGTGGCTCTGAATATCTCAAATGACAACCAGTTCAGAAAACTCAATTGTGAAACATGCTCTCAGTGATCAAGAAAAATAGCTGAAGCATCAATATGACAAGAAAAAAGATGTAAATATCTATAGGTTATGCCAATATTCCTATCAGTTTCGTAACCCTACAAACCATGAAAGTGGTCAAGCAATTCTCTGCTGCAATGATTTTCATTGTAAAAGAACATAACTCTCAATGATCTCGCAAAATTACTGTTGAACTAACAAAAAAATAGTGGCCCTCATATCACTGTGATAATATATTATCATTCAAAGAGCAGTGCCAACTTGATGTACGTTAACCCCTTAGTCAGAATTTTGTTGACAGCGCAGTGCATTAGCATGCAGGGAAGCAAGAGACACCCATATACTGAAGAGCCGCTCGCACACTGGACGGACGGCCGGCCGCGACGACGCCTGAACCTGTTTCAGACGGCGGATACGCGTGCTTTCCCGGCCTTTAAACACATGGTCTCTGCAAAACCCAGGCTGCAAAACCACTCTGTTCATCTCTTGAAAATCAAATGACCATTTATTTCCTACTCAAAACATTTATATGCTGTGTACATGCTCCAAAAAGTTAAATTGGCTACTAAACAGAACAAAGACTTCCTTAAGCCCTCTTCAAAAAAAAAAGACTTCCTTAACTCAAGACAGGTCATAGTGAATCACCTGCGGACAGAAATTCCATAGACAAGCTATCAGCTTCATGGATAATCTATCAGTTTCAGGTCATAGTGAATCACCTGCCGACAGAAATTAAATGGCCATGCTATATATGTGGTTAATCAATCATTCGTTGAGACATTTCCTAAAATGAAAACTGATGTTTCCTTCCCCAGAAAGAGAGAAACAATACTCCACAAATAAAATCAAGAAATTTTTTAACTTCTAGAAATCACGCGGTACAACACAAAAAAAGCAAAAAAGATATAGAAGGTTCTCATCTGACAATTAGTTACTGAAACTTTGGAGCAGTTAGTATCATGAGATTGTTTACAAATTCTTGGTTTGTTGTTTTCAATATTTACAGAATAAATACGTCACAGATCTCGTAGCAGAAAGTGAGACAAAGACGAGTATTTACTAAAATCCAGGAAAATTAGTTTTTCTCCTTACCCTGTCATGCGGGCACACCTCTCAAGAGAGGGAAAATAGTTAACTGAATCTCACATCAATCAGAGGCATATATAAGTATCTATATGCATGTAGGTCAAGATCCTCATTGATCCATTTTTTTTTCTCATCAATAATCATGAGCAAGTACTCACCAGCGAGAAGTTTCTTTTATGACAAGAAACAAAACCATGGAGGGCATGAATTGGTGCAGCGCCTTCGGCACTGGCGCCAACGCCATGATGTGTTCCACTGTCACACAGCGTTGCCGTTGGGTAGAATTTGGATTATCTGTATCCATATCTGAAGTTACCCATCCCCAATTTAGATTATCTTGTCCATATCCAACGGGCAGTGGTTATCCAATGGACATGAATAAATAATGGGAGGATTAATTAGATCGCTAGCTATTACTACTAGAGAGAGCGCAGCGAGTGAGAGGGCCGCGTTTGCTTTCTTCGCGTATGCTGATTTTAATTGAACGTGAGGGTGCAGCGGGTATACCCTGCCCATATCCACAACCAGATGGGTAATCCATGCCCTCCCCAAATACAGTGGATACGGGTGTGGGTATGGATACTGGGTATCCAGTGGCATAGAGCCTGTTCGGCTAGTAGAATGAATAGTGCTCGGCTGGTAGAATGAATAGTATTGTGAGAGAGAAAATAAGCCGAAAAAAACCAGCCGAGCACTGTTCATCGGACCAGCCGAACAGGCTCATAGTGTCACTGCGACCTGGTCCACGTCTTGCCGTGGTGAAGC
>CM014278.1:87692819-87717854 GCA_004135705.1 Alloteropsis semialata | reverse complement strand
TCTCAATGATCTCGCGAAATTACTGTTGAACTAACAAAAAAATAGTGGCCCTCATATCACTGTGATAATATATTATCATTCAAAGAGCAGTGCCAACTTGATGTACGTTAACCCCTTAGTCAGAATTTTGTTGACAGCGCAGTGCATTAGCATGCAGGGAAGCAACAGACACCCATATACTGAAGAGCCGCTCGCACACTGGACGGACGGACGGCCGGCCGCGACGACGCCTGAACCTGTTTCAGACGGCGGATACGCATGCTTTCCCGGCCTTTAAACACGCGGTCTCTGCAAAACCCAGGCTGCAAAACCACTCCGTTCATCTCTTGAAAATCAAAGGACCATTTATTTCCTACTCAAAACATTTATATGCTGTGTACATGCTCCAAAAAGTTAAATTGGCTACTAAACAGAACAAAGACTTCCTTAAGCCCTCTTCAAAAAAAAAAGACTTCCTTAACTCAAGACAGGTCATAGTGAATCACCTGCGGACAGAAATTCCATAGACAAGCTATCAGCTTCATGGATAATCTATCAGTTTCAGGTCATAGTGAATCACCTGCCGACAGAAATTAAATGGCCATTGCTATATATGTGGTTAATCAATCATTCGTTGAGACATTTCCTAAAATGAAAACTGATGTTTCCTTCCCCAGAAAGAGAGAAACAATACTCCACAAATAAAATCAAGAAATTTTTTAACTTCTAGAAATCACGCGGTACAACACAAAAAAAGCAAAAAAGATATAGAAGGTTCTCATCTGACAATTAGTTACTGAAACTTTGGAGCAGTTAGTATCATGAGATTGTTTACAAATTCTTGGTTTGTTGTTTTCAATATTTACAGAATAAATACGTCACAGATCTCGTAGCAGAAAGTGAGACAAAGACGAGTATTTACTAAAATCCAGGAAAATTAGTTTTTCTCCTTACCCTGTCATGCGGGCACACCTCTCAAGAGAGGGAAAATAGTTAACTGAATCTCACATCAATCAGAGGCATATATAAGTATCTATATGCATGTAGGTCAAGATCCTCATTGATCCATTTTTTTTTCTCATCAATAATCATGAGCAAGTACTCACCAGCGAGAAGTTTCTTTTATGACAAGAAACAAAACCATGGAGGGCATGAATTGGTGCAGCGCCTTCGGCACTGGCGCCAACGCCATGATGTGTTCCACTGTCACACAGCGTTGCCGTTGGGTAGAATTTGGATTATCTGTATCCATATCTGAAGTTACCCATCCCCAATTTAGATTATCTTGTCCATATCCAACGGGCAGTGGTTATCCAATGGACATGAATAAATAATGGGAGGATTAATTAGATCGCTAGCTATTACTACTAGAGAGAGCGCAGCGAGTGAGAGGGCCGCGTATGCTGATTTTAATTGAACGTGAGGGTGCAGCGGGTATACCCTGCCCATATCCACAACCAGATGGGTAATCCATGCCCTCCCCAAATACAGTGGATACGGGTGTGGGTATGGATACTGGGTATCCAGTGGCGTAGTGTCACTGCGACCTGGTCCACGTCTTGCCGTGGTGAAGCACAAGCACCAGACGACAGATTCCTATACACCACAATTCAAAACATGTATACAATATTGAGAGGAAATATTGTTAGCTGATTGGATGCTGACCATGTCACCTTTTATATTTCTTTAGGCCCAATTTCCATTTCCAGTCCAACGGTGGGATCCAAGTGGCCCAGGCCAGATCTTTCTTGCAGCGCCAGCCCAACCCGTTTCAGATACAAGCGTCGGCCCGTTCATGATTGGGCGGAGCGGGGGCGGTGGATAGCCACGTACGAGGCCGAGGTCTGTGTTCACGATGGGCCAGGCCGGGCAAGTTTACCACACACCAGTACCCCTTCAGATCACCTCCCGGTCCTGGACTTTTCTGAGGCTGTGCACCGTCCGCTCTCCTAGCGTCCATTGTTTCGTTTGGTTTCCCCTTCTTGGCAGCCGCTACTCGCTAGCGTACGTGGACGGCACACGGCCGGTCAACGCAGCACGGGGAAGAGGCATATTCGGATATTCCCCAAGTTTTTTTTTTCTTTCTCTAACGACGATACATGCAAGACCTAGACAGCTACAGCGACCAACGTACTAACATTCTAGAAGGGAGAATTGTCCCTGTCGTGAGCAGTGACTTGACGAAGCTAGTCCTGTATGCCCATCGGCCGTCGGCCTGCATAGTGCATAGTCACGTACGGTCGCAGGGACCACCCGGCTCGATCGGCCGGATCCGCGTCCAGCGCGACCGGCTTGGCCACGCAACGCAACGGACTACTCTACGTCTCTACTCTCCGTAGCCCATAGCGGGCAACAAAAGTAGTACAATGATTGGCACTTGAGAAATGAGCAATAGTGACATCGCAGGAGGGCGCAGGCAGGCGCCTCTGTTGTCTGTTCCACGGCCACGACCACGACCACGACAACAATAGAGATTTTGTTTGGGCCTTCACTTCAGCACCAGGAACAGCCCGTTTGGCTGGCTGGTGCTGATTCTGACTTGTGGCTGGTGCTGATTTTCTGTGAGAGAAAAGTACTGCTGGCTGGCTGGTGGCTGGTGGCTGGTGCTGATTTTCTGTGAGACTGAAGTACTGCTGGCTGGTTCTGAACCAGCCAGCCGAACAGGGGGAGCTGAAGTGAAGGCCCAAACAAAATCTCTATTGTTGTCGTGGTCGTGGTCGTGGAACAGACAACAGAGGCTATAGGCACAGGTTTATTATTAGCAACCGCATTTGCCCCACTATCTCCATGTAAAAGCATCGTCTAGTTTTAACACCTTTATAATTTACGCGCGCGGCAACACAACACAAGATGTCAAGTTGAACATATGTACAGGCCGGGCATTCCATTGGTTTCTCGGCGTGTTTGCTGTAGCTTTACGATAGGTTCTTCTGTCGTCCTGAAACGTATCGCACCCTGAAGTGTAGCGATGCAGGTTGCCATCCTTTCGTAGCAAGGATTTTTTTTAAATAAATGGTAGGAGCTCTACCTTGTCATTTAAGAAGGGAAGCAAGGTTCAAGTAGATAGGTTTATTACATAAAATAGAAAAACTCAAACTCATGCTGGAATTAGATAACATTAACAACTAAAAGAGCTCTGGCTGGCCACAGGCCTGCCTTCTCAACGCCATTTCCTCCTTGATTTCACATAACACCTGCATTTTGGTCATCGTCTTGTCTTCAAAAACTCGTCTGTTGCGAGCTTTCCACAAGTTCCAGGCTGTGTAGAGTTGCACTGCCGCCTTAAGTCGCTTGGCATTCTTGGTTAGGTTCCTGACAGAGTCCCGCCACCATTGTTGAATTGAATCCTGTTGTGGTACTGTGACAAACTGGTTTGTCCAGCGGCTAACCTCTTCCCAGACCTCTTTGGCGAATGGGCACTGGAGGCGCAGATGCGATGCTGTTTCTGGTGCTTGATCACACATTACACATATTGGCGAGCAGGGCCAATTTCTGCGGCGGTCAGAATTCGTAGCAAGGATTTTGTTTGGCTAATTTTGGCAGAACTAACTATGGCTAGGCAAAGTGTGCTAGCTTCCCGCTAAAATTAGGCCAGCAAATTCATAGCCAAACCGTGCCAAAGTTCACTAGAAATGGAACCCCTTTAAAGCCGCCGGGCATCTCGGCCAGAGAGCATGTCCACATTAGCGAAATTTACGTCCGCCATTCGATCCACATCGGGCGGCCTCTGGCGCCGCGGCGCTTCGTTCCCTTGGCGTGGCACGTGTCGTCGTTAGATTCGGCTGAAGGTTCGCGAAGTCCATTCGTACGTGTCTATAGACCCACGGTAAAAAAATATCCCTGTCCAGAGAGTTCTCGCGACGCCCCCGCTTCCCCTTCCCCTCGCCTCGTCTGCCTCAGGCACGGCCGCCTCCGCCCTAGCCGCATCGCTGTTTGCCCCTTCTCCATCGTGGCACTGTCGCCCAATGCAAACAGGCCACAAGCAGTGTGTGTGTAGCCGCAGCAATACAGTGGTAATGGTGTCCTCCATCAGTTTTCTCACGCCACGCGCAGCCATGGGGCAAGCCACAAGTGGACCTCATCGAGGGTTGGCCTGGTGACTATACAATCGGGCCTGGTGACTATACAATCGGATAGTGGTTGGGCTGGATTCGTCGTTTCCTCCGCTGGATCTGCATTTGGCGCCGGCCATGGGGCTGTCACCTCCGTGGATTTTGCCGGCCTCCTTCGTCTGCGCAGCCGGCGTGTCTCCATCATCCCTTTCTACTGGTTGTGGCGCCTCTTTGTTTTTGCGGCGTGCCGCCACTCCGGGCACCATCTTCTCATCCAGCTTCCTCCACCCCGAGAGCCCCTCTGCCTATCCGAACATGAGCTTTTGTGGCGCCTGGTGCATGGTGGTCGCTTTCTTCTTCGTCATGTCCAGCCATCCGACCTGTAATTTCCTCTGTAATCCCCTCTGTTCTTGGTAAGTGCTCCTCGATTCCTTAATTTCTGCATAAGGTAGATGCAAATATACGGCCTATCGGTGATCAAATCCAAATATACAGCTTCCTTATTGTACGTACCAGTCTTGGATGGATTTTGTTGTACCAGGAACATGCACAGTCTGCAATACAGGCACTCCCTCATAGTTTTGTGATTACTGATTAGTGCCGTGTAATTCTTAGCTCTGTGCCACGTTTTGCCTTTGTGACTCAGTGAACTTCTATATAGCTTGGCATACATCTAAAAGTAATTTTATGTGTTGGTGCTCAAGAGCTATCATGATAATTCAAAGAAATTCTTCTTATATGTGCTGATACATGCCAGATTGGTGCCTGCACTTCGTAGTTGAACCTCTATACTGCTATATTGGGGTTATTCTGACGCACTATATTTAATATTTTAATTTTTTTTCTAAACGAGCGTGGTCTCCTCTAACATATTACCTGCTGCTTAATTTTACACACTCACTTGGTACTAATAATTATTCAGTTAAGTTCCAAAGGTATAAATTAATACGGAACTTATAGAGACATTGCCAGTGTGTAGCCCTATCTGAACTTTACATCCTGAGAGCTTGTTTGTCTAACTTTTTTCTTTGGTATATCTGTTATAATTTCCTAGCTAGCTTCAGTTACTTTTCTACCTAACGTGCAGTTTATATTATACTAGCTCAGAAATTTACATTTTAATTTTGCTGCATTAAATTTTTCATGAACAAATTGGTGATACTTTGCGAAATTGGCGAAAAGAACTCTGCTCTACTAAGGTTCTCGCCTTCTCGGTGTGCCCAGGACCTGCTCATTAATTAATATCAAATGGTAGAATGCATTCTTTTCTCCCTTGATCTGCTTATTTTCTTGTGCTAATACATATCAACAACTCAACATGCTGTTGCGTGTCCTCTTAGTTATTTCTACTATCTTACGTGTGGATCTTCAGTTCGACAAGTGAAACTGGACTAAGCCGTTGGGTGCACAGTGACAGGGCATGGCAAATAATGTTATGTGGTTCATAATATACCGGATATATTACTTTATGTTGTTTTCTCTGTTCTTTCATATCAACCAGCTGCAGATAATATTTAGTTTTTATATGTATATTTGTATTGTTAATCACACAAAGCTCACAAAAATACTGTTATGCAATAAGTGAGCTTAGCTGGCTGTTGTAATAGTAATGGCCCAATAATGGCTTTATCTCTGATGAAGGCCATTTTGTTGAGGTGAGAACCATGTTCTCCGTTCATCTCATGGCAATGAGGTAGCTCTGTGCTCAGAGAGCAAGGAAGGCTTTCTGTTATTATTAATTTCACTGCCATGAGATCAATCTTGAGTATTTGTGGTAATAAATCATTCTCTATCGATGATTTCCTGTGAACAATCTTCTATAAACAGCACATCTTCTGTTGTTCGGTTGCTATCAGTACAATGAAAATTATATTTTACATCTATTTTCCATGAACTTCTCATTTGGTTGTTGTCCACTGCTATATTGTGGATACTCCCATTTTGATTCTGCATCTTTTGAGGTTAGCTGTTCTTTTCATATGAATGCAGGAATCTTTGTGGTGGCTATTTTCTACACCATGCTTTCTGATCATTTTCTTCAATGGGCTACTAGCAATTGTGCATTGGCTGTTATTGCATCCTTCAGACAGAAGTTCAAAGTCATGCAAATTCCACAGAGACAAGACCTAGCAATACTGAACCATGCTGGAAGGTCAAAAAACAATTTGGTAATAGTTTTTCTTAATCCTAAAGACTAATGTTTGACCCAACTTATAGCCGTTTAGCTGCTTTGAAGCCTATACTGGTTCAACATACAAGTGTTTTCCTCTATTTTGCATCTTTATCATAATTGTAAAAATACGACGCAATAATTAAGTTTTGTCAGTTTTGCATATGACCCTTGATTTAGTCAACTTTTATTTGTTCCATGTGGCCCCTTTTATACATTTGAACTACCAACGTGAGCCGCAAATTCCACGTTTCTTTTCAACAAGTCGTGGGCAAACAGATTCCTCATGTCAGCAAAGTATTCATTGTAATTTTCTAAAGGCTTGCTTCTACTGGAGACTGTAGGAAGACTGAAGCTACTCATAAATTTTCCTTTTGTTTCTCTAAGTATCTTGATATCCATGTTGAATGGTGCTTTTCGGCGGTGTTTGCATTGATTAGTCTTAATGTACCATGAGCAGAAATCATAGATAGCGGGGGGAAACCTTACATGATAAGATAGTATATGGGATCATCGCGCCATCATGTACCATGAGCAGGGATCATTGCCTTACGAGATGATGTTAGAAGTGTAAAACCGGTAAGTTTTTCAGAATTGTGCATGTGCAGACTTTCAGTTTATTTATTTACAGGGCATACCATCTGTATGTGATTTCCGTGTCCCCTTAAGTCGTTGCGTGTGATTAAGTGCTTACAATTATAAAAAAGGGTGCCTTATGATTTCTGAATATTTATAGCACTTTTCCCCTTGAAAGTTATTTATAAAGGCTGATCAACTTAGTCAATAGATTTTTACTATTTAAATAGGTATCTTAGTTTGAATGTCAACAGAAAAATATGCAGACACAAAAGGCGTTTATAAGCCAACCAACCAAAGGTCCTTTTTAATTTCTAGCTTTTCATTATTCGTATACACTAACTTACCTAAGTTATACTATATATCCCCCAGTAATTGCCTGGAGAATGACATGTTATGTGCAGCTAGGCATATTAGCAAAGGAAAAGGCATATGAATTGCAATCATCTTCTCCGAGTTTAGTTACTTTTAGCCAGTTGTTTTATTATCTGGTATTGCATACCTTTTTTTTTCTTTTTCTCATACTTTGCTCCATCCTATCTAAGGGAGTGGGACTAATTTCACGCCCTGTTTTTTCACCACTTACAGGCTGACATAAATGGTTAAACGATTGAGCGCTATAAGCCTATAACCCATGGGCAATGGAAATTTGGAAAATTACTACAAGTGTTCTCAGTATCATCTACATGTCAACTAATGAAGACCTATTCGATTGATTTCTTCCTTTTATGTTTGGTCGCCATCAATGTAAGTGTTTTTTTTGCTTATTGCAAGTACATGTGTTAAAAATTAAAAAAAGTCAAGCCATCGTGTGCAATATTTTGATTATCATTTTAAATTTATGTTTGGTCAAGCCCATACTCAGCCTTGGTACTTTTCTCCAAAAATATTCTTAATTTGCACATTTAGATCTTCCAAATCCAAAAAAGAATAGCAGCTTGCAAACTGATAGGTCAAGCCCATACTCAGCCTTGGTACTTTTCTCCAAAAATATTCTTAATTTGCACATTTAGATCTTCCAAATCCAAAAAAGAATAGCAGCTTGCAAACTGATAGTCGTGAAGCCATTTTTTGGTGTTAGGGTTTTACAAAGTTGCACCTTAGAGGAGGATGAGAATTTTTTTTGAATCCTTTTTCTGTCCCATTACCAATTCAGATCTACCAGTGTGTCAGCTATGCAATGTAAAGACCAATGCCTCGTGTGGTTTGGTTGTAGTTCTAATGGCAACATCACAATCCTTAGATCCTTAATTAATGATGCTTTACAATTAGTTTCCTATGCATTGACATATCTTAGATTTGATGAATCAGTCACTTCACATAGCTGATTACTGCCTGCTAAGTGGACCTTGCAATTTCCATTTCCACACAATGCCTTCCATGCGTTTTCATCTTCAAACAAGTAACATTCTCAAGTTGTATTTGTTGATTCACTTTGAAGTTGCACATTGCCTGCTAACTGTCTTTGGTATATTTCAAATTTTAAAATTATGGTTGCGGTTTCTGCTTAGTTTTTACTGGAAATGTTTTTTTACCCAATTGTTCTTGTTAGATAACTAGAAGACATATCCTATATATGTGCAGACAGTGCAAGCGGCAACATTTCAGTCAAGCACATTTTGTTCTGAAAGCATGTTTCCAATTTGGACTATTTTCACCTAAGACACAAGGTGCCGATTCCTATTTGTATAAAAAAAATTACGTGACCAGAGTTTTATCGTGGTTTAAATATTTTTGATACCCCATATTTATGTGCATCATGAGTTTCAATTACCACAAAATCTTCTTACAACAATGCAGCATGCATATATGTATATGTTTTTTTTTCTCGTTGAAGATTCTATGCAGCAGGTTACATAAATTAGCCCAATTTCATATTTGTACCAAACATGTTCAGACACTTGACATTTCTTTTTTATCTGAACCAGAGTTTTACGTATATGAACTTATTGCAACATATGGAGAACATTTGGCGGCCATTCAAGTTTTTTTAATTGTGTACTCAAGGGAGGGAGATGGTATGTTGGGAGATGGGAGCTCACAAGTTAGACACTTAGCGAATGAGTCTGAAAGCCCAGGCATGACATGCCAAGGACATCGCTCTGGAAAAGATATACTCTCTCTCTCTGTATGTGGCCATTCACAATTGTTTTTTTTTAATTTTGTGGACTCAAGAAAGTGTGTTTGGAGGCTGACAAGCTAGAGCCACTTAGTGAATGAGTCTGAAGTTCTGAACCTTAAACTTTGCTAGAGCCCTGTATATTTTTATATATAATTTGCTTTGAATCCAATTGATCAAATTAACACTATATCAGCTGCAGTGATATTGAGCGTCAAAATCAATCTTCTGTATGTTTGTATTATCTTGTATGCAACACAATATTATTATCTTGCAACTCTACGTGCGCAAGGGCGCGCGCCAAACACTAGTTAGTATATGATGTGTGGGCCGGGGCAGGAGTTTAAGAAAGTGTTTTCTGCACCAGCTAGCCTAACAAGTTTTAGCATGATGCATGGCTAAGTTTAGAATATGGCAGTGAAGATTTAACACTTCGTTTTCTGTTCTTGCTTCCAGATGTTTGGCTGCCTCAGCGCCAGAGTATACTGTGGAATTGCGCCATGTAGCGTGAAAAGGAAAATGCAAGAAAAAATACATATAATCTAGCGCCAAGAAATAGTAGCATGTGTCCTTGCGAGCTTGATATTAGCGAACTAGTAGCATGTTTTTACAATTGAAAAAAAATCTGATATTTGCTGACATAGCATAGTTAGGTTCTAGTATTTGTTTACCCTCTAAATTATAGGGAAAAAATCCAGATTACACTATTCAACTATTATAAGCTTCTGATTTTTGACCTTCCGCTACAAAACCCGACACTATAAAGGTTAAGTATCATAATTCAAATTAAAATTTAATCTAAAAATGTGTTAGCATTTCTACTCTCTATGTTCAAAAAGGTTAAGTATCATAATTCAAATTAATTTAATATAAAAATGTGCTAGCATTTGTACATAAAAAAATCACCATGAAATATGTTTTGACAATGCATTTGTTTAGTATTGTATATGTTATATATCTTTTTATAGAACTTTGAAATGAAATCAAACTCTGATAAGTCTGGCGTAGGTCAAAACATAAAACCTCTTATACTTTTTAAACGAATGAAGTAATCGTTCATATTGTTGTAGTTAAGGGCGGAGGAGAGCCACGTAGGGCCGCTTATATCCCTCTTATTGGTAGATATGAACTATGTTTCTACTGTGTGTGTTGTGATAGGTGAGTTTTCCTACAACTTATATAGCGGAAAAAAGAACAGTAAAGGGTAGAAAAATGTTAAAAGCGTAGGGGCTGGTGATGGACTGATTTGGGTTTTGGGGTTGGTGAAGTTTGGAAATCATGTGCCTGGTGGCGTTGAAAGTAAAGCAAAGGCATCCTATATCTCTATATAGTTCATCTCCACTACCTCTAAAACCCGCCTATCAGCCTATCCACAACATCGGCGCCACTTCAGTTCCAATAGTTACAAGTTGGCCCCATCCCAAATCGAAGCAAATGAACTCCACTCATTTATCTCCATGGTGTGTGCCTGTTGACGGTCCTTAGGTACCACTTTTGGCCGTCAATTCCTGCAGAAAATATATCAAATATAATCACCAACATAGTGATAAGCTTTATATCTAATCAATTCCACGAGTTTTGGTGAATATGTGATTGCAGAAAATAATTGGCAACAGAGGAGGACAATTGGGCTCAGGGCCAGGTCGCCCGACCCACCTAGGTCGGCCGACCTGGGCCCAAGCCCAATAAAGCCCATCTTTGTCCACAGCAAAGAAGCACACTCCAGGACCATCCTAGCCACTGATTCCATGTCGGTTGGATCCAAGAGATGGGAATGGTCCAAGGGGAGGTCATATGGATAGAAGGGCCCACCTTCCAAACTAAACGTACTCAAATGCACATATACCACCTGGAACCGCCATGAGGACCCACTAAACAGTCACTCAGCCGAAGATGGGCCCGATCGGTGCCGATAGACGGTCGCCCGACCGAGCCCGGTCGCCCGACCTGGTCCGGAGGCCAAACCGCCTCATCCTTCTGGTACAGGTTCCCACCGCCTCCAGAAGTCCATCTGTGCCGTGCATCACTCAAGGCGGTGGATCGAACGTCGGCCGATCTCCCCGAATCGCCCGACCTGTGACTGAGTCCGTTCGTCCTCATCTTCCACGTGTCCACTCCCAACCGCCTCTACAAGCTATAAATAGCTGCATACCGATCATTGAAGAGACACACAAGATTGAGAAGCCACAAGCTCCACTCCAAGGCGAAGCTCTACTCCAGTGTAGTATCTAGAGAATAGGGAGAGAGTGAGGGGTAGTCCGAGGGAAGTGCCGGGATTGTCGGCACTCTTCCCCGATCTTGTACCTCGACGGATGCTTCCTTCTTCTAGTAAGTGTTCGTGATCTCTTATGGTATTGAGTTCTCTTGATTAAGTAAGTTCTCTTCAATAGTTGCTTGCGGGTTCATCGTTCATTAATCATTTGTGAATGCTTAGTGAATACTTTGGTCTAGGAACAAGACTAAAGTAGTAATTGATAGCATAGACGTGGTGTCTGGGCTAGAAGTTACCTTTGTTTGCCTCGTAGCCCCACGGATTAGAAGAGGTAGGCGGCAGGTGGTGACTGTGGGATATGGGTACCCCTGGGTCCACTACCGACAGGGTAGCCAGTCAGCCTGGTCCCACATCTGACCAGGAGGTGGGCTGATCCCGGGCCGGCCCACGAGGATCCTCGGCTTGATGGACAAGATTGGAGAAGACTTAGCCCACAAGGCATTCGGCGATATCCTCGGATCCCACCCGGAGATCATGGAGAATATACGGCGACCGATACAGATTAGTTTCCTAATTTGAGCCGGAAACAATTAGAGATAACCGACTTGTAAACCCTAGGCCGTCAGCCTATATAAGGCGGCCTAGGTCAACCCCTTCATTCATTCGATTCCCAGCTACCAGATCCCCCATTGTAACCAGGTGCTCGTTGCTGTTCTCCGGAACTCGCTGAGCAGATTAATACAAGACCCCCGAGCACAGGACGTAGGGTATTATACCTCCGGGTAGCCCGAACCTGTATAATCCCTGTGTCCCTATGTTACCTCGAGCTCCCTAGTCCAGCGATCTCCCTTTGCCTACAAATCAACCATCTGGTACCCCCGGGTGGACTGCCGGACTAGAACTCCGACAGTTGGCGCGCCAGGTAGGGGTGATCGCCGGGCAATAAAGCTAGCTCGATGGCAGATCGTCGCTCCGTCATCTTCCCCGACTCCATCAAGGACTGCGCTACGCATCTGGAGGGTATCAGCTTTTTCGCTGAGATTCACTCCGCCACCACCGCCGCCTCCGACTCCACCATGACGCCTGACGTTCCAACGCCGACCAGCTCCGCGCTGACTTCGTCGCCGATCTCCTCGTCAATCGTCGCTCCACTCCAGCAGCGGCTCGATGCGATCTCCATCAACGACCAGGCTCCGGGCCTGGCCACTCGCCGAAGAATCCCTCCCCCTGGATGAGCTTCTCGCCGGGTTGGATCGTGTCCAGGACACAATCGCCGAGTGCATCTCCATGTCAGAGGAGGCCCTGCGCCGACCCCGCAAAGCGCTCCCGCTAGGGTTTCGCAACGCCTCGTCGATCTACTCGGCCCAGGTCCGAGAAGACATGTCTCAGATCCAATCTGAGATCCCACCTCAGCCCGCCCAGTCTCCGGATTGCGGCGAGTTCCAGGTCACTACCAGCGTGCTCTTGCCGGCCCCGGCCGACTCGAGCAACGACTCAAGCTACACCACGCCTCCGGGGCGTGAAGTCTTCGTTTCCGAGGATTCCGTAACTCGGGACGGAGAAACCGACTTGGCCAGAGATCGCCGACAAGAGCGAGATCAAGGCCGAGCCCGACGGCGGGCCGAAGAAGCCGCTCCACCCCCGGCAGCGGCCGGAAACGTCGCACCTGCCGCAGTTCCTGGTGATCCCGCAGCTGCCGCTGCTGTTGGTGCACCTGCAGCCGCTGTACCAGCCGGAGAGATCCCCCCTGGGGCTCCACAACGACGGCAACCCCCACCTCGGGGTCCCCACGGAGTCGCGCCCCAGAACCTCGATGGTGCATTCGCCCGAGTACCGTTCCGCACGCCCCAGGCCAATGTCGCCGCTGCTTTCGCCGAACTGGGTCACATGCCTGACACCCCAGAGGTGCAGAGAGCCCGAGCTCAGTTGGAGGCAGCACAGGAGCAGATTGAGCGATCGTATCGCGCCAGATCCCGGTCTGGGCGATCAAACTCGACTCGTTCTGCAAGTCGCCGCTCTGCTCATAGCAGATCGGATCGGGATCATCCTAACCAGAGGAACCCCCCACTACTCGTCGTTGAAGAAGAGGTGGCCCAGAACCACCATGAGGATGAAGAAGAGGAACGGCGTAACCCGCGCAATGCGGACCAGCGCCGTGAACGCTACTAGGAGCGGCGCGACAGGCGCCAACGACATCAACAACCTGACGATCTCCGCGATCGCCTGAGGGACTGCGCTCGCGACATCCGCGCTGACCTCGATGCTCGACACTGAGAACGCGACGCGGCCGAGCTCGAGCGTCGCGGGCGATACAACCGAGACTACGGCCGACCCGACCGCCAGCCGGTTGGCGAGGCAGGTGACGACTCGGCAGAGGAGAACGAGCGCCGTGTTGTTCACGAGCTCATAGAGCGTGAACAGTACGACGCAAGATATGGCCCCCCGTGGGATGACCGCCGCCATGGGCGCGCAGATCCTCGGACCCGCGCCGACCAGATCCGACCTCCCCGCCGCGACTACCACAACGACGATGAGGACGACTTTGACGGCTTCGCCGCCTTCTCTGCCCAACTCCGTGCCATCCGTTGGCCCGAGTCCTTCAAGCCAGCACTCGTGGAGAAGTTTGACGGTCGATCCGACCCCAAGCTTTGGCTCAAGACGTACCACACGGCGGTCAAAGCCGCCCACGGGACCAACGACCAAGCCGCCGCTTACTTCCCCGTGATGCTGGGCAAGGAAGCGCTCCTATGACTTGAGGGTGTTCCCCGGAACACCATCGACAGTTGGGCAGATCTCTGTCATGCTTTCACCAAGAATTACCAGGTGAGCTATACTCGGCCAGGCACCAGATTCGATCTGGACAACATCAAGCAGAAGAAGGGTGAGAGTCTCCGAGACTACTCCGACCGTTTCTTCGACAACCGGAACAAGATCGCCGAGGTCGAGGACCGGGATGTCATTGACGCGTTCCGGTGCGGTCTCATCGACAATCAGCTATTCCGCACGCTGTTCAAAACCAACCTTGTCACGGTCTCTGACCTGATGGAGGTGGTCAACCTGGAGGTTCGGGCCGATCAAGCTGAACAGGCCCAGTTCAAGAACAAACAGAAGCGCCCGAAAGATGATGACCGGGTTGAAAGCTCGAAGCGCCACGAGCTGTTACGTGGGCGCAAGGCAGGCCCTGAGCCCCTTGTAGCCCTAGCAGAAGAAGAAGGCCGGCCGGAACCCAGGTTCCTGGCCGAAGAGTTTCATGACACGCTGAATTATCAGTGTCCCTTCCACAAAGACGCGAAACACAATCTCCGTGATTGTCATGCGCTCCTCAAAGAACTCGGCGCCCTGCCACCAAGCAAGAAGCAACACTACAACAACAACGGTGGTCGTTACAACAACAACCGCCGTGACGGCTACAACGCTGACCGGCGGGACGACTATCGCCGCAGAGAAGACCGCGACCGCCGCGACGACTACCGCCGTGGCGAGCGCGACCGCGATGCTCTGGCTCGCCGAGATGATCAACGCCACCATGACGAGGAACGCCGATTGCCACCACCGCTGGAGGCGCCCAGACGCGACGCCAACGGTGAATTCCAGCGCGCGGACCGCCAGGTCAACGTCATCATCGGGGGGCCCGGCGCCTTCCCAGATCAGCGCAAGGAAAAGCTCCACAAGCGGGAAGTGACGATGGTTTCCACCAAACCGGTAGAATACCTCCAGTGGTCAGAGATGCCCATCGCCTTCAGCCGTGCTGACCACTGGGTTCATCTCCCCGAGCTGGGATCCTACCCACTCGTCGTCGCCTCCGTCGTGGACAGGGTCCTCCTCTCCAAGGTCCTGATTGACGGCGGGAGCGCCCTCAACATCATCTTCACCAGCACCCTCAACAGCATGGGGTTCGACTACAGCAGGCTCCTGAGCGCCGAAGATCCGTTCTTTGGCATTGTGCCAGGAAAAGCTTCCTATCCGATAGGAAGAGTCGCCTTACCAGTCACGTTTGGCACTGCCAACAACTACCGCACGAAATTCCTGTACTTCGAGGTAGCCGACTTCAAGAGTTCCTACCACGCCATCTTTGGCAGGCCCATGTTGGCCCGGTTCATGGCGATTCCGAACCACACCTACCTGTTCTGAAGATGCCGGCGCCCAACGGCATCCTCTCTATCCGTGGAGACATCAAGACTTCCTTCGAGTGCGATGGGGAGGCCATCAAGATAGCCGAGTTGTCCCATCAACTCGGCAACGCTAACCTGCTGGCAGAAGAAGCCCCCAAGGCGGCCACCGGAGAGCCTGTACTCCCGGAGCAGAAGCCGCAGCCCACGGCGCTAGCACCTGCAGACGCCCCTAAAGCAATAAGCTTGGGGCTCGACGACCCATCCAAGACGGCCCTCATAGGGCCAGGGCTCACTCCAAAATAGGAAGACGCGCTCACCTCCTTCCTTCGGGACAACTGGGACATCTTCGCATGGAAGCCATCAGACATGCCGGGTGTTCCGAGGGAGAAGGCTGAGCACTCCTTGGAATTGAGCAAAATGCAAAGCCTGCCAAACAGAAGCTGCGCCGATTCGCTCAAGATCGCAAGGAGGCCATTAGGGTAGAACTGAATAAGCTCCTAGCTGCCGGTTTCATTAGAGAATGCAAACACCCAGAGTGGCTTGCAAATCCTGTACTTGTAAAGAAGCAATCCGGTGAATGGAGAATGTGCATTGATTACACGGATCTCAACCGCTACTGCCCTAAGGAACCCTTCCCTCTTCCGCGAATTGATCAAGTCGTCGACTCTACGTCCGGCTGTGTGCTCCTGTGCGTTCTCGACTGCTACTCGGGTTATCACCAGATAGCCCTGAAGACGTCCGACCAGGACAAGACAGCGTTCATCACCCCGCACGGCATCTATTGCTACAAGACGATGACATTTGGGTTGAAGAACGCCGGTGCCACGTACCAGAAGGCCATCCAAGGTTGCTTGCAGAGCCAAATCGGCCGCAACGTGGAGGCTTACGTGGATGACATCATTGTCAAGACGTACGACGCCGACACACTAATCGCCGACCTCCAGGAAACTTTCAACAACTTGCGCCGCTACAGATGGAAGCTTAACCCCACGAAGTGCGTATTCGGGGTGCCGTCAGGAAAGCTCCTGGGCTTCCTGGTCAGCCAACGCGGCATCGAGGCAAACCCAGTCAAGCTGGACGCCATACGCAACCTCAAGAAACCAAAGTGCAAGAAGGACATCATGAAGCTCACTGGGATGATGGCGGCCCTGAGCCGGTTCATCAGCAAGCTCGGCGAGAAGGGACTTCCGTTTTTAAAGATCCTCAAGAAGGTGGACAAGTTCGAATGGACCCCTGAGGCAAGCAAGGCCCTGGCCGACCTCAAGGAATTCCTAGTTACACCCCCGGTACTCACGGGCCCGACCCCCGGGGAAGAGCTCTTGCTATATATCTCAGCTACCACTCATGTGGTTAGCACGTTCCAATTGTTACAAGTTGGACCCATCCCAAATCGAAGCAGATGAACTCCACTTATTTATCTCCATGGTGTGTGCCTGTTGACGGTCCTTAGGTACCACTTTTGACCATCAATTCCTGCAGAAAATATATCAAATATAATCACCAAACATAATGATAAGGTTTATATCTAATCAATTCCATGAGTTTTGGTGAATATGTGATTGCAGGAAATAATTGGCAAAAGAGGAGGACAATTGGGCTCAGGGCCAGGTCGCCCGACCCACCTAGGTCGGCCGACCTGGGCCCAAGCCCAATAAAGCCCATCTTTGTCCACAGCAAAGAAGCACACTCCAGGACCATCCTAGCCACTGATTCCATGTCGGTTGGATCCAAGAGATGGGAATGGTCCAAGGGGAGGTCACATGGATAGAAGGGCCCACCTTCCAAACTAAACATACTCAAATGCACCTATATCACCTGGGACCGCCATGAGGACCCACTAAACAGTCACTCAGCCGAAGATGGGCCCGATCGGTGCCGATAGACGGTCGCCCGACCGAGCCCGGTCGCCCGACCTGGTCCGGAGGCCAAACCGCCTCATCCTTCTGGTACGGGTTCCCACCGCCTCCAGAAGTCCATCTGTGCCGTGCATCACTCAAGGCGGTGGATCGAACGTCGGCCGATCTCCCCGAATCGCCCGACCTGTGACTGAGTCCGTTCGTCCTCATCTTCCACGTGTCCACTCCCAACCGCCTCTACAAGCTATAAATAGCTGCATACCGGTCATTGAAGAGACACACAAGATTGAGAAGCCACAAGCTCCACTCCAAGGCGAAGCTCTACTCCAGTGTGGTATCTAGAGAATAGGGAGAGAGTGAGGGGTAGTCCGGAGGAAGTGTCGGGATTGTCGGCACTCTTCCCCGATCTTGTACCTCGACGGATGCTTCCTTCTTCTAGTAAGTGTTCGTGATCTCTTATGGTATTGAGTTCTCTTGATTAAGTAAGTTCCATTCTATAGTTGCTTGCGGGTTCATCGTTCATTAATCATTTGTGAATGCTTAGTGAATACTTTGGTCTAGGAACAAGACTAAAGTAGTAATTGATAGCATAGACGCGGTGTCTGGGCTAGAAGTTACCTTTGTTTGCCTCGTAGCCCCACGGATTAGAATAGGTAGGCGGCAGGTGGTGACAGCCCTGTCCGTCCTTTGTAATCCTCCACGTACGGGTACGGCGTAGAGCTGTTGGCCAGCAATTTCCTAGAGGCCTAGGATACCCCGGTGCCCAAAGTAAGTAAACTATAGACACTGAACTTATTCTTCTTCAAGGTCTTTAAGCCATAGGAATCCTCTCTACCCTCGCCAATCATTTCTCTTGTTGTCCTTGGACGATCTCGTTAGAAGATTAGTACACACGTTCCCTGTGGATTCGATACCCTGAATACTTCCGGGTGAAAGCTACAACGGTATCCGTGCGCTTGCGGATTTATCTGCGACCGTAAGAAATACCAACAGTGCCTTAAAGTACCACTCATTTATCTCCATGGTGTGTGCCTTCTGAAACTGAAGCACCATCCAGCCATCCGAAACACAAAACGTTGCAAGCATTTGTGAGCTATCGATTCTTTTCTCTTTCCCTATTTTCATATAAATTGGTTGTCTCCCATTGGAGCGCTGCCACTCTCCTTCATTTCCATTCCATTGCTGCCTAACCAGGACTGCAGACCCAATATCCATGCCACCCGGCCATCCAAAATGCTCCTTTTCATCCATTGGCGCATCCGTCAATCCGTCCACGTACAGGTGCTCACTCCAGCCATCGGATCACTATCTGCGATCATTTCCACTGATGTCTCCAGGAGCTTTATCGCCTGCATCAGCCTCTAGATCAAAGGCTCCTGCCACTAAACCTCAATTCTCTCAGCCATCTGTGAACACTGCATAATGAAACAACAGTTTCTTATCATCGATGAAGGAATCTAGATGGTCTGCTATATACAATCATTTAGCTCTGCATTTGTTCTGGCCAACGTACTAAACCATGATGGTAACTTTTTTGGTTTTGCTCATGAATACAGATACTACATTTATTTTCTATCAGGATGATTTTAGCATGATCTATTTTCCATGATATATGATTTCATAAGTCATTTATAGAATTTCAACATTGTATTGACAAAATATCTTCCTTTCCACTCAATCAGTCTACTGTTAATGACAATTAGTGCTTGTGCACACTATCTGCATCAACTATACATATGTTGTTCCTTCAGACCTTCGTTTCTATGTACTTCAGAATTATACATATGTTGATGGTACAACCTTTCAGTTCTACTGCTACATAATGGCATGGTTAATCTTCCTGTTTATTATGATAATAATGAATCCTCTCAGTAGGAGGCAACTATTTTCTTGCTTGATTGAGCACATTACTATTCATTCCCCTCATGGAATATACTTCCTTAACAATTTTGTCTGAAGCTGGGATAATCTCACAGATGGGCAAAAAAAATGTAACCGATCGACTATTTCATCATGGGATGAACAAGCAGGCATCCAAAATGACCAACTAGTGCACTACCTTTGCATTTCACCAAAATTGGCATGAAGCAAAAGTAACAACTTATGATATACAAGGCACATACATTATGTATACATACCAACCGAGTCCTTTTATGATATTTTATGATAAAATAATAACATCATCAAAGTATCACAATAATATATGAATTGTCATTATTAGATTAACCATATTTTATCCTAAAAAATCAGTTGCATTCCCGCAGCAATGCGCGGGAAATTCACCTAGTATCTATATGGTATTGATCTCCACTCATCCTTGCCGGGACACATATGTCTACAAGGATGGGTTTCTGTTCGCGTTCTTCCCTTGCTATTATATGTGTCATGCTGTCCTCTTTATTTTTTAACCTTTTTATAATATAAAAACATGTGTGCCCATCTTATTATATTCGAAGATTATTTAGACAGCTTGACATTTATTGGAACAAAAATCATACACCAAAATTTAGAGCTTTATTATCTTCTAAGGCCAAGCCCAACGCCGGCATCCGTGAATGGTGGCCTCAACAAAAAGGTACTATCCACGTAGGAACCAAAGAATCAAAGCACCACAGCTCCCAATACAAGCACATACACCAATATCCGTTGGCTCTATTATATGTCATTTTCCTTTCTTTTCTGTGCACTGCTTTCTTCTCTACTGTTGCTGCTTTTCTAGCTGAGGCCGTTGCTTTTCAGCTAAAGCTACCGGTGCTCCTGCAAGTAACTCTGACATCTGCGAAGCCTCTATGTCTCGTGGTCCCTTCTCCATGTGGCATATCTGCCTTTAAACTCGCAAATATTCCAAGACATTTCTAGCTAGGACTACCATGAGAGACACAAGTACCGGAGTCATTTGTTTTTCCCGTATGACTCCGGTTCTTCCTATATAAGATGGGCATCAATAGAGCATGAGCCGACCAACTAATGGTATTTTGCGAATCATTATCTCCAGAGGATCGTTGCAACAAGGTCTGATGAATCCGTGAGTTCCGATCCTTGATCCAAATTTCTGCTTCGATGCTTCTTTGTGATCTAAGCGAGATAAGTGTTGAGAAAAACATTGAGGTTTCACATGTTTTCTCTTTGCATACAAGATTACAAGTGTTATATGTAACTGACCTAAAAAAACTATAAATAAACATGCCAGAGAGAACAAGAGTATGTCATCTAAACTTTGGATGGAGAAATGACATGTTGTTTTAACTGCGCAAACAATACTATTTTGAGTAAAGTGCATCTGTCATACATGAACTTGTGTTGCTGCTTCAGTTTGGTCCAACAAGTATCAAACGTTGCACCACCATACATAAAGTTGTATCATTGTTTCACGTTGGTCCAATAAGTTGTAAACGTTGTGTCCACCATACAAGAAGTTGCATCATTATTTCACTTTAGTCTAACAAGTTGCAGACATTGCACCCACAATACATGAAGTTGTTCATTATGTGCATATATAGTCCAATGCATACCACACTATGTATTCTACATATGCGGAATACTTGGAGGACATGGACAGGTCTTAAACGCTTACTAGGTATACAGAACACATTGAAAAAATTATTGAACATGCATAAGCAACTATTGAATTAACACGTAGATTCTACAAAGCACTAAGAAAAAATAGACCACACCCTCAAAGGAAATTTTCTGGGTCGAGCTTGAAATTGCATCTAGGCCCCATGTGGGTTTTGGTGAGATTAATGACAAAACGATTAAAGGACTAACTTGTTTGCTTGAGATGATGAGCAGGGGATTATTATTATTATTCATTGTATTCAATGTGCTCATCATGATATATGGTTATTCATTGATATAAGCAAGCAAGTGTGTGAAGAAAGGATGCTCATTGCAAAAGATAAAGTGAAACTAAGTTGGCTCAGCCAGATCCAACCCAGGTGACCCAGGTGTCAAGTCAAAACAAGCAATGATGAAGCAATGACTTGGGGATATGCTATGTGGGTCTCCAAAATTATAAGACGACTTATTTGACAAAGAAAAATGATATGCAAGACTTCATGTATATATGATAAAAGGACATGAGCATATGTGTTACATATTGGTCTTCATGATTGGAAGCTTGCATTATGTGGGATATTCTTTATCAATCAAGAACAAGCATTTGAAGAGTCTTTCAAATGGAATTCATTCAATGGCAAAGCAAAGTTAGACTTGATGATGCAAGGGTAAGTGGTGAAGAAACAAATCGAGATGACTAGAGCGAGGGACTAAGCAAGCTTTGGCTAAGTGACGACTTATGACCATGTGGGCAATGCTAAGGTAAAGTATCTAGTGTCCGGGGGGTTTCGAAGTATCATATCCAAGTATCATCATGAGAGGCATTGCAATGCATATATGTTATGGTTGATAAAGGAAGTGACTTATGGATTAAAGTGAACTCAAACATATGTTGTGGAAAATTCTAAGTCACTAGCTCAAGGTTGATCTGCTCAGATAATGGACAATGTTGAAAGCCCTCAAGTGAAGAATATTCAAGTATTGGCATGATTCTCAACGTACAAGCTCAAGTGATTGAAATATGATTTATTTATATGTCTTGAGTATAGGTATGCCATACTATCAAGAGGGATGCAACATTGGTTGATAGACATTCACTGAAAGTGCTCAAGTCAAACCCATGAGAGTCTAACCGAGTGAAATCTAACTTAGTGGGGTTGTCTGGCCAAAACCGGTCTGACCGTGACCGGTCTGACCGGTTCCTGGCCTCCGAGAGTCTAACGGCTAGTTGAGTCTGAAAACCGGTCTGACCGGTTTGGCAAACCGGTCTGACCGGTTTTGTCTGACAGAATAACGGCTAGTTTTGTTGGGCTTGGGTATTTATACCCAAGAGCTCCTCTTTGAGGGGCTGCTGGTTCTGTGCGTCCCTAACACCTTCTTGAGGCCAGCTGAGCTCTCCCCAACCTCTCTTTGTGAGATTTGAGCAATCCTTGTGAGATTCTTGAGTTGGGTTGAGAGAGAGTCTTGTGTGTGAGCTAAGTGTGAGCAATCTGACCTTGAGCACTTGTGGTGGCGTCAAGCAACTCGTGAAGCATTTGTTACTCTTGGAGCTTTGCTCCTAGACGGCTAGGCGTCGCCGTGGAGCACACATTCCGTGTGTGGTTGTGCCCCGGAAGTTTGTATCACCCATCCTCTTGGTGAGAAAATCAGTAAGTAAACTCAATCCCCTTGGTGGTCGATTGGGTGAGAAAAGGGTTAGGTGTGACAACCCGGCTCTTCGTGAGCACCTCAACGGAGACTAGGATTCACCGTGCCTTGGTGGCTGCTGTGTGCAAGCGGTGAATCTGAACTTCGGTAAACAAATCCTTGTGTCTTGTCTCCATTTACTTACATTTGTCAATTCTAGCATTTACTTGTAATTCCGCATATCTCTACTTTGGTATACTTGTGCTGTGTGCAGGAGCTTCACAAATATACTTGTAAACACCTGGTGAAGCTTATTGTCCAAAGTGGTTTGTGCTAGAATTGCTAAAGGGGGTTTTGCATTTTTGATTCCCTGTCTGTCAGAGGAAACCGGTCTGACCCATTTCAGGAACCGGTCTGACCGGTTCTGCTGCTGACAGTGGGTTTTAGTTTTTGTAATTTGCAGAAATTTGCAGAAACGCCTATTCACCCCCCTCTAGGCGACATCAAGGTCCTTTCAGAGCTGACACTAATCTTAGCTGCAACAAATAGTTGAGCTGGTTCCACAGTATATATTTATGGTGCTAGCTTGCCAATTGGCATTTGTTGAATAACACTACTGGAGTATAGTGGATTGTATATGCACATAATGGATTATGTATGGTGAGTGTAATATTTGCAACTTGCTGGACCAAAGTGAAATAATGGTACAACTTCATGTATGATGGATACAACGTTTGCAACCTATTGGACCAAAGTGAAACAATGATATAACTTTGCGTATGGTGGTGCAATATTTGATACTTGTTGGACCAAACTGAAACAACAACACAACTTCATGTATGGTGGTGCAACGTTTCATACTTGTTGGACCAAACTGAAACAACAACACAACTTCATGTATGACGGATGTACTTTACTCTACTATTTTTTTTGTTAACATGCCAATATATGTTTCTTAATATATATTTGAGATAACTTATGGTTTTTATTGTCAATACAATTGTTAATTTTATTTATATATTTTAACTATGTAAGCAATATTGTGTTTTGTAATTTTTTAGCACCAAGCATGGACATATTTGCAAGTATATTAAATAAAAGATCAACAGCCAAAATCGGATCCTACATACCAATGTCCAAAACATCACTTTATTGTTGATTGAAGAAATTACATTTCTAAAACAGGTTATATAATTTTGTTTGTATGTCTAGCTATGTTGGTGCATTGCAAGTATTGAGTATAGAAGCAGAAATCGAGGCAATGGCTTATTAGTGGCTAGCAATAATAGAGGATCAACTAAACTCAAGAGTAGCATAATCCATGCGTGCATGCATATATTAGATCTACATGCAACCTTATCTGTTTTTGTCGATAGAACACTACCGATCCTACGCGATCCATTGCTACTAAAAATAGAATATGTCCAGAAAATATGGAAACATAGGATGCTGTAGCATAATCCATGCATGCATCCATATATCAGGTCTGCATGCAACCTTATCCGTTTTTGTCGACAAAATACTATCGATCCTACATGATCCATTGCTACTAAAAATAGAATATGGCCAGAAAATATGGAACCATAAGATGCGTATATCCAGCCAAGAATATCTCCGAGGTTAGCTCTATTACATGATAATGTCCGGTCAACATGCAACTCTATCCATTTTTATCGAAAGGACAGCATCAGTTGTACATGATCTATTAGTACCAAAATTAGTGCATGGCCAAAAACCACGAAGGCATAAGGAGCGGAATATATACATAAAAATATCTCTGTAGTTAACTCTATTATATTATATGACAGCATCGAGTCAGCACATAACCATATCCATTTTTATCGATGGAGAACTACTGGATCGTACTGATCAATAGATACTGAAAATACAGTAAAAATGTGAGAACACAAAAGCAAGGGCATATCCGGCCAAGAATATGTGAGTTTGGCTCGAATCTATTACGTATATGACAAGTGTCAGCCTTTGTGATTTACCGCCTATATATAATGGGAAGTTTATAGTTTACCCGAGGCAGATTTGTGCGCACGCACCGCCCACACCCGCGCTGCGGTGTGTATTGAAGTAGAGTAGTGTTCGTGGAAGCAACGATGATGCAACCTCAAAGTAGACGTCGTTTCTATCGGGAAAAAGTTAGCAGCACCTTTGCATCATGTACGTGTACGGGGGGCAAGCCGGTGTGGCCACAGCCACTGTACGTCCCGACACACTGGTCCCACCTGCAGTGAGTGAAGCGAGCCTCGGACAGTGCGCGCCACTGCACGACGACTGCCCTCTCGTGCAACAGCCTCGGGGGGGCGCCTGGTGGTCCAGGATGGCACGCTCGTGACGGAGGTAGGTGCGCTCGTCCGCTCCATCGTGGTGGTTACTGCAGTTACCATCCTGTGGCTCCCGGCTGGGCTTGCACGGTTCGGCTCGAGTCAGGTGCATGTACTAGGCTCCTCTGTCAGTACTAGTAGTGTGGTACCAGTGATTAGACAAGGCTGGTTATTGTTTACTGATTAGCGAGGGTCCCATAGTAAGGCCATTGTGTAAAAGTTTAGGAGTCTTCTAGGCTCTTGGTGCTCACCAACTGCTTGCTCTAGGCAAGCAAAAGTCAAAGACGACGAATGCCATGTTTAATTCCGTAAGTTTTTTCTATTCATCACTATTCATCAAATATTAGAACACTAATTAAAGGTATTAAACGTGAATTAATGATGAATTAATTAGACTTAGTAGATTCGTCTCGTGATTTTCCGTCTATCTGTGTAATTA
>CM014278.1:87672959-87692737 GCA_004135705.1 Alloteropsis semialata | reverse complement strand
GTTAAACAGGGCCCAAGGAGACTTGCACCTAACAACAATCGAAACAACTTTACAGGATACATGCACGGGACACAGCCATTCGCCCATTCCTATATTTTTCTTCGCTGCGGTAGATTTTTTTAAATACAGGGTGTATTGTGCGTCAACGTCCACAGTAAAACCATGTGGAAGACTAACGTTAGTGATCAAGTACCATAGTCCTGTTGTTATATTAGGATACGGCGGCTAAAAGAGGATTGCCATGCCCCCATTTTTCATCAGCTTTACCCTGGCAGCACTAACACGAAAATTGACAGGCGTTACTAATTATGGACCGATTTGCACCATAAAATTTTTCCAGAACTTATTTGTATGTGCGAGAGGATTCAAGGGAAAAATCATCATGCTCCTAGACGGGACTTAATTAATGATGCAAAGTGTCTGGTGCTCGAACTAGGAATCATTAGCATACACACGAAGGCCGAACCATAGACGTACACGTGCCGTCTGTTGGCGGGTTAACATCACCGTATAGTCTTCCATTTTTTCCATCATCACCCACCATCACCACTAATCCACCCCACTAATCACCTACTCGGCCCGGCGAGCAGCTCATCAGCTCGCCCGAGTGAAGCCGAACCAAAACTAGCGACACACCCACCACCTACTCACGAACGCGGTCCCACCGGTCATCCAGTTATCCTTTTACCTAACCTTCCGGCCCCGGTTCCAAGTGGAGCAAAGCTGGGAGCAGCCAGCCCAAACGCGAGAGAGAGAGAGAGAGAGAGAGAGAGAGAGAGAAAAGTCCCCTCTCCTTCTTCGTTCACCCGCGGGTCGCTTCGTCCAACAACCGCGCGCCACCACCTCCCTCACGCACGGTCTCGCTCCCACCAACTCCGGCTCGCCCCGGCCGGCTCCGGCCGCGTATAAGAAGCCCCCACCCGCTCCCTCCAGACCCAGGAGACACCGCGCCCGCCACTCGCACGCACCGCCTCCTCCACTACCCGAACCCTAACATTTATCTTCGTTAGATTAGACTGCGACCCCCGCATTCTGTTCCGCAATGGCCCTCTCCACCAACGCCGCCGCGGCCGCGGCAGCCGCCATGTCCGCCGCGGCCGCGCCGCAGCCCCGCCACGCGCCGACGTTCCTCCCGCTGAGGCGCCGCTGCGCCGTCCGCGCCGTGCACGCCGCGGAGCCGCCCAAGAGCCACGCCGTCCCGGCGGCGGCGAAGACCTCGGCGCCGACGGTGGCGCCCGAGAACGACGCGGCCCCCGTCCGCGCCCCGGCACCGGCACCGGCCCCGAAGGCGCCCGCGAAGTGGGCGGTGGACAGCTGGAGGACGAAGAAGGCCCTCCAGCTGCCGGAGTACCCGAACCCGGGGGAGCTGGAGGCCGTGCTCAAGACGATCGAGGCCTTCCCGCCGATCGTGTTCGCCGGGGAGGCGCGCCACCTGGAGGAGCGCCTCGCCGACGCCGCCATGGGCCGCGCCTTCCTCCTCCAGGGCGGCGACTGCGCCGAGAGCTTCAAGGAGTTCAACAGCAACAACATCCGCGACACCTTCCGCGTACTCCTCCAGATGTCCGCCGTCCTCATGTTCGGCGCCCAAATGCCTGTCATCAAGGTACGAACCGACCATTACCATCCCAATCTAAATTACCTTCTCTTCGAGAGAAAACTCGATTCGGCAATACCCGAACAAAATTTCCTCCCCTTCGAATGAAAAAAAAACTAAAATGATTTGACCTCTGAACGAACGTTTGGTGCGCAGGTTGGTCGGATGGCCGGGCAATTCGCCAAGCCGAGGTCGGATCCGTTCGAGGTCAGGGACGGGGTCAAGCTGCCCAGCTACCGCGGGGACAACATCAACGGCGAGGCGTTCGACGAGAAGAGCCGCGTCCCCGACCCGCAGAGGATGATCCGGGCATACGCCCAATCCGCCGCCACGCTCAATCTGCTCCGTGCGTTCGCCACCGGAGGGTACGCCGCCATGCAGCGCGTCACGCAGTGGAACCTCGATTTCACCGAACACAGCGAGCAGGGCGACAGGTGAAAACATCTCCCATGCACTGGAATTGATTTCCGGGATTTTTTTTGGTGACATCGACAGCTGTGAATTAGTGCTTTCTGCTTTGACCTGTGAAAAACGTGGCTTCGCGTCGCTGTCGAGTTAAAATTCGCTGAATTGCATCCCCGCGTATATCTCCCTGTCAAGGTAACTTAAAATTACCTCGGGAAAAAAGTAACGTAAAATTGATTTGAAAAGGATAGAACAGGTACAGAGTGGCTTCAGGAGCGTGTGAGGGAGGGGTATCAAACCTTTTCAAATACTTGTATGCTGTAGTGAAAAGTACCTATCAACACATTATGGCCCTGTTTAGTTCACCCAAAACGCAAAAAGTTTTCACCTAGAGAACCGTGTCAGTTCAATTTTTCTCTCTGTGCACGCGACCTAATGTATAAACACTATGCATGGCCATCCCCAACCCTCCAACTATGATGGTTTTCATAGCATTAATTACATTGCCACCTAGAACTATTAGCTTACATGGCACTATATTAAATAAGAGAGAGTGGAGAAAGGAAGAAACTGGGTCTCATGCAAGACCCAGTTTCTTCATGAGAACCTATGCATTGGATACCACCAAGTCATGCATTGGGAGATGGTAGTGTCCTCGTGATAATTGAACAACAAATATGATTGGTAGATATGAGAGAGAATGATGGATTGAGTATTAATTATAGACCTACATGAAGAAACTATGCATTGAGAGATGTAGTTTTTAAACATAGTGTCTTGCTTAGTTGGCAATATAGACACTATCTATAGACACCATGGGTTGAGGATGACCTAACAGGTGCATCTAAACACGCCCTATATTTTGGTGGGAACGAACCATTCATTTATAAATGAACCTTTTCTGAAGCCAGACTCGTTGCATAGTCACATCGAATCGTACTATGCGACCTATTTGATGGGACTGTCTTTGTCCGCACCCTTCATCCTCCTCCCACACTTCTTTTTCATTAACTTTTTCCATTCTGTTTCTTTCTCTGAGGTTAAATTAAATGTTAAATTCATGGACCATAAAATTTTTCACATGTATGGTATTGTATTTTGCGTTTCGATTTTATTTCTCGAATTGTATACCCTACCAAAGGACTACGTCCTCAAGATATGTTCCTTTATTATAGTAGTGGGAAACAACAAACCAGTCCCTGCTCAATAAGAGAGCATCATAAATCATAAAGTATTAATATGATCATTATCAAACTGTTTTGGTGGTTCATTTTAAGAAAATGTTTTGGTGGAAATGTCATTTCTTCGTCTATTTCGTCAGTTGTGATGTCTAATGATCTGACCATTGTCTGGATGCTGTAGGTACCGTGAATTGGCACATCGGGTTGATGAAGCCCTTGGCTTCATGTCTGCAGCTGGGCTAACAGTGGACCACCCGTTGATGACGACCACTGAATTCTGGACCTCACATGAATGCCTCCTCCTACCCTATGAACAAGCTTTAACCCGTCAGGACTCCACTACTGGTCTTTTCTATGACTGTTCTGCCCACATGCTCTGGGTTGGTGAGCGCACTCGCCAGCTCGATGGGGCTCATGTTGAGTTCCTCAGGGGTATTGCCAACCCCCTTGGCATCAAGGTGGGTTAAGACCAACTTCTCATATAACAAAGTAAAATATACACACATTCTCATATGTAGAATGGCTTGCGAAATGTCGATTTCAGGTGAGTGACAAAATGAATCCCAGCGACTTGGTGAAGCTGATTGAGATATTGAACCCAACAAACAAGCCTGGGAGAATTACCATCATCACAAGGATGGGGGCAGAGAACATGAGGGTCAAGTTACCTCATCTTATCCGTGCTGTCCGCGGTGCTGGACAAATTGTCACCTGGATCACTGATCCTATGCATGGGAACACCATTAAGGCTCCTTGCGGTCTAAAGACTCGCCCCTTTGACTCCATTCTGGTATGTTCCATTTTCTATCAACTGTGTTATTTTTATGTCTTTCACCAATATGATGTTTTAGGAAAATTTCACCAATATGATACAACCTAGTCAATTTGCTTGATCTCAAATAGACCCCAAATTTTGCTTGCACATTTACATTCCTCGAGCATATGTTATTCCTTTACTTCTCATCTCATATGCAGTATGCCACACCATTAGTATAAACAAAACAAAAGAATAAACCATAGTTTTTGTGTACATGAATGAAAGCAATATGGAGGGTTACTTTCTGGGGAACCAATGAGCTAACTAGCCAATGAATTGTAAAAGTTGAAACTGGTACCGTGCTATTACACTTGCTTCAGATATTCCAATCCATGCGAATCATAGTGGGATCAAACTACTGTTGCAGCTAGTTGTTTAACTTGTTGGTTAGTTTGTCACTTGTCAGTAGTATATGGCAGATGGTACAATAATTAGCCAGTGGTCAATATTGCCACAATTTCATATGATCTGAGGAGAATATAGACCCCAAAAAACTTCGTAATGGAATATTATGTTAGGTACTGACATATGTGCCCATCTTAAGATTTCATAATGATGGTGGTTCTTAGGCTGGTACACTAGAATAGAAAACCTTCTTTTGGTCACTATCCTAGGTGGTCACAAGATTGTGCGTGTTATATTTTAAGTTAAATGATATACGGTTCTTGATGCTAGTGGGTCTACTTAAATTAGTTATTGCTGCGGGAACTGATTGGTTGGAATATTGGAGGTTGGACGGTCTTTGTAATTTATTTTTTATTTAAGTGCATTAAGCATCTTTCTTGGACATGATTGATTTGAGTTTTTCCTACAACTGCTGCGATAGTGACTATAGTTGATGAATAAAGCAAGATGCTTTTGCTAGTAGCTGAGTCCAAGGGCAGATGATGGTGGCAGCACAGACTTTTGTCATATAAACCACTTAATTCAACTGATGTATCTCTTGTGCGTCACACAGAAACTACTTATATATATTCATCAATAAAACAAAAACTGGCTGTTGGTTGTCATCTCTCAGCTACTACTGGAAGTTTCTAGAAGAGCAAAAATTACAATTATCCTGTCTTGGAAAAATTACAAATCACTAAATTGTAGGAAGTATGAATCCTAGTACCATTACATCGAAAATACTTTCTGCCTATTTTGAGCTGCAAAAATTAATAAAATGGCTTCTCAACATTGACTGAGGTACCTGCTCAATGATAGTTATGTCCACAAAATAAATACTAACTCAAAACATTGCTTGCCCTATTCTTCTTATTTCATTGAAGTGCACTATGGATATCATTGAATAGCATAAGTTACCATTCTTCCTTTAGTTACAGCATATTCTTCACATATTTTTTGCAGCAATGTGAATAAACAACTTTTCGTTTGTAATAGGCTGAGGTACGGGCCTTCTTTGATGTGCATGAGCAAGAAGGAAGCCATCCTGGAGGTGTCCACCTTGAGATGACTGGGCAAAACGTAACTGAATGCATTGGTGGGTCCCGAACCGTGACCTTTGATGACCTGAGTGACCGCTACCACACTCACTGCGACCCAAGGCTGAACGCATCACAGTCTCTGGAGCTCTCATTCATCATCGCCGAGAGGCTGAGGAAGAGGAGGATCCGGTCATCATCTGGGCTCAACAACATCTTACCCTTGCCTCCTTTTGGTCTCTGAATGGGTAGATATGCGTATTACATTTGTTGATGGTTGCTCTTGGTAGAATCATATGCCTATGAGCTTTCTGCATGCCGAGGAGGATCTGTTTGAATTTTATTGTTTGTGTTGGTAAATACTCCTATGTAATGCACTGCACTCGTCGACACTAAGTTTTCTATTTATTCCATGTATAAGAGAATAATAATGCAGTATAGATGAGTTGGATTTGTGAATGAATTACTGTCGATTGGTCCCTTCAACTTGCTTTCTACCTTTTACTTAATGTACCCTTTTTCAGAGTTTCACATGTTCAATCAACTGAAAGGGTGAGTTCAAGCTGTCAAGCACATTCCTAGTAGAAAGTACTGCAGAAATTCTGTAAAATGAGATAAGAGAATGGCATGTTTTTGGACTTGGGAGGATATTCCTTTGTGATGGAACAGTTAGTGGAGGATGCAGATTTGAAACATGCACATTTCTGAAAGAAAAGCTTGGCTGAAACAATTAGGACTGAAATGACTGGTACGAGGCGACAATAATACAAGATTTGTTCAAATACTTCTTTTCAGACACAACGATTTGTCATATCGTTTGCTCATGGAAGGAGTGGAAAGACAAAATCAAGGCCAGAATATAGCTGCAGACGAGGTTACCCCGCACTGCAGGATGGACTATGGCCAGAGGGAGCAAACTTTTGTGCTGTACAAAAAGATATGCTGACTGCACCTTTCAACTCTAAGACTGTCCGCAGCGGCGTCCGCTGCGGCGTCCTTCAGGAAGCTGGTGGCGGAAATATGCCTGCAGCGGCATACGCGAAGCCGTCCGGTAACATTCCGGACGGCCAGCGGTCCGCTGTTCCCAGCGGAAGAGCGGACGCCCGCTACCGAGCGCCAGCACGCGCGGGAGAGCAGGCAGCGTCAGCATGCGCGGGCCCCACGTTTTTCAACTAACTAAAAAATGTTATAACTCACAAACCAAAAAACCAAATTAAATTCCGATTGCACCATTAAATTCGTTGCAATAAATCCTTCAAAACAAGATCTCAGATGGATATATTTTGATAAAATTCATAAAGAAAAGAAAAAAAAAGGTGAGAGAGATGATATGGTAGTTGGGATGGATGAATAAAATATAGTAGAGTTGGGATAGAGTATGTGATTTGGAGTATGACGAGTGCGAGAGAAGTTGGTTTAAAGTACGGAATCTCGATGACCAGGACAGGATATTCCTTTTAGAGGATGCATTTAGAGGACGACCAGTGCGGACAGCCTAAGAGATCTAATCTGCAAGGATGCACAGTTTCAGATGTAAATTACCACCAAGATCATGGAAAATAGGTCGGGCCAAGGTTTACTCATAAAGGTTGTGGCCAGATCTGACAGCCCATTTATCAAGAAGCACAAAAAGGCCCATTACGGATAATTTCTTTGTACTCCATGAATCAAATGTTTAGCAATACGAGGGGGCGCTAAGGTTGTGCACACTGCTAATGTGAAGAGGGAAGGATTCAGGCCTCAAGAGATATCACTCATCACTCATGGACTTGTTACCGTTGTCCGTTTCAATCTTCACCTGAACTTTTTGCTTGAAATACGCACCAAGTATGGGTGCTGAAGCTGAGAATTATAAAGGACTAAGTAAGGACAGTGTTCTTTGGTATGCTGCCGCCGCCGCCTAGATTTCATCTCCCCTGTATCTGGTTGAACCTAGGTAGCCCGTCTTGTGGATCATTTCAAACAACCCCGTGGATTCTTGTCATGACAGATAGCCACATCTGGAACAGAAATTGATGTCAGTTTCTAGATGTGTAGCATACTTAACCGCAGAAGGCACCAGAAATTTCATTTTGCTGTACATACGCTGCTACGCATGCCTTAAATTCGCTGCAAGACATTTTCATCCGTTACAAAAAAAAAGGTAAAGGAATAAGCATCGCATGCAAATCGATCCAAGATTCCACACTAACCAGAAAAGGAGAATGTGATTCGACCACCAAGTATACATATATCTGTTGAGGCGTAACCCCTTCTGCACCGCGTAATCCACCGGATACACAGATCGCGCTGCTATTTTGATCTGTGTGAAGCAAGTCCGGAAACACGCGTGGTGTCCAGTAGAGGAAATCGTCAACGAGAGCTACTACTGGTAATGAAGTGGCATTTAGATAGAAAGAAGAAAAAAAATGGATTGTAGACTTGTAGGTGAAGTTTACTAGCAGTACATTTCAAGCCCCCGCCTTCGACTCAAAAGTAAATGTCTATGGAATTTCATTTCTGGTGCAGATTCTGCAGAATAACCGAATACCAGAACCAACCTAGCAGTCGTCCAGGGCCCGAATCCGGCTCCTCCCGGCTATAAATAAATCCCTGCGCCCCCCCGGGCTTTGGCAATTGGCATTTGCTTCGCTTGTCCCCAACGCGCAATTCCCACCGATCTCAACCCGGTCCGCCCCGCCTCTACTCAACCCGGTCCACCGACCAGGCCCGGGGGGCGATGGAAGCGGCGGGCGACGGCCGGAGGGGGGCGGCGCTGGGCGCCCTCACCGTGCTCCCCGACGAGGTGCTCTGCGCCGTCGTCGACCTCCTCCCGCCCGCTGACATCGGACGCCTCGCCTGCGTCAGCAGGTAACCCGCCCGCCCGCAGCTGTCCCCCCTCCGCTTCTTCGTTCTCCACGCCTTTCGCGGATAGCTCCCCATGGTAGCTAGGAATCGCGGATTGTGACCTCTGAATCGTGGGACATGAGTTCCCTGCTCTCGATTACATGTCAGACGGCTGACGGAAGTTTGCCGTGTTGAAAGCAGAGTGGGGGTTGTAACTTGGTAAGACGACAGTATCGACCACAGAATGTGCTGAAATCGCAGGTGCCGGTGATCGGTGACCTGAAGTGTTTCTGATTCCCAGCTACGCAGCCTACTGTGTCATGATGTGCTACAGAGTTCTTCTAAAACCAGATTTGCTACAGTGCTTGTGCTAAGAAACCTGGAGTTCCAGCACGGCGTGTCATTTTCATATGCTATGGGCTACCCTGAACTGATTTACTTGAACACGTCGTGAATGATAAATGCTTGAGCCTAGAATCAGTTTGGTCACAGTTAGCAGTGCATGGAAAAGGCACAGTTTATAGCCTTCAAAAACTAGTTAGCAACAAGGCACAACTGGAGCCTGTCGGTAGCAACTATGCAATAGAATACGTATCATTCTAAATAAAAAAAAGTAGCCATTTCTGCAAACAGATTTAAAGACGATCACCCATACAAAGAAATATAGAAAACTACGATTGTACTGGATATGTTATTTCCATTCTCTTATATAAGAGTATTGCTCCCGAGGACATATTTATAATTAAGCCTGGTCTCCAGAGTTGCAGTGAGTTGATTCTCCTGACCGTTCCCCCTTTAGTCTTGACCACAAGATTACAAATATTGTGGAGGGATGGTTTGTTCCATTGAAGATCAATGAAATGGACCCCAATTTAAATAGTTCAAAATTTTTCTCTTCCTCTCATCTGTATGTACAAATAAGCTCCAATATCATATATTGCTTAGCAAGCATGAGCTTGAAAACTTTGCTTGTGTAAAACATATGTTTTGCTAGTATCACTTCCTTACATTTTTGTATGATTGGACATTATATTAATTTTTAATTACTTGCCAGTGTAATGTACATACTTTGTAATGAAGAACCTCTCTGGATGAGCAAATGTCTTTCAATTGGGGGTCCTCTTCAGTACAAAGGTTCTTGGAAGAAGACGGCAATATCTAGGTATAACTGTCATTTAAAATTTAGTAATGTGTTACTCATTTATGTTATGCCCATTCTACTGTGTTTTACTTTTGTTGACTTAAGATATTATTGTTATTAATCGATGGTGACCATTTTGAAAAGGTTAGAGACTGATTGCTTCATTTTCAGGCTTGGTCTATGTTCAGAAAATGATGAGGTACAGAAGCCTCGGCAATTTGATGGTAAGGAACGTGTACCTTTTGTTTTCGATTTCTTCTTCTTTTTGTATGTGTTGGTTCTGCTCATATTCTCTACCTTTACGTTTACTTCTGTTGCAGGGTTCAATTCTTTGTATCTATACAGGAGATGGTATAGATGTTTTACTAGTTTGAGTGGTTTTTCATTTGATGATGGACACGTGGAAAGGATAGATGACCTTCCATTGGACCAATTTCGTTCTCAATATGATGGAAAAGGCCCAGTAAGTTGTGTCAAACTTTTGGTTTATTTCAGATTTAACGAAACTTGAATTTCTGCATTTTATTCTTGTATCACCCCACCCCCTGAAAGTGTATTATTGGTAGGTTTTGCTTACCAAGTTGGCTGAAACCTGGCCTGCAAGGACGGAATGGACATTGCAGCAACTAACAAAGGATTTTGGTGAAGTTCCATTCAGGATATCACAAAGAAGTCCTCAGAAGATAACAATGAAACTAAAGGATTATGTTTCTTACATGGAACTCCAGCATGATGAAGATCCTCTATACATATTTGATGATAAGGTATCCTGTCTTCATAACTTAATTTCATTTTCTACAGCAGTTACCACTTACCGGTAGAAAGGCTCATTTGATAATCATTGCAGTTTGCAGAATCAGCGCCAGCATTATTGGAAGATTACAGTGTCCCTCATTTATTCCAAGAAGATTTTTTTGATATTTTGGATTATGACCAACGACCGGCATTCAGATGGCTTATTATTGGACCAGAGAGATCAGGTGCTTCTTGGCATGTTGATCCAGGGTTGACAAGCGCATGGAATACCCTTCTTTGTGGCCGAAAAAGGTTGGAGTCTCCTGAATTATTCCTATTTTTTGGTACCTGTGACTTAATTGGTTCATACTAAACTTGTAAATTGTTAACTTCAAAACAGCCTTGTATTCTAGACTAGGGCCTCTAAAAAAAAATTGTTAACTTCAAAACTATTGATACATTAAGGTCATGAAATGCTTCTCTATCAGCACTTGTATTCAGTTTTCAAAATCACAGATAAAAGGATCACCTCTTGATCTGCTTATTTCTGTTTTAGTCATTAATTCGCAACTTGTCTTGTATAGTTGTATTCACTAATCATCATACTTCTATGATGGATAAAACAATGTGTATGTAAGATTCGACCTTTACTATGTTTTCTGATTGTCCTCATGCTGTAAAATGCTAACTGTTTAATGATCAAATCTTGATTTTTTCCACTTACAATATCTATCATTTTTTATAGATGGGCATTGTACCCTCCAGGAAGAGTTCCTGGTGGTGTCACGGTACATGTAAATGATGAAGATGGTGATGTTGACATTGAAACTCCAACGTCATTGCAGGCAATGTACTTAATACTCTATTTCGTTTTTCATTTTTAAAAATTCTTTCCATAACATTCGAGATTGATGTGTTCATTTGCAGTGGTGGCTTGATATCTATCCACATCTTCCTGAACATGAGAAGCCACTAGAATGTACACAATTGCCAGGAGAGACCATTTTTGTTCCTAGTGGATGGTGGCACTGCGTTTTGAACCTTGAGACAACAGTTGCAGTGACACAAAACTTTGTAAACCAGTCTAATTTTCAGCATGTATGTCTGGATATGGCACCTGGTCACAGGCACAAAGGAGTTTGCCGTGCTGGCTTACTTGCTGTTCCAGGAAAATCTGTTAAAGACGATGAAAATCATCCATCTGTCCCAACGCGTGGATGGAACCACCCTGACATGAGCCGTATGGAAAAAAGGCTGAAAGGTTCAGAACCGCTAAGAACCTCAAATAGCACGAATCATTGTTCTGCATTTGAGTTCTCAGGTGTTCAGGAAAGTTTGGAGAATCAAGACTTCTCATATGATATAGATTTCTTGTCACAATTCCTTGAGAAAGGAAAGGATCACTATTCTTCTATCTGGAGTCCAACGAATTCACTAGGGCAGAGAGAAGCAAGAGAATGGCTGCGCAGGCTTTGGGTTCTTAAACCTGAACTGAGAGAATTAATATGGAAGGTGTGTTTTGCTCTGTCAATTTTCTGTGGACATAATGATCATGCAGTTTTTTACCTTTAGAAGATTTTTTCTGTTTATTGAGGATGTTGTTTTCTTTCTTCTAACTGATCTGCCTGTTCCTATAGGGCGCATGCCTTGCAATAAATGTTGACAAATGGTATTCATGCTTGGAGGAGATATGCTCTTGCCATAGTTTACCACTACCCACAGAGGATGAGAAGCTTCCTGTTGGCACTGGTAGCAACCCGGTAAGTACTCTCATTCATTTAGTATCTAAACGAGACTGCTATCAAGAAACTATTATTGCAGATCAGCTTAGCTGTTCTTAGATGTCACTGAAATATTTCGTAGTGTCATGTACTCATGTTGATTTTAGATCTTTACACATGCGTATTGCACGTTGAAACAGATTCATGTTGGAGTAGTTTACTTGTTAATGTATTTGGCTTCAGCATAGTAAGGTCATATTTCAGCATGTAACATGGTGAAGGTTGCTGCATAATTGCTCCCTGATGTACCATGAAATCATCTAAACTATGAAATTGGAATTTCAGAACCGCATTAAAATGGACAATTTCATTTTTCAAGCTGCAAGGTATGTTATTGGTATTATATGTAACATATGCTACAAACTTTTCAGGTCTTCATCGTGTCTGGCAATGTGATTAAGATATATGCTGAAGGAGGACTGGTTTATTCTGTCCATGGTTTGGGCACAGAGGTGTTGTACTGTTTTTCCTGCATTGTTGACAAAACCATCTCTGTTATAGTGATAATTGATTTTTCTGCTGCAGCTTGAGTTCTATGATCTCCTGCAAAGAAGTGGTTCGCCTTTGATCAATCACATCCCTGAGATAATTGCTAGTGGCTTTCTTGAGTATAAGGATGATATTTATAGGACGGTTCCATGGGATGGAAAAGGGATACCAGATGTTTTGGCTAAACACTACCCACTGGAGGTTTCTTGTGCAAGCAGCTGTTTTCCTCTTGGGCTTTGGAGCAAGCAACGCTTTGGAACGAGCAGTTCATCCGATGTTTCAGACAGACAGATTTGGCCTTACATGGTTACAAGAAAGTGCAAAGGAGATATTTTTGCTCGCATGTAAGTAACTAACTATACAAGCTTGTGTTCTCCTCCCAAGGGAAAAATATGGTTGTGCAATAATCCTGACAATGTGAATATGCTCTTTTTCAGACGTGATGTGCTGTCCAAGACCGATATTCTTCCTCTTGCATCATCCTTGGGAGTTCAAATGCGAAATATACATCTGTTACCCCTTCCAGATTTGGAGCATGTACCCAAATCTGGGAACAATGATGTGAAAGGTTATGATGATGCCACTGTTCTACCTGAATGGCAGAAACTAGTCTCTACTCTAAATAGGAGAAAGAAGAATGTAAAGAAGCACCTAGCTAACTGGTGAGTGAGAATCATGTGCCATATTTTCTCAGTTTCTTGCTCTGTTTATTTGTTGGGTAGAACATGTCATGTTTCTATCATAAGTAGCTACCACAGTGAAATAAGAATTTAATCAAAGTATAAAAGGGTAAGGGATCATGGAAACGTAGAATTTTGTATCTACGGACCACTGTGCTTGGACTTCCAAGAGTTACTTAGGTAGGTCTTCTATAAATCATGGGGTATCACAAATAAATAGGTCATTGTTTATAAAAGTTTAAAGTTACACAAACACAAAATCATTACTGTGATTAATTACATGTTGATTTGCATAGACTTGTTTAGCCAGATATGCAACTGCAATATTTTTGGTGCTACTCAATTTGATAACAAGCTTTTATACCTGAACATTTTTTCTCCTTGTCTGCATAGGGGGAACTCTGTCCCACAAGTTCTAATTGAGAAAGCTGAAGCATATCTACCGCCCAATATGGGCTTCCTCATCAAGTTTGTTAAGGTGACTTTGCAGTTTTCTTTTCTTTTTATGTAACTCATGTCAAATGTTAGATTTAATGTTTGCTTATTAAGCTAACAGGATGATGGTGGCCCGGTGTACCCATTCCCCTCTTGGATACATTCAGATATAATGGATGATAACATTCTCATTGAGGGGATCGCAGAATCAAGTTTTTCCAGTAACAGCAAAGGAGGTTATGAAGCAGATCTGGAAAAAATGAATGCAATTCACATAATTGATTTCAGTGATCTGTCCATTGGTGAGCAGCCGATTAGCTTTGTTCCTAGTTCAGTATTGATCACATATTCTTGTCTACAAAAAAAAAAAATGTGCCATGCATCACTGATTGATAAAACTAAATATGTAATTACCAGAGTTAATATAACTGTTTGTCAAGCAAAAAACAAAACCTCGCCAGTTTAAATTTCTGGACCTTGGCCTGTTTGTTGTGTGAAATTTTGAGTATTCAAATTGAAGTTTTGAATATATACTACAAGTTGTGCTAAGTTTTGGAGGGAGAGGTTAACTAAGATGATGGTCATCAGTAGCTTACATAGATAAAGCGAGATCCCTACGTCTGTCTACTTTAAAAAAAAAATCAATTGAAGTTTATGATTATCTCCTGAGATCTAATTAGGCTTGTGTTAGCAGGGGATCCTCTATGTGACATAATTCCATTGCACTTGGATGTTTTCCGGGGTGATACTGACCTTCTCAGGGAGTTCCTACGGAGCTATCAGCTTCCTTTCCTAAGGGGGGAGTCAAATGCTGATATATACAAAGCTGTACAGAATTCAAAGTTCAGCAGGGCATCATATCGTGCAATGTAAGTATTATTTGATTCCTGCATCTATACTCTATTACTCTCTCCATGTATCCCAAGTTGATGCGAATTACTGTTAGAAGTTCTTCGCCGGTTGCTTTTGAACTTTAAAGCTCGCTCGCTTTCGCATAGGATTTTCCGCAAAGATCTCACCCATCATGTTTCCTTACTTGCGATGTACCACAACTGTGGAAGAACGAAATATGCTGGCAAACAATGCGTGCATACAGTACCCATTCTGGCCTGCCAATATATAACAGCAACATTCTCGCCTGGCTTGTCTGCAGGTGCTACTGTATGCTACACGAGGACAATGTCTTGGGGGCTATATTCAGCTTGTGGAAGGAGCTGAGGGATGCAACATCCTGGGAGGACGTTGAGAACTTCGTTTGGGGAGAGCTGAACCGATACCAGGAATCCTGCACTCCAGAGTTGGCTCTGCATAACTAACAACAGCAAGACTAAAGAAACATGTTCAAATCATGTTTCCTAACATATCCAACTTCAACGAACAGAAAAATAATAAAGACCCAGCACGTCCATATTTGTATTTTTTTTCCCCCTTGGGGCAATAGGCAATAATTCTGGAATATGTGTAAGTGCCGTCAAATGATTTTTTGTAGCTTGAAATACACGGCCACAGGGCATTTATAGTGTACAGGAACACTTACACAACAGTCCCCAACTCCTGTAGAACAAATTAAACCGTTTGATTTCATGATCCACCTGCTGCTCGATGGTTTTGGGTAATCTAATTCAGTGACGTAAATGGATCAACAAAAAACAGGCAGAATGTTTTGTATGGTTAATTTCTATTCGGTCTTCTAATTTTATGCTTGGATAAGGTTGTTCCCTTGTGTGTGCATGCTCCCATGTTTATGCAGTTATGCTACAATATTTACAGTTCTATATAAAGAGCACGTACAAGCCACAGAATTCAGCGAAGGAAAGCTTATCAACAGACTGTCAATTGCAGTTGCGGCGTAAGTGCGTAACCGACTCCGGAGCCTTTCAAGAGCAACACAGCTACACAGGGACGGAGAACAGTTTGCCTGATCCTGATGGAGTGATGGTTTGGTGGCAGGGTTCAAAACGTAGGCTGAGAATGATTGCCCCGAACAGGACTGCCGGGTGCCTGCCTTGTGTCTTGCCTTGTGCAGGCGCGGCAACAGCGAGCTGCGGGCGGCTGCCGGGTGGCGTTGGCAGGCGCTGCGGCCCAGCAGGCGACACGGGTGGCAGGCGCCGTTGCCAGGGGATGGTCGTCGGGTTGGGTGACGAAGCACGAGCAAGGCAAGGATCCCAAGTAGGAGTATGCATCCATGACGACCCAGGGACCCTGTGAACTTTCCATACGAGGTTATTAATTCGCCTCCGAACTTGCTAATTTCGGCAACTGAAAATTAAAAGATCTGATTATCTTATGGATCCCAAACATTTAAAAGGCTAACGTAATCCATTGACCAAAAAAACCCGTGATGAAACCGAAACGAACTCGATCTCAGCTGAAAAGCGGACTCCGAGTCCGAGTCCGAGCTGCCGCGTCCGCATGCGCGTGCGGCCCCATATAGGCCACAGACCGCGCGCGCGCCCTGACATTGACATAGCAAACTCCCGTCGCTCTAGCTCGCTAACCGCGCCAACTTCGTGCTCGTACGCCGCCTAGCAAAGCCAGCGCAACCAGTGAGCACCTCCCGACTGATCGGGGCGCGCGTCGAGTCCATGGCATCGGCGCCGGCGGCAGGGGCGCCCGGCGACGGCGACGGTGTCCCTCTCCCTCGGTTCATGTCAAGGCCCGAGTCGGTGAGGTTCTGGGAGGACCTCTTCGATAAGTACCCGGAGGACGCCGAGGAGCTCTTCTTCGCCACGCTGCTGCGGGACGCTCGGCACGAGTGCGCGCCCCGCGCCCGGGGCGGCGAGGAGGAGGAGGAGGAGGAGCAGCGGCGGCGCGCGCGCGTCTTCCGGCCGTGGGTGCCTCCAGCGCCAGGCTCGGCGCCGCCGGCTCTGGTGGCGGCGACACCCCCGGTCAAGCGAGCCGTCGTGCTGGGCCTGCGCGCGCCGCCGCACCTCGTGGCCCGCACGCACGTGAAGACGCCATCGGCCCCCGAACCCAAGGATCCCCGTGCCATCTAGAAGATCGGTCTCACATGTGTAGCGTTCGTGGCCGCCGCGCCGGCTCCATCTCTCTCTACGGCCGCCTTCTGTTTGTTTTCCTGCTTGAATTCTGTCACCTAAATGTTCGATTGTGTGACATGGCACGGCCAAGCGATTAGCTGGTTCTTTTGTTTAGGGATAGACTGCGGATTGTGGAAAGAAATTAGTACTGTGTGTAGGGGGAAAAAAAAGAAGAAGAGTTATGTACGCACTTTTGTCTGAATTTCAGCTTTAATTTGAAGATTTTTCCTCGCTTTTCAAAATGCCATACAAGACGCAACTCGGCGACTGCATACGTTCTAAAATACACCGTACATTATGAGGCCTTACAAGTCTCAAAAGAATCGAGTTCGACTAACTCTAGGACAGCACGTTTCAGGTTGAACTTAAGTTCCATACCGAACTCGGAGCTGATCTTCTTGCAGAAAAAGAAAACAAATATATAAGGGCACAAATGACATTTCCATTATGGAATCTGAGAGTGCCCATTATGGAAAAAATTTCGATGATATATCGTGAAAAAGTTTACTCCCTCTGTCCACGAGTTTGAGCGTTCTTTCGGTTTCGATCCATCAGTACATTTTACCCTCTCCAGGAATTAACTTTCCCTATAATTTCTTTTGCTAATGTTCCAGAGTGTTCTTACTCTGCAGTTTGTAATGACTCGCCTAAATAAATAAAGCTCTCTCTTTTTCACAAAAAAAAAATAATTTGTCACCATGCCCTCCAATTAGGCAGTCAATACTCACATGCACTCAGATTAGGCCAAGATCACGCAGGATGTTAAGCTATGTGCATGCAACGGTAATTATTATTCCTTTTAAACCAGGGTCATAGACTCATAGTGGTCTTTTTATTTATAATCTTAATTTGTTCCCATTTTTTTTAAAATGCTAATATTTTTGTCCAGAGATAGTACTAATGAATGCTGGTGATACTCTGTCCCATGTATGTATGTAGTTATTATTGATTGGGTCTATGGTGTAGTATGTGAGTATTTTTTCATAAAATAGAATTAATCCATTGACCGTCAGTAATATGCAGTGAGACTAGTTGAGCTCAATGCTTGGAACATCTGTGTCAAAAAACGACGCTTGATTTCCGTTACCCCTACCGTGTTTGGTTCGTGGGTCAAAAATTTTTCCTCAAGGAATTCTCGCATGCATGGAGTCCTAAATGAAGTCTATTTACAAAACCTTTTCACAGATGAGTGCAACTTTGTGCAACGAATCTAATGAGCCTAATTAATCCATGATTTGCTACAGTAATACTACAGTAATCATCCTCTAATCATGTGGTCAAAGCCCTCATTAGATTCGTCTCGCGAATTAACCCGGGGTTATGAAGATAGTTTTGTAAATTGGCTTTATTTAATACCTCTAATTAGCGGTCAAAGATGCATTTAATAACGTGCAAAAATTTTGCCAAACACGGAAAACTGAGTGGGCCTATGTGTCCGGATCATTTGTTTACGGCCTGGCTAGTAAACTTTAGCACCCATCAATTTAGCCCATCTATTCGATGTCTTTATTAAGGCCAGAAAATTTTCTGCCAAAGCATCGAATGCTGCAGTGTGCAGTGGCAAAATCGGGGTTTAGATTTTTCTGCTCCGGTTTGAAGCATTGTTAACAGTATTTTGTATGATCCTATAATATGTGATCCAAAGAAACATATTAGTACTTTTATTTTTCTACGTAGGAATTTGTGATTGCGGTCCTGACGACCTTCATTTGCTGAAATTGGACGAGTAGTAGTCCTATATAAATAGTTCATAGCCACTAATAACCCATTAGCTCTAAATCTCGTCTCTCAGCCTATCCACGTCATCTAACCTTCAGTTTCCAAAAATCAAGTCATCACGCCATTGTTTTAGCCATTTGTTGTCCTCTCTTGCAATAATCATGCATGTGTATCTTTCTCCTTAGTTTCCAGTGCTGCCACCATGGGGAAATCAAGAGTATTTTCTTTATGGCGCCAATCCTTTTCTTCTCCCCACTCTGCACATTCCCATTGCTAGCTGCCGCTTTAAATCCCCTCTCCAATTCGCATCCATGAAAGCACCTCCTCCATTGTTAGCCAGTGTAGCAAAAGCATTTTTCAGTGTTATGATTCCATTGAGGCATCGACCTGACACCCATTCCCCACAGCTTATCGCAATTCACAACCAACCTCCATCCCCGTCATCGCAATTACCGTCGCTATCTCCTTCCCTGACAGACTATTTTTTGGGTTTCTAAGTTTTTTATTGTCTTTTGCAGAGGGTTACGAACAAGAAAACGCTCTGGACAAAGGGAACCTGCAACTACGGACCAGGCCTGCGAGGTACCCCCGAAGCTATCTGGGACAATACGATGATCTTGCATATATAATATTATTTCTTATATTTGGTTCAACCAGTATCTCCTCTTTCTGAAATTAAACTCATGACATTTCCCATCTCCAATCATTTGAAGACGAGATGCACATCAGGCCTGTTATCGTGAATGGAAACAAGCCAAGATACTCTGTCAAGAGGAGAAGATGGTGTATATGTACAGCAGTAGCATATGGGCCATATGGGCCTAGAGAAGAGTATGGGCCTATCATAGATATGCTGCTTAACACCCCCCTTCAAACTCAAGGCGGAGATGGAGGATCTGAAGCATTGAGTTTGAGCATATGTAACCGATGTTGCTCTCGAGTTTGTGCTTTAATAAAGAAATCCGCCACTTGCAATTCCGATGGCACATACTTAAGAGCAATCGTGTTTTGCTGACAGTGAGATCGAGTGAAGGAAGCATCAACACCAATATGCTTTGTAAGTTCATGCTTCACGGGGTCTTTGGCAATCTGTATGGCTCTAGTATTATCACAAAGAAGAAGTGTGGGGGCATCACAAGAAACGCCAAAATCAGCTAATAGGCATCGAAGCCATATAATCTCAGAAGTGGTGGTAGCAAGTGCCCGAAGTTCTGCCTCCATACTAGACCGAGAGACAGCTGACTGCTTCTTGGACTTCCATGCAAGAGGAGAAGACCCAAGAAAAATACAATAACCAGTGACAGAACGGCGATCAGTTGGATCACTTGCCCAAGTGACGTCAGAATAGGCATGAAGACAAAGCGGACTATCATGAGCATAGAATAAACACTGAGATGATGTTCCCCTCAAGTATCTTAGCACACGAAGCAAATGTCCAAAGTGAACTGAAGTTGGAGCACTCACAAACTGGCTTAAGATATGTACTGCATGAGCAATGTCAGGTCTGGTGACA
>CM014278.1:87642099-87662841 GCA_004135705.1 Alloteropsis semialata | reverse complement strand
ACTCACAGGCCCTTAGTTAGGCACACGGTACGGTGGCCTTTTTGAGAGCTGTGGATCTTTGGGAAAACAAAAACGTTGTGCCATCATCTCTGTTCTCGAGTGATGTGATGGATGCACGTAGCGGTTTGCCACTTGTTTAGTTTATTGCTCTATTTTCTTTCTTTCTTTCTCAATAAGGCGCAACCAAAAGATGCAGACATATTATTGTACCATTGAATCAAAATTTAGTTGACGAAATTATGAAGATTTTACTATAAAAGTTTGGTATCTGTGTATTTCATATTTGAAATTATTTTCGTACAAAGTCCATATCGTGGTCAAGAACATTGTCAGTAGTCAAAGTGCGACGCTGAAGACATCGCTTGGTGAAACGGCCGGTGTCTTTAATAAAAGAGAAAAGGATTACCCTGTTCAGATGGAGGGACAAATTTTTTGCACCCTATTTTGATCATTAATTAGAGGTATTAAATAAAGTCAGTTTACAAAACTACCTCCACAATCCCCTGGCAAATTCGCGAGACGAATCTAATGAGGCCTTTGACCGCACGCTTAAAGAATGATTACTGTAGCATTACTGTTGCAAATCATGGATTAATTAAGCTCGTTAGATTCGTCGCGCAAAGTTGCACTCATCTGTGAAAAGGTTTTGTAAATAGACTTCATTTAGTACTCCATATATGCAAGATTCCTTTAGACAATTTTTTGATCAGTTTCATCTGAACACGGCCACTTGGAGCACATTTCCACGCAGCCACGCACGCATAAACAATGGGCCTTTTTGGTAGAGCTCCACCTGATTCTGATTCTCTATGGGAGCTGATTCTCCGAGAGAAGTGATTCTGTGGCTAAAAGTGATTCTCTTTGATTCTCTAGCAAAAACTTTCAAAATCAGGATGAAAAATCACTTCACAGAATCAGGAGAAGCTACTTTTTTCAGTTCCCAGTCTCTTAGTTCATTTCAGAGAATCACTTCACAGAATCAGCAGAGAATCACTTTTCTCTGAAAAACTGTTTGGCAGAGCTCCTGCTGGATTCAGCCGAGAATCAGCTCTGGGAGCTCTGCCAAACATGCCATGTGTGTGGGCCGATGGGAAGCAAGCGTGGCCACGTCTCCGGCTCGCTGGCATGGAAGCAACCAACGCAAAAACCTTAGGTTGTCCGCGCCGAGAGCCGCTATCCGCTCCTGCAGTACGCATATAGCGTAAAATATGCTACATCGGGATACTGGAAACCACACGGTAAACAAGCGGACGCTTCCGGTTCCGCTATTCCGAACAGGGGCAGCGGAGTCCGCTATAGAGAGACGTGGCGCGGGGCCCGCATGCCCGCCCGCAACCACCTTGCGTTCGCGCCCGAAGAGTGAAGAGGGAAGAGAGTAGAGGAGGGGCGGTCGCCGGCATCGGGGAGGGGCATCGCCGGAGAAGGAGGGGCCGGCCGGCCATCGAGGAGGGCACAGGGCCTTGGTTCCACATCCGCGCCGCCCGGCCAGATCCAGCAGCAGGGCGAGCGCCCGACGCCTCGCCACCCCTCCTGCGCCACCACGCGCGACCACGNTGCCGCCACTCCCACGCCGGGGAGCAGGGGAGGCCCACGTCGGGGAGCAGGGAGCTCCAGGGAGGAGAGGTCGAGCGCTCCAGGATGCGGCACTGCCCGCCCTCCTATTCCTCGCCATCCATCGCGCCGCTGCCGGCCTGCCTGGAGAGGAGAGAGGGAGAGCCGCCACAGGGATCCCCATGCTGCAGGCCGCCGGCGGATCGGGAGCGGGAGCCGACTATGCGCACGCCGGCCCGGCCCTCCTGCCGTGGCTCGGCCCGGCCGCCGCGCCGTGGCCATCCTTCTCCGACATGGCGCCCCATCACCACCACGCATCGCATCACCAAGGCCCGCCGCCCTTCGGCGCCGAGGGCCCCTTCGGCTTCGGCGGCGGGCAGCAGCTCGGGGTGTTCGAGCTAGAGCCGCATCTACCACCGCCAGTGGGGGAGCAGGGGAGGAGCTCGCCGCGCAGGGGAGCAGGGGACGGGGGGAGGGGGGGCGTCGAGGCTGCAGGGGAGGAGCCGCCGCACGAGGAGGAGCGACAGGATCTGCGCGAGGAGACGCCGGCGGGCAGAGAGGGGCGCGGTGGGGAGAGAGAGGGGCGCGCCGGCGTGGGCGCCGCGAGGAGAGGCAGAGAGGGCGAGAGGGGCGCGGGGAAAGAAAGAGAAGGGATCGGATAAGAGAGGAGAGGGGGAAAAGAAAATAAAAAAAATCCGAGACATGGGTCTCACGAGCCGGTAGTTGATATAGAGGATGATGGGTGCGGAAGAAACGAGTATAGAGTTGATATAGAGGATGATGGGTGCGGAAGAAACGAGTATAGATAAGAGAATCTCGATGACCAGAATAGAATATTTCTTTTAGAGAATAAAAATAGAGGACGATGAGTGCGGACAGCCTTAGCACGTCTCGGCTCCCACGCGTGGATCCCCGATATTATCCGGCCGGCATGTACATGCCATTTCTTAAGCTAACCAATACTTGAATTGAGATGCACGTATATCTGTACGGCCATACGTACGTGGGTACGTGCAAGGCAGCGGTGATGTTGAACACACGTACACCAGTGTATCGGAGGCCGTCGTCAGAGCCGTGCCGCGCCCGGCCGTCGTACGTATATACGCGACCATACGTACATGGCCACGAATTAATAATCAAGCACATACTGTAGTGTACTAACAACAACTGGAATTACTTTACTCAAATCAAACTGTCATTAGCTGAGTAGGACGGATTGGAGTGTGCGGCGGGGCGAAGAAAAAAAAGAAGAAGAAGCGGCGGCGGTTTCATCTAGGCTCCGGTCCGGTCGCCCTCGGTAATCTTCCCGCCGCCGCCGCCGCCGCCGCCTACGCCTGTTTCCCACGGGCCACGCCTGTATTTTTTGCGTTGCTACGATGTGGCTGTGCCTGCAGCGTGCCGAGGCGGCAAGGCCCGGCGGTCCGGTCACTTGTCGGTTCAAGATCCCATCGGCTGCGGCCGCCGGTCGTCGGCCGGCCGGACGATCGCTCTGGCCTCTCTGGCTCGCCGGCCTGCTTCGACACGCACGGCAGCCGGCAGGTACCAACGTGGGTCGAGGAAGGAAGGACGCGGGACCAACGTCCGTGAAAAGGAGGAAGACCTGCGACTGCGAATCCCGATCACTTCTTCCCGATCTGTGCGCCACAACGCGCAACTGCGCGAGCACGCAACCGAACGTCCGAACCCAATACCCCAAGTAGCCCACCAAGATCGCGAGGCGCAGCAGCAAAGTGCGATCGAGCTGGTCTTTCACATTTTCTCATCCATCTGGGCCCTGTTTAATTCTAGCAACTTTTCAAAGTTACCAAAAAGTTTTCATACTGACAACCGTGCCCCCTCTCACAGAACACGTTTCTCAATACAAAAAATTTTCACCACTTTTCAACTTTCACTCAAATTAAACAGGCCCCTAAACTCATAAGCCCTCCGTAAAAGAAATGCACATCCTATCCGTTCGACTAATCCATTTCAACTTTGATCGAATATACAAAATATTAATATTATTTATGATACTAAGGGACTATAATTAGGTTCTCAGTGAAGTATTACCTATGAGTCAAAAGTACTGATAATATTTTTGTAAATTTAGTCTAAACTAAGAAAAAATGACTTAGAGCAATTCCAGAGTTCTTTTTACGGAAGTAGTACTTGAATAAGTTACAATGGTTTTCTTTTTTCTTTTTTTTTTGCACTAGGAAGGATGCAAAGGGCCTCCCGGTGCCAGCCCCGCTGCCGCGAGGATCGAACCCTAAAAGGTAGAAAAGGGAGATAAATCATCCCTTATTAAAAAAGAGGGATAGATCGTAATAAAAAATAGATTAAATGGACCGCCCGTTGAGTGGTATACATATCACATATAGCCTCCCACTGTGACATGAAGGTATATTCGATTTATTTTTCTGACGCACCATACATATTTGCTATATATCTATACTATAAAGAACGAAAACAATTGAAAACGTTTCTCACCCAGTTTAGGTCCACCATACCCCTCACATTGGTCCCATCCGTCAGGACCGAGGGAGATAGAAAAGGACCGAGACCCATAGAAATCGTGAGCTAGACAATGATTCTACCAAAAATCGGCACCTTTTATCACCGCGTGGTGCCTTACCCGCCCGCCATGTGTTTCCTCTCTGGCATGTCCCGTCCGTTTTCTTTCCACGCGCATATCCAACGCCGCCTCCCCGGCTCATCTCCGTCGCCTCCTCCGAAGCTCACCTCCGCCTCCTCGACCGCGTATCCACTTTCCACTCCTAGCGCTAGCGTGACGGTGTGGCTGCAGCCCCGCCTGAGCACGTTGCGGACGTCCACCATGGATGCGCCGTTGTAGAAGGCGAAGCCGTCCAGCGCGCTGGCCACGCAGTTGAGCACGTCCTCCGTCTCCACCACGCACGCGCCGCCGCAGTAGTGGTCCACCGCGCCGACGGGCACGACAATGATCCCCGACGGGTTCAGCCGCTTGTGCGTGCCCTCGCAGCAGCCGTACACCGCCTTGCAAGGCACTTCCCAAGAACGGTTAGAAGATTGCAGCCGTGAGATGATGATGATGATTCATGTAGCACCTCTCGGGCCACACCGGTGTCGTCAGGCTCAAGGCCATCTTGGAAGATGTCAACAAATTCTACCTCAGTCTGCTCGGTCGAAGAGATCACCACAGAGAGGGGAAGTCAACAGCATGTTGTCCTTGTGAATTTGTGATCAAAGATCTCATGGCCATGCTCAAGTACTGCTACGAGTTGGGGTGTCGTGCGGGAGAATATTTGCGCACCAAAGGCTAAAGCTCGCCGATTTCAGACTTGCACACGAGTCACTAGCTAAAGGTAATTTAATTTATATGCAATTTTGATAGCTTTCAGTTTGTAGCTCCAGAAGATGGTATTGGTATTACACCATGTTAACAATGAATTATAACGATGTGGTGTCGAGTAGGAATAAATTAGAAATACTAGAAGATTAACCAGGAGTCCAAATTGAATCATACGAGGTTCAGCATGAGTATTATATGTACTGTCAGTGGTGTTGCAAAGGGTAAACTAAAAGACAATGGCTGCACGTAGCTATACTGTGTCTATATTTTAGAAATTTATAATTAGGTGACAAGTGACGTCTTTGGTTTCCCGAACTCATGATTCATCTCTGTAGTTTACTTTTACCATGGTTTTTAGCATTTTTGCACGTAGCTATACTGTGTCTATATGGCCTTGAAGTCGTGACAGCCACAAAACTCCATTTCGTTTGGCGAGGCCTCAGCTTCTTGGTTTCCTGTTATTGTGAGTGCCCATGTTACTATATGAAAACTATCAATAAAGCATTCAACCTCGTAACCATCTTTGATTAAAAGAGTATTTTTTTAACAAGAATGGTTTGATTCTAAATCCCATCTAATAGGATGTATGTTTTATATCCTTCTTAATTTGTAGAATTTATTAGAGATTTAGTATTCAAGAATAATTATTATAATAAGTATAACTAATAAGTGGATCTTCAGCAATAGATTATAACTAATAAGTGGATCTTCAGTAATAGATTAAATCTTGTTGTATCCCCATAAACCACGAGCGTGGACTATGAATATTTTTTGAAGCAAACAAATCCTCAAAAATGGTTGATAACTATTTTATTATGTATAGAATCTCAAATGGTGCTTAATATTTTTATAACCGCGTGCGTGTCGCACGTGCGTTTTAGTTGTTACAAATAAAAAAAAAATCTACGAAGAACGACGCGCTCGGAAGCGACTAGCTCGGGCCACCATCCGGGGGGTTTGGACTGGACTCCGGACGCGATTCGGCCTGCTTCCCTCAGAATTTGAGCCTATATAAACTTTGGAGGCCCACTTGAATCGCTCTGCTCCCATCGTAACCACCGGGCCTCGTCTACTCCTCCTTTTTCTATCGCTTCCTAGCCGCTCGCCCCCTCCCTCACTCTCGCAGCCGCCACTTCTAGAAGCTTCTGGCCCGCCCGCTGCTGCTGCGCCATGGCCGCGGAAGCCAAGACGCCGTCCCTCGCCGAGGTATGCACAACTCCGAACCCCTCAGCCCCTCCTTTCCTCTGGCCGGTGCCCACACCTCCCGATCTGGATTCCGCGACTCGGTGGGGGTGGTGGGGTGTGGGGAGGGAACGGATCTAGCGGGCGGCTCCAGATCTGCGTTTCTCCAATGGCCCCGTGCCGGATTGGGGTTAGGTTGCGTTCAGGGTCCGGGTTTCGGTCTGGTGGCAGGGATCGTTTGTTCGTCGCTGTTGATTCCGAAATGGCGAGTGGTTGATTTGGTTGGTCGGGAGGGTTTGGTGGGATTGGGACCTGTACGCGTAGATGGTAAGGTTTTTCAGTGGAAGAACGTCAGGTTACCTGCTGCTAGTGTGAGTTTTGTTTGGAAGTAGTGTTTTGTTTATTAGCTCCCGTTAAATGCTGCTAAGTTCGAAGATATGTTGGGTATGCTGTTGTTGGTGTAGTTACCTAGTTTAGTTGCCTCTAGTTCTACTTTGGCAGGTTTTGGTGCCTGAACATGGAGAAGTTTTTGAATGGTCTTGTAGATTTCAGGATGAAAGACCAGAAGATCGATGGGGCTATAAGCATTTCTGGTAAAAAGCAAAAACAAATAGTGAGCATAAATGCTCTAGAAGAGTTTGCAACACTCTGTAATTTGCTAGGAATGCATGTCGAAATAATTGGAACCCTTCATGTGATTCGATATTTTTGGGAGAGATTTCTTGCTAGTTTATGTTGATTTTTAGGATTGTTCTAGCAGAACTAAAAGTCCCAGATCTTCTAGAATGTTAGAAGGATCATGGTTGCTGCTTATTCTGTTTGCAAATAGCTGTCAACTTTTGACTTCACCATTCAATTTGTGGCTGGGAATAATTTCTTCAAATATATAGTTGTGTAAAATGAAAAACTAGCATTAGAATGGCCATCAATATACTTCAAGAATTTTACCTACTACGTGTACGCGTGAAAATTTTACCAGTTAAAGTTTGAGTGTAAAGTCAAAGTTGTCAGTTATTTGTAAACGGAGGAGGCCCTTGTCAACAGTTGTTTTAGGCAATATAGATTGAATCTGTGGATGGATTGGAGCATGGATCATAAAATAGCTCTTCACTCACTGTTGTTGGTGGTTTAGATATAGTGACAGCAGCTTTTCGCATGTGAATCGGAGTTTTATGGAGAGGATAATTCAGGTTATAGTATAGGTTTCAACGCCTCAGCTTTTCGAAGAGAGAGTGCATTTCTTTAACCAAATTTGGACAGCACCTATTGGGTATGTTCATTTTTGTATCAGTGTTGTAGAAAGCACTAGTGCTACTTGGGAAGCCTATGCTATATATAGCCTAAGATGGCCAATATTGAACAGTGTTCCATCCAAGAACATTTTCATGTGTAGTCACCTTGCATTGACCATTGTTTATCTATTTTTATTTTGATCTGTTGCTGTACAATGTTTACTAGATTATGGCATTGGATGTACTAAACTCACAACTTCTGTAGGGAACTTGAATGCACATATTTTATTTTATTTGCATGTTTTTCTTTGACACATATTTTTTGATCTTATGAATTTGGTTTTATGTATTTCAAGTGCTGCCTACAAAGTAATCAGTACCATGCACTATATGTGTAGAGGTTGACCACTTAGTCCATTATTGAATTGGGGCTAGCAGTTTAGCACAGGTGAAGGTTATTGAGTACCTCTTTTGCATATGTTTTCCTTGAATGCTGTTTGAGTGTTTTCACATATTGCATCTTTAATTGTATTCTGCAAAAAACTTAGTATTCCATCATGTCTACATATGTTTCCACGTACTGTAACTTTAAGAGGTTTATATATGGATGCAGACTTTTGGTTTGTTTTGACCGAAATCACTTGGTTTCATGTTAGACACAGAATGTTGATTTATTGGATGTATTTTACTAGGATAAAGTTGCTTGTTTGAGCTTTCCTTTCTACAAGCCGATTCCTCTTTGATTTGTTACTTCTAATTTGATGATCTAGAATCAGTGTTAATGTGTTATTGATCTCATGCTTCATCTGTAGGAATATTCACTTCCACCACAAGAAGTTCCAGTGGAAAAAGCTCCTGAGGAGAAGCCCTCTAGTGGCACTGAGACTGAAGCTGCTCCATCAACAAATGATGAAACTCCTCCAGCTGTAGAAGACAAGAATGAAACTTCTGAAGCGCAAGATACTGCTGACAAGTCAGAGGCAGAAGAAACCAACCCTGCAGCAGAGGCAGAAGAAACCAACCCTGCAGCAGAGGAAACAAGTGAGACTGCTGCGGAGGAAGAGGCTGAGGAGAAACCTGAGATCAAGGTTAGGTGCTGCTGGAATAAACTGATCGCTTACAATATCATATTGATGGATACTAAGCATTTTCAAATCTCAATATACAGATTGAAACAGCACCAGCAGATTTTCGTTTCCCAACAACAAATCAAACAAGGCACTGTTTTACACGCTATGTTGAGTACCACAGGTTGGTTTTTTCATTTTGATATTTCATAAAGCTGAGATAATATGTGACATTGTTTTTATGTTCAGCCATTCTTAATAACTATTGTTATTTAATCAGGTGTGTAGCTGCAAAAGGAGAGGATGCGCCGGAGTGTGACAAGTTCGCAAAGTACTATCGATCCCTTTGCCCTGGTGAATGGGTATGCATATCTTGCTTTCGCCACTATGTTTACACTGTCCTTGCTGCCTATTCTGGTGTTTAGGTTAGACAAGTAACTTTTGAGGCATGTGGAGTATACATTTCCAGTTGGTGATAAGCCTTCCACGTTGTGTAGCACTATTCTTTATATAAGACTAACATTATGATGGTAGTAGCATTGTATTGTTAATGTATTTTTCCTTGAAAATACCTGAACTTTATGACAAGCTTGGATATGTTGCCTCACCTTGTTAAGAATGGTTTCCATTTGCCTATTAACAAGGCTAGGAAAAGGTTACAAAGAGCCCAAATATAGGCTTAGGAGTTCATGATAAGTCTGCTTTTGTGGTGCTTTGGCTGTTAACTATCATTTAGTAACCATTGGTCTTGATGTTGACAAAAAGAACTCCATAATATTTGTTCTGCATAAGTTGTAGCCCTTCGGTCAAAGGCTAAACACCTCACATAATTGGTTAATTGAAGTTGAAATTTAAAGCATTTAATATATTTTCCAAGGGAATGGCAACCAATATGGCTGTTTTTTCTGGAACAATACCTTCATATAATCTTCTATATCATTAAACTTCGATGATGCTGCGCAGTATTAGTTTTTGGATTTGTGCAAGTTATGAATATGAGTTCCACGTTTTTGCCTTACACCTGGACTTGTTGGCTAAGTACTTCCGCGTTTTTGGCCTTACACCTGTATTTTGATGGTTCAGTATTACAGCAGAAGCATTGTAAATCTATGACACAGTGTTCCATATGCTATCTTTCGGCCATATGCATATTATACACTTAATGGGCTAAAGATATTTTAGAAACAGCTGCACATACAAACATGTAATGATGTAACAATATAAGCAGCATTTCTCGGCTCTATTGTCTGATTGTGCGCACAACATGAATTCCAAATGATGCATACTAAGAATGCATAGTCCCTCAAAATTTGTCCCTTGTGATCTTGGTCCCGAACATGACTGAATAATATTTCATATGCAGGTTGATCGCTGGAATGAGCAACGTGAAAACGGCACCTTCCCTGGACCTCTGTAATCCGATCGAAAGGAGAATGAACTCGTGATATTGTGCTGGCCTCTCTTCCTTGGTAACTGGCAGAGACAGAATGGTCTTTTTTGGAGAACACTACGAAATAAAAGAAAATTCTTTTTGACTTGAGGAATTCCTTGTACTTCCTAACTGTTTTGTTATGCGTTGCTCATAAACTCGCATCACAGCTATAATTTTCCTTACACTTGAAAAGGATTCCTGTTTACCCATCTTGGCACTGTAATGCAATTTGACTATGCATTACATTAAACATTTGATGCACTAACACTATGTTTCTGGGGTAACAGATGGTTGTCTGTAATATCAGATAAAGTCTGAGCGCCCTCAGTTTAGAGTTTTGCTTAGAGGGAGAAACAAAGTTTTTGCCTCATTCTGGGTTTGCCCATTTTTCTTAAAAAAAATGAGATTAGGGTTTATTATCTAAAACTCTAGAAGATACCATGTATTGTAGCTTCGGTTCACTTCATATTTAGGGAAAGGTTGAAATTTGTTTTGACCCTAAACTACCACAGGAGTTCGACTTTGACCCTCGAGCACCAGATATCACACACTTTTTGGTGGTTCAACTTTTCAAATTGGGTATTTTTGGCCCTTCAGCTGTTTTGAAGCTTGTTTTTTGTTGCCTTGGTGATGGTTTCATATAAAGTAACCTGAGTAGCAACGGCGAACTTAATTTTCTCAGAAATTGGCCGGTAAACTTGTAAGTAATTATTTTTCTGAGAAATAGCCATCTAAAGTTGTAAGTATTTCGAGCAGTTCGTTACCCATTTTGAAATGTTTCACTTTATAGAAAGAAATGCTGCTTCGGCTTCGCCGTGAAAAATCCAGCTTTGGAGTAAGGCTGGACAGGCAGGGCAGCGTGACAAAGAGTCAAGACTGATCAGTGAACCCTCTCGCAAAATCGAGATTTGGAGTAAGGCTGGACCGGCAGGGCAGCGTGACAAAGAGTAGACTGCTCGGTGCTCACTGAGCCCTCTCGCTTCATGCTTCACTGGGACGGCTAGTTTCGTTGTAGGTAGCCATATAATTCATACGGTATGATCAGAACATCATGAAAAAGGTTTGACTCGGCAGCATACACACATCGCATGTTCAAATATTACAATACACAATTTATACTAAAATTATGGACGTATGTCATAAATGATGTCTTCTAAGGCAACATCTCAAATTTAAACGAATAAATAACAGCATGATGTTTAACAGCTTCGCCGGCTGTAGAAGGCTTGTGGGTGCCTGTATGTGCATTCTCATCTCCCTTCATCAGGCTCTGCTTCAAATTTGACGAAACACAAACAGAGAAGCGTTGAGAGATAGAGGAGACGGCAACAAGGGACCGAAAATGTTTACCATGGACTTTTAGGGGGTGTTTAGTTCACCCCATTCTTCAAAATTTTGTATAACGCACGTTTTTCAATGTACTTTTTCTCTCTGTGCACGCGACCCAACACGTGCCCATTTTGCAAAATGGGGTGAAGTAAACACCCCCTTACTTGTTGGCCTTCTTCACGCGTTGATGTTCACGTCCATTCAGTTTAACTCAGTTATTAGTATCAGGTCATCGAGCCGGCAAGGACGTCAATTTACTAGTCCATTAGTTTGACCTTTAAGAACAGTCGATAACTTTGGATCATTGAATGAACCGGCTAAAAAAAACTTAGAGACGGTGCATAAATACCATAATTTAATTAGTTGGAAACAAGGCATAGTGGAGGAATGCTATCTCAAAATGTGAACCGGACTGAAGCACCGGAGGAGTTTGAGATGGAGTAAGAATTTGGAGAAAATGTACCACTTGCAAGGCAACGAATTCTGAAATGCTATCTCTGCAACAAGGAGAATGTGTTCGCCAGTACAGAAACTACTTCTTTCCATTCATAGGGGTAACCAAGAGGTTGAAAAGTATGAACTTATTCAAGATTGCCTATACATGGCAAAATCAGAAGAAATCGCGAGGGAGCTCTAAGCAGACTCAGCTTACACCATCTCAAATTCCTTCATCTCAAAGTATGAACTTGTTCTAGAAACGGTGCAGAGATAGCTTCTAGAATTCGTTGCCCTGCAAGTGGTACTTTTCCTCCAAATTCTTACTCCATCTCAAATTCCTCTGGTGCTTCAGTCCGGTTCACACGGTGGTCAAACTCACTTGCAAAGTCTTTGTCCTCACTGATTAGCCAGGCAAACTTGTCTTTTGCCTTACTCGTGACATGCCACTTGCAACATCTGTGTGTTGCGTTGGGGGAACACTATCTTTGCCGTTTTCATGGCCTTATCTTGGTCTATCATTATGTTGACCGGTTCCTGCCCGCCCATGGCTTCCTTCAGCCTTAGCAGCACCCAGACAAATGTCTCAGTTGTATCGTCCGGCAACAAGGAAAATCCAAGCAGTATGCTTTGCATATGGTTGTTTATACCGACAATTGGTGCAAAGGGCGTGTATTTGTACAACACGTCGTGTCAAAAAATATGCCGTCGCTGAAACTCTTCTAAAACTCCCTTCTCCTTCTATCCACCCAGAAAAGTCCTCTTGAGTGCGTTCTCTTTGTCAATCATCGTTGCATAGTAGAACGAAGGGCACTCGACCTGCTGCTTCTGGAAATATTCCAATGTTGCGCCCATGTCTTTAAAGTTGAGCCCTCCTCTTAGGTGTGTTCTCATCTTCGACACATCTTTGCTCGTAAGTGTGAGGTTTCTGCCCCCACCACAGAAAACTGAAATGATCCCATGATCTTCTTGGTGCTAATGTTCCTATGGTGCAATGTTTTCAACGGCTTATAATCAGTCTTGAGTGTATATGTTACATAATAAAAGTTCTAATGTTGCAGTTAGACAAACCTTGTCAGCATATTTGCAACATGGGATGACGTTCGACGAAACATTTATGGCTCCGTGTGAAACATTCAAACATAAAAGAAGGTTGTGGACACATGAGTACGCCTCTATATTGAGTACATATGCAACCAGAGACAGATATACAACCTAGTATGGCAGGGAACATAGTCGTCCCTAACCAGTACAAACCAAGTATTGTAGGGCAACATGGTTGGCCCTAACTGGTACAACCGAGTATAATAGGGCAACATGCAGCCTGTTCGGTTGGCTGGTGGCTGGTGGCTGGTGCTGATTTGTTGTGAGACTGAAGTACTGCTGGCTGGTGGCTGATAAGCCAAGCGAACAGGCTGATGGTCGACACTAATCAGTACGGCCGAGTATGGCAGGGCAACATGGTCAGTCCTAACCAATACAATCGAGTATGGCAGGGTAACATGGTCGGTTCTAATCAATAGAACCGTGTATGCCATGGCAACATGGTCGGTCCTAATCGGTACAATTGTGTGTGGCGGGTGAATATGGTTGGCACTAATCGGTACAGTCTTATATAGCATGGCAAGCCCTAATCAGTATAACTACATATGGTAGGGAAACCATGCATATAGGTACTAAATCCTATGGGACACAGTATACACTAACGTTGTAGCCCAGATAATCCGAAACCCTAAACCCTAATTAATACAAATGAGTATGGCATCACAACATGGTCGGCCCTAATCATCTTTTGGAACATCTAAAAATCATCTTTTGTAACATCACGGATCAACGAATAGTAGCATATTAAAACAACTATTTGCAACATCAACAATCAATTAAAACTGACGTGGCAATGTCACCATATACCAGTTGCAACAACAATGCTTGTAAAACTTCCCACCGCAACATCCATCGTTAGTTAGAGCATCATTCTCATTGCAACATCGTCACATGCCTATCGCAACAAAATAGCACATGAGAAATTCCCACCACAACATCCATCGTTAGTTAGAGCCGCATTCTCATTGCAACATTGTAACATGCCTATCACAACAAAATAGCATATGAGAAATTCCCACCGCAACATTCGTAACGAATTTGAAGCGTCCGATACGTCGAACGCCTGTTGTGTAGCATTACCGTAAATGTTTAGTGCATGGCCATGCTGACATGGCATGACAAAGTGGCATACCACATAGGATGAGGGACGAATTTGAACCTAAAAGATAAGTTTGAGGACTAAAACGATCATTTTAATAGTTGAGGGACTAAATGGACCCTCGGGAGAAAATTGGAGGATGAAAATAACTATTATGCCAAAAAAAGCTAGGATTCTCCTATGAAATATGCATCGAACACCGCTAGCTCCTTGTGTCGCAGTACCACCCTACTCGCCAAGGGTTTATCTTCGTCCTACTGTTGTGCCATGCCAAGTTGCTTGCCGTTGGTACGGCCAGCTGCCATGCTGCGTCGCCGCCGTGCTCCCACTCACCACATGCACCCTCGCTGGCTCCGCACGATGGTTTCCCGACGCCCTCTGGCATAAGCATCGATAAGGTAGACGCCGAGCCCACTTCAGCCCACAAGAAGCAGAAGCTGGCCCATACTATGCTACCGAATTTGTGGTACGTTTCCACGTTTCCTGTATCGGATCGTCGTATCGAGAATATGACATAATGTTCGTCCCCTATCTATTAAAACCTTTCTTAAATAACGTAATGTGAGCGTATCCTTACCTTGAACCATGTTATTCAATCCATGGATTCAGGAACTTTTGTGACACTGCCCTATCTCACGGCTCCCCCGCGTCTGCTTGCCACATGGAAAGAAGCAGTTTTCTATGTGATGATATTGGAATTCGATGGAAAGAGATAAGGTTAGACGTGGGAATCGCCAAGTAAAAAGGAGGAGTAACAGCTTCAAACAAAAGACGTCTGGTTCATACAGAACCGTATAGTTCGCCAAAGATGGGCAGTTAAAACGGCTTTTACCAATATACTATAACTACAGGTACAGTTTTTTAAGTGAATCAAATTGTTGGAGGCTTTGGTTCAGCTATTTACTGGCCGAACTGCAGGTCTAGTTCTAATAACTATGGTTTGACCTAGCTTAGTAAGCCAATAATTCTTTGACATTTTAGGCAGAAGAAAAGCCTCAACTCAACATCTCTATTTTGGTCTGCATTTGTGGCGCAAGGAAGTTGTAATTGTTTCTCTTTTTTTTTTGAAACTAGTGGAGATGCACGTGCCCAGGCACGTGTTTTAAAAAAACTTAGAAATCAAAATTTAAATTCATAAAAATAAAATAAATAATAGTACCTATGACAAGAGTGTGGTCTTGTTTAGCTTCAGTGAATTCAACCAAAAGTAGCGTATTAAAAAACGTGCCTTTCTCTCACAGGACACACTTCTCATTGTACTTTTTTTACAGAAAATTCGATCGATTAGACTGAACTAAACAAGGCCTATATTTAAAAAACCAATAAAGCGAATAATTTATAATTACATGTATTAGAACTATTCAATAACATAATAGCTTACTCCATACCATAATTCCTCTCTCCCCCCGTTCATGTCTGAGAACTGACTACACAGGTCACAGTTGATTTTTTGTTTCTCGTGCTAATGATATAAACTTTCTTAAATTAATTATTCCTTGTGACAAATTTTTTTTGCAAATTATTCCTTGTGACAAGCAACACATATGACAATCCATCGTCAACATCCTCAAAACACATGGAGCTGGGCGAATCTATACCAAAGAGGTCCTCTATATCAACTACCAACTAACCAACACGTGAAATCCACATGTCAGAATTTCTTTTTCTTTTTTTCTCCTTTTTCACCCTTTATCCACTCGAACCCCACACCCCCACGCTCCCCTCCCGCTCTCCCTCTCTCCGCCGGTCCCTTTCCCTCCCTTGCTACCCCTGCCCGCGCCCCCTTCGGTCAGCTTCGCCACCACCTTCACCGATGGCCGCCACCTCGACTCGTCCGCCACCGTCTGCCTTCCATCCGTGCGCGCCCTCCTTCTCCCCTCGTGCCGGCTGCGTGCGCGCCCTGCTCTCCCGCCGGTGAGCCGCGGCCACCGCTCCCTCTCCGGTGGTTGGGCTCCCCAAGCTCTGCGCGGCGGCCATGGCGCGGCACGCCTCTGCCTCATCGCCCTCCTCCCCGCGTTCGGCGCCGGCGGAGGAGCAGGGGGCCCTCCTCTCTGGCATCCAGCGTTGCGCGTGCCATGCTGGCTTCCTCATCCACAAGAGGAGGAGAAGGTGGCGGCGAAGTAGCTCAGCTCCGGCGGAGGCGGGCCCTCGCTGGTATGGATCCACTCCTTCCTTGAGCGGATCGGGCATGCGGCCTCGGCGTGCGGCTGACTTGCAGCCCGGTGGGCGGCCACGGAGGAGCGTCGCCCCCTGTTCCCTCCCCACACCGGCCGCTCCTCGCTCTTCCCTACGCCGCCCCTCGCTCCTCTCCACCCCGCGCTGCTCCTGCTCGACGCCGGCGCCGGCGCCAGGGCGCTCCACGGGCTCGGCCACTGCTCCCTTCCTCATCTTCTCTATCCGGCGGCCAAGCAGTGGCTCCGCCTCTGCACGTGGCCCCGTGTGACAGGCAGTGCGGAGGTGGGGTCAGGGTTGCTCCGTCGCTTGGACGACAGCCTCGTCATGCGCCGGCACGCCATGGTGCAAACAGCCTTATAGCCCAGAAGATGGCGGTGCCTTCACTCGCCTTGAAAGGAAGGCGTGAATGACGGATACAGATTGCGGACGAGATGTGAGGCCTGAGGCGGTGATCTTGCCGTGGCGAGGAAGGAGAGCAGGAGGACGTGAATCAGGGATGAGATTAGAGGACGTGAATCAGGGACGTGATTAGAGGACGTGAATCAGGGACATGAATCAAGGACGAGATTAGAGGACGTGAATCAGGGACGTGATCAGAGGACGTGAATCAGGGGCGTGAATCAGAGGCGTGAATCAGGGACGTGAATCAGGGACGTGATTAGAGGACGTAAATCAGGGACGATATTGGTGGCGGGGGCGACATGCGCGGTGTGGAAGGAGGACGGTGGAAGGTGTTGTGGGCCCGGCGGGTACGAGAGAGAAGCCTGGTGAAAACAATTTGGCTGCATCCGCTCTTTTTAACGGGGAAACCACCCCAAGATCGTTCTCCCCCCTCCCCCCTTTTCGTCTTCGTCCTACCTGACGGGTGGGCCCAAAAAGGTGTTTAGTGAGGTGAGGGTAGGATCAAGGTTGTGTAGATTTTGACATCAAATCTCTCCCTCTTTATAGTATAGATAAAGACTACTAAAACTAGACCGTAGCTGTAAAAAGGTGGTTAGTAGATGGGGCGGTCATCCCATCTTATCTGTAGGTGGTTTCTCTCTTCCCATGTTCATTTTTGCTGGAGAGGGTTACAATCCTGTTTGAAATTGCTAAAGTTGGAGTGCTAAACTTTTAGCACATATTAGCACTTACTCTCTTGCAAAATTTTTTGAGTCTTAGCTCAAGTTTAGCACTACTGTTTGAATGGACTAATGTTAAAGTTTAGCACTTTCATCTATTAGTACTTGAATCCAACATGCTTTTACAACTTTGATGACAAGTGGCGCTACTAGAGCCTAAACAGTTTCATGTCAACGAAGCCGGAGCACCAAGCTTTACCAGGCCAGCCTAAGGCTCTCTTTGGTAGAGCTCCATGAAGTGCTCTAGTTCTGGTTTTACAGCTCCTTTCGTCAATCCCTCAATTTGAAAACAGCTCCATCTAGGGCTGGACAAAAAGCTCGTGGCTCGTTAGCCGAGTTCAGTTTTTAGCTCGTTATGTTAACGAGCCGAGCCGAGCCAGCTCGTTATATTAACGAGCTGCGGCGAGAAGCTCGCTCGTTATCCAGCCCTAGCTACACCCAAAAAGCACCCATGGAATTGCAAAACTGCTTCTACTAGAGCGAAGGAGTTGAAAAAATGGCTTCACAAGCTTCACCTACTTTTCTAGTTATTAAATGTCTCTAAAATTACCATTTTGGCAAATATTTTTTCAAACAGTTTTAGCTCCATCAGAAAAAGCGTTTCATCATAGAAGCCATAACTTGAGCCAATCTTAGCCGAAGGCGGACCAACGTGCCCTAATTAGTGAACTCGGTGCTTGTCTTCCAATAATTTACTGTATATGGAGGGTTTTTCTGGACCATGGGTTGATTTACAAAGCTTGAAAGACTCTTTTTTTTTTGCAAAACAGCAACCCACGTGGTGAGTCTGTGGTCTGATCGGACGAATCAAGACAGTAAAAAAGAGGGTGGGCTCCGAATCTCTGGTTTGATTCCAGCTCCAAATGGAAGCTCGAAAAGCAGCACGTGCCGAAACACACAAGTCGGCAGTCAACCCCATCCTGTCTGGTCCCACCAAATCCAACGGTCACTACATCGACGCAGCAGCCTCCCCGTCCGCAAAAACCTAGCTCCCTTCACGTCACGCGGGCTCACGGCACCACAAGGCCCAGGATCCGCGACGCGCCGGCTCCAGCGAATCGGAGCCCAGCGATCCATGCTGGCGATCCGAGCAAAAAGACCCAAAACCCTACTGGCCGTCCGATCCGTCAGAAAGAAACACACCAACAGCCGATCCGGGCCGCCCCCCCCACCCCTCGCGCACCGGATACACCAACAGCCTGGCGGCTTGCTCATTTTTTTTTTCCGGCCCTCCTCTTCCTCGCGCGGCGTCGACCCCGATTCGGAGCGCGCGGAGAGAGCGAAGCAGCGCGGGGAGGTATGGCCGCGAGCCCTTTTCATGTTCTCCTCGGCGGTTTCTAGTTTTAGAGGGCGTCGTTGTCGCTGTTCTCGCGGTCGCGCGGATTTTTGCTTGTTTCGATTCAGATGTTTTTGGGTTGGGATCGGAAGGATAGGGTTAGGGCTTCGGTAGTTGCAAGGCATGGGCGGTGGTTTGCTCTGCTGATTTGCTTCGTTTTGGGCGGAAGCTTGGTGGGCACGGTTTTGGTTAGTTTCGGCCCTGATAGTTTGGTATGGTAGCGATTGTTGGGGAGATTTAGGTGCAGCTGTCATGATTTCGTCCGGAATTGCGTCCCTGATCGGGTGAATTTGGGGATTTAGTGCTTGTTTGCATGGTTCCTTCTACCTCAGCAATTTAGTGTTGTTGTGAATATAACACATGCTTATTGTGGAATAACTCTTATGATTTTGTATTCTCTTGCGAATTTAGGGGATTTAGTTACTTGTCATTGTCACTGTCACCTTGCTGAATGTTCTCTAGCCTGAAAAGTCTAGAGGCTCATGTTTATTTGGATGTCGTGTCCAATGTCAATTATAAGAAAAGGGCGTGTCCTGCTTCAGTAGGAATTTGGAGAACTGTTAGGCTATTGGGTGTTCAGATTATTGTGCTAGTTGTTGAGATGGCAAGTAATTAGATGCTATCTGTTGGCTACTTTTAAAAGTCTCCTGGTTGATAATTATAGCTATTGTTGTTGTCTTGCATGCATATGTGATTTGTTTTTGTGAATTCATATGCTGTTAATATCTGCACTATACTTCCATCCCATATTGAAAAAAATTCGCTAAGTAGAGTTTATCTGCTGAGATGAGACTTAATTGCTCGTTACATTTGCAATATGGTTTTCCTGGAACATAGGTGGTGGCTAGGTGCATGGATTGTCATGATGCTTTATTGTTTTCATGGTTGACGGTTGCTTAGGTGTTTAGATAAGCTGGCCTACTAAAATTTCCCCTTCAACCCCCAACGTTGAGTAGGTGGATGGTCCTCTTAAAATTCTATGCTAGAAACATGTTTGCATGGCAGAATTATTGTATCTAGGATTATCAGTAGTTTGTTGAACATTCTGAAATCAAGACCGGTAGGCATATGAGAATTGTCCTTGGTTATATTTGGTGTTTGTTTTCTGACCATAGCCAGGCTTGCCCTCCTCTCCTCTCTCGTCCAGGTGAGCTGCCCCTGCGCGGCGCCCCTCGATTCGTCACCGTTCCGCCCGATTTCAATCGGGGATCCGCTCCACCTCCCACGGATCTGACCGCTTCCCTCGCTCTCCCTGCAGGAATCTGCCATGAAGGGGGCCAAATCCAAGGGCGCCGCCAATGCCGATGCCAAGTAAGAATCACGCCTCTTCTCTTTTGTTTCACCATCCTCTTCAGTCGGGTCTGTTCGGCGGCCACTGAAACAGCCGATTTCTATGCGCGGCGATGTGGTTTTGATTTTTTTTTAATTTTTTTTGTTACCGCAGGTTGGCGGTTAAGAGCAAGGGCGCGGAGAAGCCTGCCAAGGGCAGGAAGGGGAAGGCTGGCAAGGACCCCAACAAGCCCAAGAGAGCGGCCAGCGCCTTCTTCGTCTTCATGTGAGATGGGGATCCCATATCACTCACTCTTTTTTTGTAAGTTTTTTTTTCGGGTGGTGGTTTGATCTATTTTTGGCTAGGGACGAATTCCGCAAGGAGTTCAAGGAGAAGAACCCTAAGAACAAGTCGGTTGCTGCGGTAAGTTTCCTCCTTCCTAAAAAAACAAACTCCTTTACAGCACCAACCTTTGTTAAAGATAATACTAGTTGCTTTGACCTCGTGATTGATTTTGTTTTTTTTTCCCTATCCTGCTTACCTTTTTTTTTTCAGGTGGGAAAAGCTGCCGGTGACAGGTGGAAATCCCTGACCGATGCGGTAAGCTTCATCTGCACTACATTCTACTGGTTCTACATTCTACTGGTTGTTGTGGTAAGGTTTGACTGAACCCGTGCTGACTCTTGATCATGATGACTGCTTGTGGATGATTGCAGGACAAGGCTCCCTATGTAGCCAAGGCCACTAAGCTCAAGGCTGAGTACGACAAGGCTATTGCTGCCTACAACAAGGGCGAGGTAGAGATCTAGATTGGAACTCTTATTCTTGTTCCTGCTACTTGTTATTTAGGCCATGTTTAGTTCAACACCAAAATTCAAACTTCACTATTCATCAAAGGGAATCTTACATGCATGGAGTAGTAAACGTGTGTTAATGACAAAACCCATTCCATAACCTCCGGGTAACTTTGCGAGACGAATCTAATGAGCCTAATTAGGCCATGATTAGACAACGTCGTGCTACAGTAAACAATCTCTAATGACGGATTAATTAGGCTTAATAGATTCGTCTCGCGGTTTCCCGTCCATCCGTGTAATTA
>CM014278.1:87614337-87628115 GCA_004135705.1 Alloteropsis semialata | reverse complement strand
TAAATACACGGATGGACGGGAAATCGCGAGACGAATCTATTAAGTCTAATTAATCCGTCATTAGAGATTGTTTACTGTAGCACGACGTTGTCTAATCATGGCCAAATTAGGCTCATTAGATTCGTCTCGCAAAGTTACCGGGGGGTTATGGAATGGGTTTTGTCATTAACACACGTTTAATACTCTATACATATGAGATTCTCTTTGATGAATAGCGAAATTTGGCAAGTTGTCAAGTTGCCAAAGCAACTAAACAGGGCCATAAGTGAATCACTGTAGTGGATTGCATCTTCATGTCTTGTACTTTTGTGAAATATACTGGAGTTACTTTGTGTATTAGCTTATCGTAGCTCCTGAATTACGAGACCACTCCTGATGATCCGCATTGGGGAGGTCGACATGAAAGAGCTACGTACGCTCAAAGAAATTGACATTAAGGCCCTCTTTGATACAGCTTCGGGGTGCATCAGCTCTGTCTACTGTAGCACACTGTAGTGTTACTGTAACACCCCGGAGCTGGAGCGGGGGGAGCTGGTTTTCTCCAGCTCCGACAGCTCCTTCGTTTTCTAGTTCATTTTGTGCATCGATCTGTGTTCCAGCTCCTTGCTACAGTGACCAATAGGGCTGGAGGAAAAGCTCGTGACTCGTTAGCTCGCTCGGCTCGTGACGAACTCGGCTCGGTTTGATTTATTAATGAGCCAGCTCGAACAACCATCTCAGCTCGTTAGTATAACGAGCGAGTTCGAGCTGCTCGCGAGCTGGCTCGCGAGTCAAACGAGCTGCAACATTATAACTCAACGAGTTGCAAGTCTGCTCATGTGATGGTTGTGTACTTGTGTTTATTTACATACTTACATGTTAGACTTTATATGTATCATATGGATGATTGTGTACTTGTGTTTATGTTATTTATGTGAATTTGTGGACATCAGTGATTATTTATTTGTCAATATTTATATTACATGTTCAGCTCGTAAGCTAAACGGGCTGGCTCGAGCGAGCTAACGAGCCGAGCCGAGCTGCCTTTCCAGCTCGTTAGGATAACGAGCCGAGCCGAGCTAGCTCGTTATCCTAACGAGCTGAAACGAGCCGAGCTGGCTCGTTATCCAGCCCTAGTGACCAACAGTGTTGCACAGTGTCGTGTCAGGTGAAGTTGGAGCTGGCTGAATCCCTACCAAATAGGGCCTAAAAGTGGAAGAGAGATGGCCTCAACACAAGTCACACCTTCCATATAAGAGTGCATCATCTGAGCATGACTGTCCTTGCACAATTCCTGTCATTAGTCATTAAAAGTATATAAAATAATAAAAAGTAGGCATTAGTCATCTGAGCATAAATATATATATTTATCATAAAATAATAAAAAGTATATAAAAATATTTTCATCAACAAATAAATAAACTAAATATTAAATTAATTTTAATATTCATAGATCTTTATTGTTAAAATTAATGACATTAGTCATTAAAATTAGAGATACTTTAAAATAATTTTATTGGTACAATAGTATTAATATTAAAATTGATAGCATAGTCATTATTAATGGATATAACTTTGAAATTATACACTATTATTATTAATATTCAAATAAACTATTTAAAAGTTATCTCTGTACGATCGGATGCGAATGTTGCCGAATGTGGATGTGGAATCGAATAGAAAAAATTGACAAAGAACGAATTTGGATATATTCATATTAGTAGCACATTAAATTTGAATATAAATACAAATATCTATATTTATATTTTAGCGAATCCGAATATCAGATAATTCAAATTTAATCTTTGTGTTTCCGTCTTGCGCGTCCCTCGAGTTCGACTCGGGGCAGAGCTTCGTCGTTACCCAGCGATGGTCCCCACCAAATCCAACGGCCACTGCAGCGACGTCGCAGCCTCCCCGTCCGCAAAAACCAAGCTCTGTCTGACACCACAGCTTCACGTCACGCAGGCTCACGGCACGAGCGCCAGAAAGCCCAGGATCCGCGACGCGCCGGAACCAACCAATCAGAGCCCAGCGATCCATGCTGGCGATCCGCGCTAGAAGACCCAAAGCCCTCATGGCCGTCCGATCGGCCAGAAGGAAACACACCAACAGCCGATCCGGGCCGCCCACCCCTCCGCGACCCGGATATACCACGCGGATGCCGCCCTATAAATAGGAGGCAGCGGCCTTGCTTGTTCATTTTTTCCGGTCCTCCTCTTCCTCGCGCGGCGTCTACCCGATTCGAAGCGTGCGGAGAGAGCGAAGCAGCGCGGAGAGGTATGGCCGCGACCCTTTTCCTGTTCCCCTCCTCGGCTGTTTCTAATTCGAGAGGGCGTCGTTGTCGCTGTTCTTGCGGTCGTCCGGATTTTTGCTTGTTTCGATTCCGATGTTTGTGGGTTGGGGATCGGAAGGGTTGGGTTAGGTCTTCGGGCGGTTGCAAGGCATCGGCGGTATTAGGGTTTCCTCTGCTGATCTGATTCGATTTGGGCGGGAGCTGGGTGCTGGTGGGCACGGTTTTGGTTAGTTTCAGTTTGGTATGGTAGCGATTGTTGGGGAGATTTATGTGTAGTTGTCATGATTTCGTGCGGAATTGCATCCCTGATCGGGTGAATTTGGGGATTTAGTGCTTGTTTGCATGGTTCATTCTACCTCTGTAATTTAGTGTTGTTGTGAATATAACGCATGTTTATTGTGGAATAACTCTTCTGATTTTGTATTCTCTTGCGAATTTAGGGGATTTACTTACTTATCATTGTCACTGTCACCTTGCTGGATGTTCTCTAGTCTGAAAAAGTCTAGACGCTCAGGTTTATTTGGATGTTGTGCCCAATGTCAATTCTAAGAAAAGGGCGTGTCCTGGTTCATTATAAATTTGGAGTACTGTTATAGGCTATTGGGTGTTAAGATTATTGTGGTAGTTGTTGAGATGGCAAGTATAATTAGATGCTATCTGTTGGCTTAGAAGCCTTGTTCTGAGCTTGTGATTGATAATTATAGCTATTATTCATTTTTGTGAATTACTAGTGGTTGGATCTGAACAATAGCACATTGATACCCAATATTGGTTCTCATCGTGGTACTTGTTTCCTGTTGCAATTGTCTTGCATGCATATGTAGTTTGTTTTTGTTAATTCATGTGTTAATATCTGCACAATGCTTCCATCCCATGTTGATAACATTCACTAAATAGATTTCTGAGCTTCAGCTGTATGATCTACTAAGACTTGACTTGATTGCTTGTTAAATTTGCAATGTTGTTTATTCCTGGACCATAGGTGATTGTTATGTGCATGGATTCTGATGTTGCTTTATTGTTTTCATGGCTGACGGTTTGCTTAGGTATTTTGATAAGCTGGCCTACTAAAATCCCCCCTTTAACCCATTACCCAACATTTATAGGTGGATGTCGCTCTTAAAATTCAATGCTTGAAATGTGTTTGCATAATAATTTGTCTGGTTCTAATTCTATTGAACTTGCTCCTATTCTGTACTCAGGTATAGAATTACGAATAGTGACCACATGTTGCATGATTGGATATAATACAATAGCTTGGCAGAATGATTGTATCTAAGATTATCAGTAGTTTGTTGCACATTCTGTAAGGCATATGAGAATTACTTGGTTATATTTGGTGTTTGTTTTCTGACCATGCTATTATTATTTTACTCAGATGGCCCGTACCAAGCAAACTGCTCGCAAGTCCACTGGAGGGAAGGCTCCCAGGAAGCAGCTTGCAACTAAGGTAATGTTCTTCAGATGTTTGTTCTTTGTTTGATGTGATTTTAGTTTCATGCTTTAACTGAATTTGACACTTTGGTATATTGCTTTATAGGCTGCCCGTAAGTCAGCCCCCACCACTGGAGGAGTGAAGAAGCCCCACCGCTACCGCCCTGGAACTGTTGCCCTCCGGTCAGTAATAACATCCTTGGATTTCTTTTTCTTGTCCAGCCTAATTTTGCTGCTTGATTGATTTGCCGTGTTGCAAATGCAATTTTACAGTGAGATCCGCAAGTACCAGAAGAGCACTGAGCTGCTGATCAGGAAGCTGCCCTTCCAGAGGCTTGTTAGGGAAATTGCACAGGACTTCAAGGTTAGATTTCTATTAATTCAACTCTTACATGGGGATTCTTAATGAGCGGTTGATCGAACTTGTTCTTGTTTCGCAGACTGATCTGCGTTTCCAGAGCCATGCTGTGCTTGCCCTCCAGGAGGCTGCCGAGGCGTACCTCGTTGGTCTGTTTGAGGACACCAACCTGTGTGCCATCCATGCTAAGCGTGTGACCATCATGCCCAAGGACATTCAGCTGGCCAGGAGGATCCGTGGTGAGAGGGCTTAATCCCCTCAAATCATCGTGACAAAATGAAGTGTCGTGTCGTAGTAGTCTAATGTGGTGCCATGTTCAGGACATCTGATTAGGGCTTGTTTTGTGGATCATAAGTTTTTCTTCTGCTGCACTATATGTTGCAACTACCCTTGTTGGTGTTGTTCCTAGGGTTGAATACATTAATCATCTAGTGTTGGTACCTCGTTGACATTTTGTGACATTTGTGTGCAATGTAGCTGCTGACTAGCAGTGCTGTTTGTGCGCTGCTGGATCGTGTGCTTCATTGCTGTGGCCGATCCGTTCGTTAATGTCAAGTATTGTGTTACAGTGTGTGTATATTTTGTTCATTCTCACTGAATGTGATGCAAAGTCGTTATCTTTGGATACCAATTGGTAACAGACAAAAACCCGAAAATTTGATCTGGATTCGAATTTTCTTGGTTAAACATATTAAAATACGAAAATTTGATCTAGATTCGTTTGTCCGTTGTTTTTTGTTGCCAGATCTGCTGCCTCTGTGTGTCTACATTAATCATCATGTGCCATTTGCCTCTCTGCCACCTTCCTCTCCCTCCTCCATCTGCTTCATCTGGCTTACAGTTAAGCTATCGGAGAAGCTCGACGCCACGCGCGCCAAGGTCCGGAAGGAGATAAGCTGGATGCCGATCGCGTGACTCATGACGATGGAATCTTTGCACGCGCTAGCCGACCTATGTTATTTTTACCCAGTTCTTGTACCCAAGCTTAACCGTGAAGTTCCACTACTAATTGCGAATTATCTGTTCACAAGTCCATAGTGGAACTTAAATCCGGGTTCAATTTAGTATGAAGCCCAAGCTAGCAATGCGCGAGAGATTGAAAATCTGCTACCCCTCGCATTAGCCACGACTAGGAACTCCAAAACTACGGGGGTGTTTAATTCTCCAAAAGTTTTTACCCAAAATTTTTTCCAAGAGAATCTTACATGCATGGAGTAGTAAACGTGTGTTAATGACAAAACCCATTCCATAACCCTTAGGTAACTTTTCGAGACGAATCTAATGAGCCTAATTAGGCCATAATTTGCAACAGTGATGCTACAGTAACCATCCGCTAAACATCTACTAATTATAGATTAATTACCATCGTTAGATCCGTCTCGCGATTTCCAGGCGAGATCTATAATTAGTTTTATTATTAGCCTACATTTAGTACTCCTAAATGGTAAGATTCTCTTGTAAAATTTTTCACCAAAATTTTTTTCACCCAATTGAACACCCCCTGCAGCACCGATATGACGATGCCTCGCATTCCGTGGGGCAGCTCCGCCAGACTCGTAGGCGGAGACGTTGGCCGCGACATAAGCTTGGAGGCCGTGTTGAGGTCAGTCTTCGCTTGCGTTGGTGGCATGGTGGTTGCGAGTTCGTGAGCACCGGCAGCCAGCCATGGAATGCTATGGAGGTAGAGGGAGGAGCGGGGAATGTGAGCTGGGGCAGAGGTGGAAGATGGCATAGGAGTTAGGAGGGAGGGTTGCATTTGTCTTTTCGCGTTTGGTCGCTACGTCTAATTGATCAAATTGGGCAAAATGTAAGAAATCATCTCTCTCAGTTCAAAAATGATAACTATATTTTTGTCAGTGAAAAGTCAAGTTATACGAAATTTGACCAACAAATATTCAAATTATATGTAAGTTTAGAACTTAAAATTTATACCACAAAATTTATGTCATTAGTCTGTTTAGGATGACATTGATTTTATAGAAATTGAATATATATTCTAATAGAAATTACGTACAAAATTTATATTGTTTGACTTTCCTTATCAAAGTATATGTATCATTTCTGAACGGAGAGAGTATCTTCTATGGTAAAAAAATATAAGGACATTTTTAAAGCTAGTATTTGAATGCTAGTAAAAATGAAAAGAAAAAGGATATCCCCAATCGGATTAGTTTGGGTAGCCAGAGAATGGGTTTAGGCTACGAGCAAGTATAACGCCATCTCCAATCACCCATAGTTTTCATAAGCTCCACATCATAAAAAAAACTAGTGCTAGACACTATCTCTCCAATGCAAACATTACTATTTCATATGCAAATTTAATACCACTCATCTCTCATTGTGTCTTGGATATTGTGTAGAAATCATGTCTCATACAAGACCCAGTTTCCTTCTTTTTTTTTTATTTACTCACTTGCCACATCATTTTTTATCTTAGGTGGCAGCTCATTTAATTATATGGAAACTATCCTAATCATTGAGTTGAGGATGGCCTAAGATGTTTGAGGTTGGGGATAGGGATATAGGAATGTCATCTTTTTGCATGTTTGGTTGCTCCTTGATTTAGGTTAGGGTTATAGAGTAGGACCCACAGATAAATGCAAAAAAATTCAGAAAAGTTTCTTGTCTACAATCTCCGCTGTCTATTTGAGAGGAGTTGGGCCAAGCATTGTGATGAACTAAAAAAAAATCGAGACCGAGAGATTGATGGGGAAATCTATTATCAGTGATAGCAGTGTTTTTTGGAGAGGGGAACGGCTGGAAGTGCTGTTGAAGTCTCCCTTAAACAAACCAAAAGGAGACGGCAAGCCACCTCGAGCTCTCGAGGGAGCAATCACAAGGCCCAACCAGAGCTCCTAGCCTCCCACCACATCCCCGCGACCCCGTGAGCTGTCGAATTTGCCGCCGGCGAGATGGCGTCGCCGACGACTCTCTCCGTGGAGGACGTGCTGCGCGTCAACGGCAGCCGCCGCTTCGCCGCCGCGGTGGCGGCCGCCTCCCCCTTCGCCTCCCTCGCCGACGCCCTCCTCGCCGCCCGCCGCATCTGGCTCAACGAGGTGGGTCGCCTACTCGCCTTCGCCTTGGCCTCTATCCCCTCCCTACTTGAAAATTCTTTCCACCAGGGCACCTTCGCCCTTTGGTTCCTGTGCTGATGATGCTTGCTGCCCCTGTGCTCCGCACGGCTAATCGCGGAATCGGATCAAGGTCGACGTCAACGGATGGCTCGAGGCCTTCGCGGCGCACCCGGCGATCGGAACCACCTCCTCTTCCGTCTCCAAGTCGGTGGAGTGCCTTCCCCTCTTATATCCACTCAATTCTACTGTTAACTTCCATTTCTCGCCTTGCTGTTGTTGCTGATCGTCACTCTAGTCGCTGTGGTGTGTAGATTTTGTAACTGGCAGTACTAATTGTAGAAGGCACGAAAGCAATTACATGACATGCTTGCGTGTTATGGAATTCAATGTTAAAGAGTGGATTGAATTGATGAATTGTTTCACACAACATGATCCAGGACCAACGAAATGGCACCAGTCACTGTGTTGGTAATATCTGTCTGATTTCTGATTTAGGTGGAGCAAGGAGGAGCAATCAGCAGCGCTCTCCACAGCCACAGATTCGACTGCCCAGGTGCTACAACCGCTCTTTGCCTCTTTGGTTTCCTTGCACTATCATATATGATCGTTGGACCTATTTTGCTTTCTCCACCTGCTGTAGGAGCTGGCAGATTGGAATGCTAGGTACAGGGAAAAATTTGGCTTCGTATTCATGATTTGTGCGTCAGGGAGGACTGCACCTGAAGTCTTGGCTGAGCTCAAGGTCTGCGCAAATTGTCTCAATCTTTCAGATTCCAGTGTTTGTTTTCCGTAAATTGATGTGTGTAACAAATTTCTACTTCCAGAAGGGCTTATATGTGTGTAACAAATTTCTACTACCAGAAGGGCTTAAAAATTACAGAATTCCATGTTCTAGTGTTTCGGTTTTTGGCATAGTCCTCTGGAATACCAATAATGTTGAGACCCAGAGATTGTTGTTTGGAATCATAACTGGACCATTCCTGCACATATATGTAATCTCATTATCAAAAATAAAAGACTCCATGAATCTGAAATCTCCTTGTCTAAATGCCCACGCGTTGCAATGCTGCTTTTAACACTGTCAGGTTTTGTATGTTTAATCCTTGACTCCTTGGTACGCTGTACTAAGTTAAAACTTGCTTCTCCACTGAAGCATTAACTCAAAGAATGCATGCTATTTTTTTTGTCTTTCATTGCAATAACCTTCATGTTATCTTGCTGCTGTTTCAGAGGCGTTATGTGAATAGGCCAATTGTTGAACTTGAGGCTGCAGCACAGGAAGAACTTAAGATAACTGAACTGCGTCTTGCAAAGCTTTTCTCACCAGAGCCGACTGTTCCCTCTACTACTACTGAAGGCCCCAACATCCGACCAGATAAAGCAGCAGGTATTGATTCCACTCTATCTGTTTCTAGGTTCTGTGGAAAATGTCTGACTTTTCGTGTTACTTGTTTGTGTAGTATTGTCATATCTATCCTATATTTGTGCGCAAGCCATCTTATGCTCCCAGGCAGGCCCAGCTTGCACACAGTGCTGGATGCCTTATCTGGAAGTTCTATTATTTCATATGAAAATCATGTAGTCTTGACTCTTGAGTGAGCAGATGGATTTGCATTTGTTCTTCCCCTTCGTATGCTAGGGCAACGACCCTTTTGTGATATATTTTGATCAACAGTCACAGTTTACGAGATCCTGCACAATGCTAAAAATGAATATGTGCATGGAGTTAGTGCTAAGCTTTGCCCTTTTTGTTAATTGAAATAGTCCAATTGAATTTTCTCCCAATAAATATAAACAGAAGAAAAATAGTACTAATGCTTCTGCAAAGACTTCTTGCAAGAAATATTTTTGAAACAAGAACGAAATAATTCACAGCAATGCATAAACTAATGAGCTGGAGTTACTGAATGGGCATGTTGTTTGGTGACATTGATTTCTTCTAGTTTATAATTGTACTGTCCATAATAACTCTGTACATTCATCATCAGAATCTGTGCTTTCATTACCATTATCATTGCTTCATGTGCATTGCTAGCATACAACAGCAATTTTCTCTTGGGTTTAATTATTTTGCATACATGTACAATTTGGTTTATTCTGCCTCTCATCAACTAAATTTTCAAAAGATCGCATACGGATTATTGGGGCACATCTTGGAGCTCTCCCCCAGCCTAGTGCCAATAAAGCTCCTGAAATTACAGGTAGCTCCAACCGAAGTCGGCCCCCCATTACAACCCATGTGCTGGATGTCGCTCGTGGATCCCCTGCATCTGGAATCGATGTTCATCTGGAGATGTGGAAGGATGCTTCAGCTCCTCCGTCGTTCAGCAACAAAGATTTCAACGGATGGGCAACTCTTGGCTCTTCAGTTACAAACAATGATGGTCGCAGCGGTCAGCTGATGGATATTGTCAACGTCGCTCCTGGTTTCTACCGCATAAGCTTCAACACTGGCAAGTATGCACCTGCGGGGTTCTTTCCCTATGTCAGCATCATATTTGAGATCAAGGAGAACCAGACGGCAGAGCATTTCCATGTTCCTCTCTTGCATTCCCCCTTCTCGTTCACCACTTACCGTGGTAGCTAAGTTGTTAATTTACATGTAATTACCTCAGTTTGCTGGGATGTTTAAGAACAGCTATGTAAACTTGACACCTCCTTTGTGATGAATAATTGCCTTCCATTTGATCAGGCTTTAATAAAAAGTTTCGTTGCTGTTGCTGCTTACGATCAAATGCCGTGTACTGTCCTGTCTATCCTTTTTACCAGTTATATTATTGTTGTCTGACGATGTGTTGTCATTGTAGTTGGTGATAGTCAAGAACGTCATTTCACGTAGTTTAAAAATTGCGAACGTTCGCTTAAGTGCGTGAATAAATGGTAAAATAATACATCTGTTTTTAATATATGATGTTTAAGATAACCGGATTAGATCATTTTTAACTAATTAGCTTGTACTATTCCAGGGAGTATTATGTGATGCGTGCCTATACTCGATGTTCGTATTTGTATCACTTGTTCGTATCAAACAGTGAATAAATCTCATACAAGGGCAGCCGCAATGTATCTTGTTAGAACAGTAAGCAACGGAGGGACAAAGAGTTAAGTGAAATCACACAGTGGCTATGCCCTGTTTAGTTTGCTTCAAAGAGGACCAATTCAATAAAAACAACGTATTGAACTACGTGCCCCCTCTCTACTTTTTCAATTCTCAATGCACTTTCAATCATTGAATTCGATCGAATTCAACCAATCTAAACTAGGCCTATGTATGGAAGGTAGAAGTAAGGCCTTGTTTAGTTCGGTCGAATTCGACCAATTCGACCAAAAAGTAACGTATTGAACAACGTGCCCTTTCTCTGCTTTTACGCTTCCTGATACACTTTTCTATAGAAAATTCGATCGAATTGAACCGAACTAAACAAGGACTAAGATGGGTCCCGCAAGTGCACCACGACACCAGCAGCAAGAGGCGCTGAGGCATGCAGATGTGTGCAGAGGAGAGAGAGAATAGTTTTTTATTTCTTATTACCGGGTAAGAAACTTTTTTTTTTGAGATAGGGTAAGAAGCTTACCACCGACTTGAAGAATCTTTTAACTCTTACCCACCCCCCCACAGTATACAACCGGGTAAGAGCATGACCACGTTGGCCTTATTTACTGCTTCTACACCACATTGCTGGTGCCCTAAGCATTACCGGACATAGAAATGGTCTGATTTGATCTGGGCCAAAATTCGTGTATTTTTTGGGCCGGATCAAGCTCGGGCTTCATGGTTGGGCGAAATTGAGCCCAGGTTTAGTAGGCTTACCTTGGGTTTAAGGCGATTGGCAAATTAAGTTGCCATACTCTATTGTTCGCTGCAAATATACCCTTTTAAGGAGTACTGCTAATGCCTTTTTCAGTTTTTCTTCTATTAATTATAAAACCAAATTTCCCCTATTTTCTAGGGAATGCATGTTCATACATTACGCATACTAATGCTGTATGAATACAAGAACAGACGCGTTACCTTTAAATCTTTAAGTCTTTGAGAGATTCGGGCGACAAATCTTGAGATTTAAAGTTTGCATGCATGTCATTTACACTGAAATAACAAAGAGTGCTATTTGCTAACTTTAAAAGACTCGAACCTAAGCTTAAAATTGTTGAGTGTAATTATTAGGTAATCAGGTGCCGCACTGTTTATTCTCATAACATGTTGGAGACGGGACATGGAAAATTTCTATAGATAACAAATTGAGGTAGGTATGTCCTTCCTAGTAACTAGAACTCTAGAAGTCATAATCATACACTTTTATTAGATTAATTATAATCATCATTGTACACTTATGCCACAAGTATATATACATATCGATTTAGTATGGTACCAGTGCTCTTAGTCTTTCAGAAGCTCTTGAAACCTCTATGCCTATTCTTGGGCTAAAGGCCTGCAGTTACCAAGGGAAAGAAATGAAATTCATGCAAAGTTATAAGTTAGAACATACTAAATGGGTATTTGAGTGATTTTTTATACCAAAGCAAAAGAGAACATCCATATATACGTTGCAAATCAAATCGAAGCACAGGAGATGCAAAGATCATAGGATTATTGTAAGGCACCTGGCAGTGGATGGTGTAGAAGATCTTGCGGCCGTCGACGGAGAGGTTGGCGTTTATAATCTCGGCGCCTTCTTCTTCCAGCACGGTGACCACCTCGTGCAGCTTGAACGGCCGCTCCACGCTACAGGTCAGCACCACCTCCAGGCTCGACCCATCTTGGTTGTGCCGCACCTCCACCATCGGCTCCTCCGCAGCGGCCTCTTCTGACCCCGCGGCGAAACTTGTCGATGCCGCCGCCGCCGATGTCGAGACGCCAACTCCGTCGTCTCCTCTCTCGCTAGCCAAGAGCTGAGCGGAGCTGTTCTTGTGCTGCCGGAGCTCGTCCACCCTTTCCTTTAGCTTCTTGATGTATGCTGCTGCTCCGTCCAGGCTGTCCAGCTGGGTCATCGCGTCCTATACATTACATGCATAGATTCATACAGTTAGCACTACTTTTCTTTCTTTTTTTAACCTTAGTTTGAACGTTTGTAATGTAGTCGAGATAAGTGAAACTCAAAAGTCAAGACACATCCTGCAGATAAAAATTGTGGATTAGCAAACAAAGTAATTGAAGAAAGCAACATTTTCATGTGGAGCCAATAGAAGGCAAAAGCCTTCACCAATAATGTTCCACGTGGCGAGAGGAGTGACACTTGCCAGAAGGAAGGGCTCAAGCTCAACAAGGCGAAAACAAATTAAGAATCCTAGTAGTAGCTTGTATCAATAATTAGCATTATTGGTCAATTTATATTACACAAAATAGGTTAATCACCTTACTCAATGAGTGGAGTATACCTTGGAGGAGTAGTGTTCTTTGGGGATGAGGGAGGCGAGCTTGACACAGAGGCTCTTCATGTGCAGCCTCCTGTTCCTCTCGATCTCCTTCCTCTCCACAGCGGCCATCGTCGTCGTCGTGGTGCTGCTGCCACTGTTGTTGCTCGTGCTGCTTCTTCTCCGCCCTGCTGCCGCGCTCACCTCCATCAGTCTCTCCGTAGCTGATGGACCGTCGTCAGTCCGTCGTCACAATCCCTGTACAGATCTGGCAAAGGAAGCTCTCCAAAGATCAGACAAAAAGTGGCCAGTCGGCCGGTCTTAAAAGGTGCCGAAGTAGTTCCAAAACACAGCAGGCATGAAAAAAATATATATATTGCAAGTTTGAAAGGCTACAACAACCCGTCCAATAGCGAGGCAGTGACCAAGGCGGTAAGGAGCAAGGACATAGCTCGGCCATTGAATACCATGTAGGATTACCACTAGTATCGAGCAAATACTTCAACCAATCAAACACCTTCTTGACACGAAAGGCAGGCAGCCGGTGCTTATCCATGAACGGACTACGTCTGCACGCAGAGTGAAGGCATGCGTGTCACCGATCGGCCGATGCATGCAGTAGACCACATGAAGGACGCAAGCGCGGCTTGCGTGGCTCTGCTGATGCAAGCCACCGTGACGTAACGCACGCACGCGCCTGCGCTAGCTCTTTCATTGTTTGTGTCCGTCCGGCCGGCCGGCCGCTCGTCTCGCTGTCGGAGATTAAATGGCGACCGTGGGAACGACAAAGCAGGAGAGGGAGAGGTTGGCCGGCGATGGCCTCCGGCAACCGTCGTCGTCGCTGCAGATAGCGGCGCGGTACCAAGGAGCCAAGGATAACGCTTGCAGGCAGCGCATGGCCGCTGCTGCCGCGCGCGTCAGGCTCATCGCTAGCTTGGCTGACCCATCCATCCAGTGGGCCCATTGGGTCGCGGTCCGGCCACGACGCTTATTAGGACACGTACAACAAGTACAACTCAGGTGGCCCACCCGGTGGTCTCAATCACAAGTTGCCATGTTTTCACTGTTCAATGTTCATCAAAGAGAATCTTATATGCATGGAGTAGTAAAAGTGTGTTAATGACAAAACCCATTCCATAACCCTCGGGTAACTTCGCGAGACGAATCTAATGAGCCTAATTAGGCCATGATTAGACAACGTCGTGCTACAGTAAATAATCTCTAATGATGGATTAATTAGACTTAATAGATTCGTCTCGCAATTTCCCGTCCATCCGTGTAATTA
>CM014278.1:87578306-87594431 GCA_004135705.1 Alloteropsis semialata | reverse complement strand
ATATATAGTTTGTGACTTGCGTACATCTAGATGGTCACTCTCTCATACTCCCCCGGCCTTTTTTTGCTACATTTTGCACATTGTGCGCACTAACCATGCACGGACGTATGAGTTGCAGGCAACATTCAATTCTACTTGTAACGAGCATCTACACCATCCCGATCTTAAATAACATGATACACAGTTACTTTACTCTCTTCTTTCAAAGCACTAAATTATATACAGGGGTGAAACCTTTACTATAAGGAAAATGCACCTATCATATCTTTGGTCCAGAAGAAAAAAAATGAATGTTGAAGATAATGGATCTGTGACGTGTATCAATAATGATAACATAAAATAAAAACTAACATATAGTGCTACGATCATATAGTATGTACATCTATACGGGTCCGGTTCTTTATAGTTTTAGGAGTAATAATCTTTGTTAGGTGTACACACAATGAAGTCAAGCCCAATCTCCGTTAATGATAAGACACTGGTCCGATCTTCCATCAAGTGGGGATAACACTCGATTTGGTGGATATATAACACAAGCGACCTGGTTTTCGATCAACAAATTTTGAACACCGCAATCGTAACACCACGTCTTCTCTGGTTATCAACCATACACAACACAGTTGACATTGCCGCAAAGGCTTTTCCTACAAGTGAATCTAAAAACACAAGCAAGAACATAAAGAATGTAATCTGAAATTGCAGATTTATATGAACCAAAATTGGATAAAAATGTTCAAACTCTCAACACAAAAGGACTAATTGTCACCACGGTTGAGGAAAACAAGAACAGGGCCCTGACCCTGATTCACTGTGAGAAGACTTAACCCCAAATTACAATAAGGATAGTCTATTTTTCAAAGGAAAACTAAACCTCAACAAAACCCAAACTCTAATAATGTGATGGCAGCTATTGAATATATGAGGGTTATGTCATGGATGATCCCCTGTATATGTCCCTATGGGCTCTAATATGATACTCGGGCCACCCAAAAGAATGATAGCAGAGCACCTTGACAGATTCTAGACGTCCACTTGTTTCGACGATTTCTGTTGACTCGAAACGACTTAGGCATGAGATTGGTGCCATTAGGAATTTTATTTCCTTAGTTTTCCATGCACATATAAAACGCCCAAAACAGAGCCCGTATGCAACCTGTGCTATTCTACAGTCTACACCCGTACTATTCTACACCATGGTGATCAGTAATTACGAGTGTACGTGATTATATACATGAGTAAAATGATCGAAGTATATATATGTGATTGGTTTTATTCACAGAATCGGGTATAACAGTTCCGATTGGAGATTAATTATTGTTTAAGACGGCCAGAGTTTTCTCATCTAAGGCCTTGTTTAGTTCGGTTGAATTCGATTGAATGCACTGTAGAAAAATGCATTGAGAATCGAAAAAGCAGAGAGGGGCACGTTGTTCAATGGAATGTCTTTTAGTTGAATTGGTTGAATTGGAGGGAACTCAAGGCCTAGATAATGGCCGTCGTAGTCACGCAACAGGAAATTGAGTAGGTATTGGCGTTCAATCTATCGCTGCAAAAGTTTGCCTGTCCAAATATGTAGCACCCACCTGTTGTTGACTGGGACCGGATTCCAAATCAGCAAACCTTGAATTGTTTCATGTGTCGCCTTGTGCCGAGGTGCAAAATGTCATTCTCACTGGATTGCGGCCACCCAACCAGAATCCAGGGAAATTAGTGTTTTTTCATGTGGGTCCCCAGGTGAAAACATGGCACAGAGAGAGAGGGGACGGTGGCGAGAGTGCGCAGCGGCGCCTGTGCTATAAAAGGCGAGGCTCTCCCTCCTTCGGATGCCCAAGCTCATCTCTTCTCGGAGCTGGAGCGTATTGATGGTTTGCAAGAATCCCACCCGAGGTACTCCTACTCCTCCCTCAGTTTTGTAATACATGTCATATTAACTTTGTTCTAAATTAAAGTTATACTACAATTTTGATCAAATTTATAAAAAATATATAATATCAATCATATGTACTATGAATATACTCTACGATGAACTCAGCAAAACAAATTTTATATTGTGGATGTTTTTAATAATAGTCAACTACTAGTTTTGTAATTCCATCCTAAAATTCATGGTTTCTCCTTAAAGGAGCTTTGCATTATTGTTACCTAATAAGTGATGGTTTGTTGAGTCAATCCCATCGTACTACTTTCCAAGTGCGCCATTACCCAATTGATGACCACCATGCAAACCTTAGCTGCCTCCCAATGATCTGCGTTCTTTTGCAAAAGAAGAAAACAAAATTAAAAAAAAAGACCGTGCTGTATTTAATTTGGTCGTGCGCTGTGGAATTGATAAAGACATATGCACATGCGGTGATTGCTAGCTGAAGTTTCACGTACGCCAAGCTCGCCACGAAGGAACCTGCGAGGCATGGAGGACTCGAGCCACCTGTTCCCCTCGCTTCAACAGTTGCGTGCCGCCGAGATGACCGAGGAGGAGCTGATCTCGGGAGCCCATGGAGCAGTGAGCAGCTGGTGGAGCCCCGTCGGCACTTCTGACAGAGGCGGCGGCCATGGATGGGACCTTGGTGCGGCCATGGATCACGACTGTCCGCCACCACCAAGCTCGGCAGCTGGGCGCCCCACAATTGGCGGACGAAGCAACCTACTCGTGAGCTGGAACTTCAGCGCCGCCGTCGCACCGCCTGGCTCTGGCAGTGACAGCGGCATGCCGGAGCCGGTGTGTGGGTCGTCGCCGCCGCTGGCGCCAGCAAGGAAAGGCCGCCCAAAGGTAGCGGGGCCCACATCGTTCGCGTCATACGGGCATGACCACATCATCGCAGAGAGGAGGAGACGGGAAAAGATCAACCAACGCCTCGTCGAGCTCTCCGCCGTCATTCCCGGCCTCAAGAAGGTCCTCCTCCGGCCATTATCAATATAAAATCACACCTCTGTGTTCCTCTTCGATCTCCTATATACTACAATAATGCAACAGTTGGTTACTCTTAATTTCTGGTTTGGTCTCAGATGGACAAGGCGACGATCCTTGCCGATGCAGCGAGGTACGTGAAGGAGCTCCAAGGAAAACTCAACGCCATGGAGGCCGAAAGAGGCGACGTGAGGAGCATCGGGACCGCGGTTCTGGTCAGCAAGCCATGCCATGCCGATGCCGTGCTCGAGGACGAAGGCGGCGGCTCCCCGCTGGGGACGCCTGCGGCTGCGAGGAAACATGTGCCAGAGATCGACGCGTGGTGCTCGGGGAACAACATGATGCTCAGGATCCTCTGCGAGAACGGCAAGGGGGTGGCCGTCAGAGTGCTCGCCAGGGTCGAGGACCTCCACCTCACCATCGTCGATACCAATGTCATTCCGTTCCCGGCTTCCACTCTAATCACCATAACCATCACAGCAAAGGCGAGTCCTTCTTTAATTTGGAATGTTAATTAGTGTCCCGACCATTTGAACCGTGTCTGTGTTGCAATTTCTTAATAAGAAAATTTTGATGGCCTTTTTGGTGCATATATATATGGAGCGCATATAGATCAACTCTAAATAAAAAATGCCAATAGTCAGTAGAAGAAAGTATCATTAGGCTTACTGGTCCATCTACAGTTCTACACATGCACATATGTATACCAAGCCCAACATCTTTAGAAAATATAGTAATATAGAACTTCATGTAATATCTAAGATTAGGATTTAGATGTGACTGGGTGCATGCATATATTCTCCATGCATATGTATTCTAATCCTATATTTCCTACTGAATTTGAGTGTATATTCTCAATATATTTTTTCTTAGGTTGTTATGTTATATTTGCCGTATAACACAATATTTTCTTTTGCCTTTTAGCTAGTTTGACCTCCACATAATTCAGAATTTGTGTGTGTATATATTGGAATGATGCAGATCAACACATTTTGTGTTCGTTTTCGTTATGGATCAGAATATATGAGTAATTTAGAAGCATACATTAAAGGCATGTTAACATGACCACAAATTAAAATTTTGTTTTGTTTTGCCTCATTCTCGTTATATGTGTCTGTTCATCCATGTTATATTTTTTCTTAGGTTGTTATGTTATATTTTCCATGGCAAATATAACATAACATACCTCATTGCAGTGGCTCATGTTGGTAATGATGATTAGATTATACTAAATCAACAGTTGGATATCTCTCTTTTTGTGAGATTTTTTTGGATTCCACCCTCTTCTAGCAGCTATAAGGATAACATGGAGAATTCACCAGTATTCTCCATTATATATTCTCCACCATTTCACTTTTATTTATTTTATTAGGATGTGTTTTGCAAGACAATTTTTTTTGAGAGAAATGTTTACCAATACAATTTGAAGACAAAACAAGAGCATATTCATTACAACTTTTTTAATGAGGAAATTCTTCAATGCTCCTTTGCCTAGTAAAAGAAATTTTCAGTAACAGTGCGAGGTGGATGTACTAACATATACAAAAGGAAAATGTTATTTTCAATAGATCGGATTTGTACTAGTGATGATTCATCATTAGTTAACTTTATAATAAATAAAACTGAATTTACAATATAAGCACCCACTATATAGTTATATTTAGGATATTAGGGTGTATAGCAACTTCAACTGTACTTTGAAAAAATAGCAAGGCACACCTACGTTAAAAATTGTCAGTATTTAAAATTTAAAGGATTAAAATAAGGTTGGCCTGTACGTAAGATGCAAACCACTCCAAACTAAACCTTGTTAAAGGTTGTCTATTAAATACATTGGACACAATACACAAGAAAGTGGTTTTCATCATATATATGGGACAAGCGTGGGCTATTAATCTTTTCTGAAGGGGATGTATACGATTCTCTATTATTTGTTTTGACCTTTGATTAAATCAACTACTGTTTTTTTTTTGGGCCTGGAAAGATGAATAGATCAATTGTCGGTTAATTTCAGGTGGAACCGGGCTTCACCATCACAGTGGAGGAGGTTATTGGCCGGGTAACATCCGCAATATCACATCATTGTTGAAAGATAATTATGTAATCTTCTGTTTGGATCTTCTTGAGAGCATGACCGGCGTTAGCCTCTTCTGTTGTAACAATCTGATGTATAGGATACGGTAGTTAGCTGGTCATGCTTATCAGGATCTTCCTTGGATTGTAAGCCACGGCAACAGCTGTTGTTGCCCTATATTAACAGAGGTACGTGGCCCTACGGGGTTCTACGCTTCCACATTTTACATGGTAACAGAGCCACTTCCTCATACGCATCTATGGCGAGTTCATCATCCAACTCCGTCCTCGCTGTTCCCCTGACGCTCCCGGTAATGGAGAAGCTAACCAGGACCAACTTCAATATGTGGAAAGCACAGATTATGCCAGCAATCCGCGGTGGCCAGCTTGAAGGTCTCCTGGATGGATCGGACGCCGCTCCACCCAAGGAGGTCACTGTCGAGATCAGCGGCAAGTTTGTCAAGAAACGTCGGGGATGGGAAGCTTGCCGAGGACGCTTCGTCGGTGGGCCGGGCCGCTGCCCAACCGTTGATGGGCCGAGTACGGGAGCGTCGGCCCGTTCTTCCGCCGCGTGGGGGGTGGACGCGCCTTTTGAGGAGGTCAGATGAAACGACGGGCGCACGTCGCCGCTGCGCCAGTGGTGGGCCCGCGCAATTAATGTCGCCGTTCTGCTCCGCCCCTATTTATAGTCCTGCGTTGCAGCTGCCTAGGGTTTTTACCCTAGCCCGAGCCTTCCACCTTCTGTCGCGCGTCTCGTCTCCTCCGCCGCCGCTGCGCTCGTTCTCTTGCATCCTCTGCCACCGTTGCTTCGTCGTTCCAGAGAGTGAGCGACCGAGCCTCCTATCCCGCCTGCGCTTCCTCCTTCTGAGAGCCTTGCGATGTCGACCTGGGAGCGCTCGAGGGTTTCGCTCCGGCAGCTGGAGGGCCTCGTGGCGGAAGGGCTGCTTCCACCATTGACGGCGGCCGAGGAGTGGAAGATTTCGGGTGTGGAGGACTACCCCCGACCGCCACGCGGATACGTCGTCTCGTTCGTCGCCTTCCACGAGCGCGGGTTCTCCGTCCCCGCTGGGCGGTTCATCCGCGCCGTGCTCAACGAGTACGGGCTGGAGCTCCACCACATCAACCCCAATGGGGTGCAGCAGATGGTGGTGTTCGTGGCGCTCTGCGAGGGGTACCTGGGATGGAGGCCCACTGGGACCTCTTCAGGTACTTCTTCAAGTTCGCGCTGCACCCCGCAGAGGGCGGCGCCCCCGCAACGATCGGGTGCGCCGTGTTGAAGGCGAAGCAGGGGCGGTCGAAGGACTACATCACGGGGACCCTGATCAGCTCGAACAAGGGCTGGCACCCGATGTGGTTCTACCTCAAGAACGACACCAAGAACCCTCTTTCGGAGTACACCGGAAAGACGTTCGAGAAGGCGCCCGACGAGTGGGCGTACGGGCCCGAGAAGAAGCTGCAGGAGAAGCTCCTCGGGAACATCTGGAAGGCCCTCGCTCGGCTCCGCGACGCGAGGGTGTCCGCGGCGGAGGTCATCGGCGGGTACCTCTCGAGAGGTATCATACCGCTGAGGCGGCGCGCCCTCCAGATCTGGCAGATGGTCCCGGAGAAGGCCCCCTTCGTGGGGACCGTGACGATGAGCCCCTTGCCCTCGGAGGCCGAGGTGGAGCGCCGGGTGACGGCAGTGATGGGGAAGGGGCACGACGCATATCCTCCCCCAGGTCTTCTCCCCATGCTCCCGAATGCCCGCACCAAGGCTCTGGTAAGGTTTCCTTCATCCGCCTTGAATTCCCGAGTAGTCTTTGGTTTGCTGATCCTGAGTTCTTTTAGATGAAGAGCTCTGACTGCTCCTACTCCCTGCCACCGCTTCCCGAGGACAGGGCGAGGAATCGGGCCGAGGCCGAGTTGGCCAAGGCTAAGAAAGACCGCCGGGAGCAGTGGAAGAAGCAGGAGATCGCCAAGCGCGAGAGGAACGCCGAGCGATCCAGGAGGAGGAGAAGGGGAGAAGAGGTCTCCGAGGATGAGGACCCCGAGTCGGAGCCCGCGGAGGACGACTCGAGGAGTGGTGATGACGAGGAGAGCGACGACGACGCGCCTCCTAGGAAGCTTAAGGCGGTCGCGGCGATGACCGCCTCATCCTCGGCGCGTCAAGAAACCCAACGAGGAGTATGCCAAGTGGATCTCCCGTGATCAGCAGGTGGTAAGCTATCTGCTTTCGTCAATTTCAAAAGATATTCTCACCCATGTCGCCGACAAGGTCATGGCGGCGGACATCTGGAAGGGCATCCTGTGACACCCCGGTGTCACTGTCGTAATTAAGAACCCTAAAAACACTTAATTAAGTTAATCATGGCATGCATCATTTCATGTTTACCTTGTTGTGCATAAGTGTGCATGTGTGACCACCGTCAAACTATTAGAAAGTAATATACTAAAACTAGTAAATAAGGTTCATGCGAGAGATTCCATTGTTTTTACCCAAGAGAGTGCCTGTTTGCCCCTCATTGAACCTTTGGATGTGAAATAAGGCTTAGTTTAGCAAAATTTAAAGCAAAACCCATCCGAAAAGTGCAAATACCGTTAGCTCAGGAAGTTGCGGTGCCAGTAGAATGGCCACCGCAACAGTCGGTCACCCAGGCATAATTCTAAAATGCTCTCTGGATTGACGGACTATTGCGGTGGTTCCTCAGTTGTGCACCATCGCAACTTTCCATGGTTGGTTGGTCTTTTGTGAAATCCAGAGCACCTAAAGTTGCGGTCCTGACCCTTGGCCATGACCGCAACAGTCGGTGGCCCGCGGCAATTGAATTCAAACTTCGTCGGCACAGTAATCTCGACCCCACGGACTGTTGCGGTGGGTGTTTTACCTCACCACCGCAACAGTCGGTCGCTGCCAACCGCGCTGGAAATCAACGCCCAACCACCGTCCTTTTCACCAACTCCGGCCACGCGCCGCTCTCTCATCGTCTACGTGGCCCCCCCTGTACTGCTGGCGCGCTATGGCATGCCCAGGTGGCCGATTTCACCACCCCACCTCCATGGACGGGCGGTAAAGCGCCAGGACCGAGTCCACCCGTCTTCACTCCTCCATTGCCCGATTCCCTGCACCCCACGCTCCTTTGCCTCGCCATCTCCATTCCCGAGCCATCCCCAGCTACTCTTCCCCCTTTCTCGCCTTGTTTCCGAGCTGCAGAGCCGCCGCCGGCCTCAGCCTGAGCCGAGCTCGAGCTCTGACTCAAGGCCGAAGAAGCCAGAACCTAGAGGTAAGGGTTTGGGAAGGTTAGGGGAGCTTGCTATAGGGTTTTAAGGCTTGTGTATAAAACATTGTTGGATTAATGCATTGCTTCATGCTCCAAGGTGTACTAGCGAGTTGGGTATGGCTTCCCAAATCCTAAATTTAAGCTAAAAATGCCATTCACTTTTGGTGGTTATGTTATGGTTGACAAGTTGAGCTAAGTACCTAATGACCCAAGTTATTCATGCTTTTGATATGTTTGCAATTAGTTAAGTTAAGAGGATAGGAAGGCAATCTTAAAAATGTCACTTATCAATCATACTTGTTAAATGTGTGAGTTCAATCAATAGGATCACTACTTAGGGCTAGTAGTCAGTTATAGCTGTTAAATCTAGTTTAAGCAATCAATAATTCGGCCATAAGAATTTTTGGGCTGGCCAGTGCCAGACCGGTCTAACCGGTTTCCAAAACCGGTCAGACCGGTTCCTGTGCAGGGTTAATTCCTTATTTGGTTAGAATCCATAAATTGTTGTCTACCAAAAATGAGTTGTTGTAAGTAATTCGTATGGTTGATCACTTATGCATTCGTGCATTTCATGCATACTTTTGCATATCATGTAGAGCACACCATTACCGACGGCGTGTACGAGATCGACGTCGAGCCCGAGGGTGACTCCGCCGCCGCCGAGGTGAACTACGCCGCCACACAAGACCCGGATCAATTTCCGGAAGGGCCCAAGGCCGTCGCTGATCAAGAAGGCAAGCCCCGGAGCATAACCACTGTGAAACTAACTCTCTTTGCTTGTGCCTTAATTTTTGCGCATTTAAGTTTTGAGGAGTTGATTGAAACTTTAGTTGCATGATCCCTAGGTACCTATGTCCCACTACTAGTATGTGTAGGTCGTATAGAATGATATGCTTAATTAGGACTGGTAGAAGTCGAGTGATTGCTTTATCACTCGCGAGATATAGGTTTTACTTTATATCAGTTCAAAGTTCGGCAAGCGGGGCTTGTGCGATATTCATGTTTGGTTGAATGTCCCGCTTGCACAGAAAATGGTGGGCTGAGGCATTGATTGTGTGGCGATGTTGGTCAAGCTTTTGAAGGTACTAATCGTATGCCGGGAAATATGGTAAACTGGTAAACCTAGTACTTGATGCAAACTGACGTCTGACGGACACTTCCACTCCATTGGGCGAGGGGTTGATGGCGAGTGTAGCAGTGGCCGCGGCACAGGTTTGCCTGGGGCACCTGGGGTCCGTTGGGGCGTGCACTCGGGTGGAGTGGGCTCTGATGGCAGATGGCAGGGAGAGATGGGAAAGGTTGCCTCGTGAGGTCCTGGGTGTCTCTCACGGGTCGTACGATTAGGTTGTCCCATGCATGGTTAAAATCAACTCGAGTTGTCCGTCCTTCGCGGTTACATGAAGCTGCTTGATCTCTTTTCACACATCAGTGTGCTTGGGCCGAAGGAGTAGAGATGTGGCTAGATGAGAAACGGGGAAATGAAGTTAATCGATTGTGTGTCCACATTGATTGCTATTGGATAGCTTGGCAAACTTAGTAATGGTTAGTCACATTTAAGACTTGGCTAAAATGCTGGGAACAGGCTCAAGTTGTAGACGCGTTTGGCAAAACAAACCCCAGAGCCAAAAAGCCGTGCATGTCTAGAATTTTTAACCCTGTCGGGTAAGTCTTGCTGAGTAATTAGTACTCAGCCTTGCTTGTGGCTTAATTTTATTGCAGATAATGTTGATGGCTATGATCCCGTGGCTGCTTTGACTTGGCCGTGCACTTTGCCTGAGGGCTGGATCGTGGAGCGGGTGCCGTCCGAGTCCGACTCGGGCCGCGGTGAGTAGATGTTAAGCGAGGGCTCCGCTTAATGTCTTTTGCTTCGACGTGTAGACTTCCGCTGTAATATACTCTGGTTTGTAAGAAGATAAAACATACGTACTGTTTTTGTATAATTATCTATGGGAACCGTGTGTTGTAAAATTGTGATGAGTTGTTGTAACACCCAAATTCCATCATGTAACAAATTATAGAAACTTTGTTTAGGTTGATCTTAGGTTTAATGAATTTATTTTCCTTTATTTAATTTGTGGCCTTAATTACTTGAACATTAAATAATTAATTTTAGTTCAATAAGTGTTTGTTGCATATCATGCCATGCTTTTGTTTTTGTTTGCTTGAGTGATCTCAAAATCCTCTCAAATTCAAATCCCCAAGTCAAATTTCTATCAAATTCTCCAAACCAAATTCAAACAAATATCAAATTCTATTTCCTTTCCCTCCCTTCCTCTTTCCTCATTTTGGCCCGGCCCTTTTCCTTCTCTTCTTCTCCTTTTCCCACGCCGGCCCAACAGACGGCCCACTCGGCCCTCCTCTCTCACGCTCGCACTCTTCCTCCCTCTCTCGCTGACAGCCCGGCCCCGCTTGTCGGCGCTTCCTTCTTCCTCCCACTCGCGGACGCCCGAGCCGCCGCACGCCGCAATCACCGCGCCCCCACGTCCTCGCGCGCCCGCGTCTCCCTCCCCTCCCTCTTCACTCCGCGTCAAGGCTCCTTTACTGCGCGTTCATCCGCGCCAGCTCGAACGCCTCTCCCCTCTTTCCTCCTCTCGGCAACGGCCGAATTGACCTCAAGGGCTTCAATGGCCATTGATTCCGCCCCGCCTTCGATTCCTCGCACCAGAGCCTCCTCCGCACCTCCACGGTCCTCTATAAAGCTCCTCTCCCTCTCGCCCTCGCGCGCACACACCTTCTCCACCCCGAAACCACCTCATCGTGCACCAATTTTTCCCTCGGAGCTCATCCTCTCCGCCGTCGTCGAGGTAATAGCGCCGCCGGCTCGGTTCATTGCTCCCCGCTCTCCTTTGACCCCTCTCTCCTTTCGCTCGTTCCTCAGGGCCACCAGGAGCGTGCCCTCGGAGCCCAGGAGCCGAAGAGACCGCCGGACATCCCTCTTCACCGTTCAACCGTGCGCGCGCCCGCGGTTCCTCGTCGCCGACCTACCTCCGGTCTCCCATCGACGTCCGCACCACCCTCGGTGAGCTCGCCATGCCCCACCGATGCTCCTCATGCCATTTGTTTTCGTCCTAGTGCACCGTAGCGTCCATCAGAGCTAGCTCCGGCGAGCTCTTGTCGCGGACGCGGCGGCGCCGCCGTATTCCACCGTCGCCGGCGTTTCCTTTTGTGGTATGCCGTTCATCGTTGATCCAACGGCCGAGATCAAAACCCGATACCGGTCAACCTAAGTCAAATGCCGCCGGCCCTGTCAATTTTGCTAAAGAGTCCCTGAGTTTTATCTTAATCAACCCGCAGTCCATGCCATGTATAAAGTATTTATACATATACCCTTATATTTCCTGTTTAAGCCCCTGATCTTTTGAATAATTTCGCCCGCCGTCCTGTCCTTGGTAATTTCACTTGCTAGCCCCTGAGATCTATGTTTATTTATGTTTGTGCCCTCGGTTTTTTTATAAAACAGTACGCAGACTTTAGTTTTAATTGCATATAGGTCCCTGCAACCTTGTAACTAGCGTAGTTTCGTCGTTTTAAATCCGTTTTGGGCGATTTTCGCGTCCACGCGATCGTATTTGCATGCTCTTTAGTTTAAGGTGCTTGTTCTGTACTTTTAGTACTGTTTGGTGTACTGTTTTTATTTATTTTGTTGTATATCTTGTGTGATCGTGTAGAGAACGTGCCGTTCGAGGAAGATCAGGAGCAGCAGCTGTTTGAAGAGGACCAACAGCAGTTTGTTGAGGAAGGCAAGTGGCCTCCCTCTACATGAACATTCTTTTTGTCCCATTTACATTCATGAAATTCACTTTTACTTTACTGTTATGCATTAATTTTGACGAGTTATCCTATTAGGACATGACTAGATCTTTTTACCTTGAACCTTGAATCACCTGGTTACATCATGGGTAGAAATGCTTAGCTTGCTTAAACTTGGGATGGTTCTGTTACCTTTTATGCAATGTTAATCATGATTTAATTATGTTGTTATATTCTTGCTTAATTTACAAGATCATCATGATTAATTGGAACATGGAGAACCACCCAAGAAAACAGTGCAACCACAGTTTCACATGGCTCTGACTTAGCTAATTAATTAGACTTGGGGTTGGCTAGTGGTCTTACCGTAAGGGCAAGGAGGGGGCCGGTGAAGGGGTCATAGCCCGGTCCTCTTGGAGGAGTAGCCTTTGCTAAGGTACGGCCTCATTAGGGAGGGTTATGGACCTCACCGCTGCCGAAACTCTAGCGGGCTGCTAGTTTAACTTTAGGTCTTTGTAAAGGCTTCGTAGTGAACCCTCGCCACTCACCAAAGGAAGTGTTTAAGGGCCTTGCAAACCCGGGCGACAAAGGGAACACGAGCTGTGGGTAAAGTGTACAACCTCTGCAGAGTGTAAAACTGATATATCAGCCGTGCCCACGGTTAAGGGCGGCTTGGACCCTCACATGATAATTGAACTTTAACTTGATCTTAACTTGTGGTTTTTGGTCTCTTGGTGGAATAATTTTGGGTTATCCTGCTTAATTTTGGGATGGTATAAACTTACATCTAGTAACTAGGTGCTTGCTAATAAAACTTGATCAACTAAAAGTGCTAACCGCATGAGCCTGAACCCCCTTTGATGGCCTTGCATATTCCCCCACTTGTTGAGTACCAACCATAAGTGTACTCACCCTTGCTAAACAACTGCTGTTCAGAAAATAACAATGATGTGGAGTACTTCAGCGACTTTGATGAGTTCTAGGCGCGTCAACCAGTCAAGTGCCTGTGGATGAAGTCAAGGAGCTGTTTTATCGTTTAGGTTATCGGTGAACGTTTAAGACCTTCGTGTCTATTTATCGATGAGTGTAATAAAGTTATGTACTCTCTTTTGTACGCTTTTGAACATTGTCTTTTGATATATTCACTGATGACGTCAACATATGTGTGATGAACGGATCCTGGCACACATATGCGATGCATTCGATTTTGTCCTTAAAATCGGGTGTGACAGTTGTACTGCCTGAGCCCACCTTCGAGTGGGACTGCTGCTATTTCGTTTCGGTCGAGAGAAAAAGGTGGTTTAATCGGGAAGGTATCCGACGGATTGCACGATTAACTCGGTTTAGGGGCGTGGCGCACTGTTGTGACAGTGGTCACATGCTCTTAAGCTGAATTAATTGAGGCAGTCTGCCATAGCTCCAAGAGATGCTCTCGTCCCAGACGCGTGCACAAGTAGTCAACATGCGCATTGCCCTCTTAACATTGAAGAAGGGCACCATGCCCATGTCAGAGTACTTCACCAAGATGAAGGCTCTTGCTAACGACATGGCAGCCGCTGGCAAACCACTCGATGAAGATGAGTTGGTCAGCAACATCCTCACGGGACTCGACATCGACTACAACCCGGTGGTCTCGGCAGTGCTTGCACGTGTTGAGCCCATCATGATGAGAGAGCTGTATGCACAGCTTCTCTCCTTCGAGCAGCGCGTTGATCTCCTTCAAGGGGGTTTGCAGTCCTCGGTGAACTCGGCCTCCCGTGGCAATGGTCACGGTGGTGGGCGGGGCAACTACCGGGGACAGGGAGGAAATCATGGCGGCGGCCCTGGAAACGGTGGTGGCGGCAACCCAGGCCGTGGCCGCGGTTCTAATGGCACTGGTGGCAACAAGGGTGGCTACAACAACAACGGAGGCGGTGACGGTGGCGGCTCCTCCAAGCCAAGGTGCCAGGTGTGCTTCAAGGTGGGACACACTGCCGTCGAGTGCTGGCACAGATTCGATGAGAATTATGTGCCTGATGCAAGAACCGTCGCTGCTGCCACCACCAACAACAACTATGGCATCGATTCCAACTGGTACATCGACACGGGTGCTACAGATCATGTCACTGGGGAGCTGAACAAGCTGGCCGTCCATGACATCTATCATGGGCATGATCAGATCAAAACTGCAAGTGGAGCAGGTATGAATATCAACCACATTGGTCAAGCTATTGTTCCTACCCCCAGTAGAAATCTACATCTCAAAAACATTCTTCATGTCCCTGACGCATGCAAGAGTCTTGTTTCTGTTCACCACTTCACCAATGACAATAATGCCTTCTTAGAGTTTCATCCTGATTATTTCTTGGTCAAGGATCAGGCAACGAAGAGAACTCTTCTTCACGGCAGATGTAGAGGAGGTCTATACCCGCTTCCTTCAGCTACATGCGCGTCCAACAAGCAGGTGCTAGGAGCAATAAAGCCATCTACAGAGAGGTGGCATAGGCATCTAGGGCATCCCTCATTGCCCATTGTTCATTATGTCATTAGCCAAAACAATTTACCTTTTTCTAGTCAGAATAAAGTTGAGACAATTTGTGATGCTTGTCAACAAGCTAAAAGTCATCAGCTCCCATATCCAAAGTCTGTTAATGTTTCCAATGCTCCTTTAGAACTTGTTTTCTCTGATGTATGGGGGCCAGCATCTGACTCTTTTGGAAGGAAGAAATATTATGTGAGTTTCATAGATGATTATAGCAAGTTTACTTGGATTTATCTGCTCACACATAAATCTGAAGTGTTTCGCTGTTTTAAAGAATTTCAACAACTTGTTGAGCGTCGGTTTGATAGAAAAATCATCTCCATTCAATTGGATTGGGGAGGAGAATATGAAAAATTGAATTCTTTTTTCCGCACCATCGGCATTACACATCTTTTTTCTTGCCCACACGCTCATCAACAAAATGGTGCTGCTGAACGCAAGCACCGCCACATTGTTGAGGTAGGCTTAGCTCTCCTATCTCATGCCTCTATGCCATTGAAATATTGGGATGAGGCCTTTCTTGCTGCCACTTATCTCATTAATCGGACTCCTACTAAGCTCCTGGACTACAGCACTCTGCTGGAGGTCTTGTTCCAGGAAACACCAAACTACCATATGCTCTGGGTATTTGGTTGTGCATGCTGGCCCAATTTGCACCCCTATAATGCAAGAAAACTTCAATTTCGCTCTACAAGATGTGCCTTTTTGGGTTATAGTAACATTCACAAAGGGTTCAAGTGCCTTGATATCTCTACTGGGCGCATTTACATTTCTAGAGATGTTGTTTTTGATGAAACTATTTTTCCTTTCTCTGAGCTCCATTCCAATGCCGGCATGCGCTTACGCGAAGAGCTTCTTCTCCTTCCTTCCCATCTCACTAATTTTACTGGATGGAACTATAGCTTATCGTGTGGGAGGTTCCTCCACAGGTGCTACTGATTCTACTGTGCCTTCTACAGAAAATTTGGCTTCAAACAGTGCTCCAAACAGCCCCCAAGGGGGTGATTTTATGCAGCCCCTCGCCGGCGCTCCCATCAAGGATGATCTGGCTGCTGCTGCAGGGCCGGACGCCGCCACATCTCCTTCGGATCCGAGGACGTGGAGCAGCGACGGCTGGCGAACACCGGCCCGTCCCAGCCCACCACGTTGCACCGTTCTCCTCCACCAGCTCGCCAGGCTCCTTCTCCGCCGTCCACGCGTCCGACAACATCCATTGTGCGTGAACCGAGGGGGAGTCAGGCGGAGCCGGCCGCAACGGCGACAACTTCTGTGCTCGCAACGGCCACAGCACCTGCGCTGAGCGAATCTGCATCGGATCGGGAGCTCTCAGGGCACCAGTCACCTGAAGGATCCCCTCTGACTTCGGATCATGTGGCCGAACCTGTTGCTTCTGCGCAGGAAATTCAAGAAACACGCCCAAAGACAAGATTACAAGGGGGAATTCACAAGCCGAAGATGTACACTGATGGAACAGTCAGGTATAATCTTCTAACAGTGTCAGGTGAGCCTGAAAATTTGCAAGATGCCCTTCATGACAAGAATTGGAAGCAAGCTATGGATTGCGAGTGTAAAACGTTACAAGCTAATGGGACTTGGCATCTGGTTCCCCCTAATCATGG
>CM014278.1:87553816-87565474 GCA_004135705.1 Alloteropsis semialata | reverse complement strand
GTTATATCCCTATCTTCTCACGCAAATATGATAAAGGCGATTTTCTCAAAAAAACGAACTTGTGTACACTCTGTTTTAACGTCATGGAATATGCAAGCATGATTGTGACTTATGAATGAGCTGCCGAGGATGTCGTCGGCAAAGAATTCCATTTTGATGGATTATATTTTGTTGATCCGGGACATGATTAGTGCTAACACCATCTTTGGACTTTGGCCCGTTTTGTGCTCTGTTTGGTGAGCGTCGTATTCAAAATTTGACGTCACTCTTCTGTGTTCTTCATGATGTTAGTATGTGACCTTATTACTTTGGATTAAGCATATACCTACAAATTCATTTCCGTCGTTACTGAGCATCCTGAGCATAAATGGCCAGTACATACTCCCCCAGCAAAGGCAGTGTGTATTTTATTCATTGCACGCAGTCACGCACAAGAAAAAAATGCATACAATTTACTTGAAGATTTCTTTTTTTTTTTAGAATTGTCTCCAAACATGTTTCTTACTTTGATCCAGACATGTTTGTTACTGTACTTTCATACAAACATGTTTTGGAAAGGTGGACGTTTAGTGTTGGTAAATGAACGATAATGGCAGCTTCCATATATGACTTATCGCTGACAAGCTGCCGCCTTGGATGCGCAAGGAAATCGACTCCATTTGCAGAAAATTCCTGTGGGTGCCAGTGGTTAGTGAGGGGCAAACTTTCAGTGGCTTGGCCCGCTGTTACCAGTCCGACAAGCCTTGGAGGGCTCAGAATCGTCATCGACCGGAAACTCACTGGATTTGCCATGCAGGCCCGATGGCTATGGCTCCAACGCACTGATGAGGAAAGAGCATGGTCGAAGCTGCTAATTTTGTAGGAGAGGGAGCAGTGCAGGGGGAAGAAGATGCCGAGGGCTGCTATTTTGTAGGCAGCCATGGCAGAGTGGATGCGGTCGAGCTCGCCTGAGCTCACGGTGAGGTGGCGACGATGTCGCGACACACGACGTGGCCAAGCGGGGTGCCTGGTGCAATCGGAGTGGTGGGGAAGGGCTAGGGATTCATGTGGTTTTCGAGCGAGGGTTTGCTGTGGCGAGGGGCATGTGCAGGGGATATGCGTGCGCTTGCAGGAGGAGAGCACGGGGAGTAGTGATGGTAGCGTTGAGCGGCGGCACAGGCGCACAGTATGTGCTCGCGGGCTTCGCTCCGGCCCCGTGCAGCCGCGGCAAGGCCATGGTCCCACCCGCCACCGCCAGTGGAGGTTGCCGTACGTGCACGGTCGCGGAGCTCTGGAGCCTGAGGCGGCCGACTCTTGCCAGCAACGTCGCGGTGTCGGGATCGGTGGACATTGGGATATCGCGCCACGCCGCGTCAGGTAGCTATCCTACAGCGTAGCAAGACATATCCGCGTCCCCTCTCAGCAAACGGAAGCGCGGCGAGGTATCTCGCGGAGCAGTGGAGGAGGTGGAAGACGCCCGTGGCCGGGTGCGCGTAGGCGCCCGCGACGTAGCCCCGGTCGAAGCCGCGGCAGGGATCGTCGTCCCGGCGCAGGGCGGGGGGTGGGGGGGGCGGCGTGGACGACGGCGAGCGCCCCGGAGAGCGGGTTGACGAGCATGTACGACCTGAGCACGCGATCCACGAACGGCCGCAGCACTAGGCGGCGGTCGCAGCGGCGGCGCCGCTCGGGGTCACCACCGGCCGCGGCGCCGCGGGGGACGGTGAGGTGCACGGTGCTGTCCCTGGTCTGGCCCCGCGCGGAGACCGAGACGGACCACGAGAGGACGACGGGCGAGGCGGCCGGCGTGGGCGCGGAGGAAGCCGGGCTCCGAGGTGAGGTCACGCCAGGCCCTGCGCGCGGCGCGGGCGGCAGAGCAGCCGGGCCGGCAGGCGGATGAGGAGGGAGCGAGGACAGGTCGCGCAAGCCGGATTCTTCCATGGATGGGCACGCCATCGGATGATCCGTCATCCGTGCCCCCGACGGAAGGGAACCGTTGCCATCCGTTGCAGTCGGCTTTTCTGCCCCCCATTTTTTGTTGTGGAAACTCGATCGTTGCAGAGGTGGGCACCCGGCAGATCCAACCAAGATCATTACGTACCGTTTTTACAGGAGTCCATGCCACCGTGTCATTGTTCACGTTTAATTAAGTTTAGGCTCAAATATGTAGAGAAGAACATGATGCAGAGGATCGTGGTACAGAAGTAACAGAACTAACAAGCTATGTGAACAGTAGTTCATTACCCTGCACACAACGATTACACTGTCAGAACGAACGACATGCCAATGCTGACGTGCCTTGCAGCTCTTTCTATCGATCTATAGTTGAGGGAAAAGGAGGACTGGAACACATAACGTACCCATATATACGATGGGGAGCTAGCCGCTCTGCTAGCCATAGCGACGACGCCCGCATCCGCCGGAGCCGTGGGCTTGCGCGGCCGCCCGGAGCTGCGCCTCCATGCCGCGGTTGATCGCCGCGCACCACCTCAGGGCCACGCGCAGCGTCAGGCCGACGCCGACGGCGACGGCGAGCAGGATCCCCAGGACGAAGACGGCGGCATCGTCCATTGCTGCAGTTGATCTTAACGATTCGCTCAACGGAACGCAGTTATATAATGGAAGACGAGCTCTTTTATGTCGATCGTGATGTCGGCTGCCGCCGCTACTACCGTATAGCCTTAGATTTCTCGTAGGCGCGATTAATCGACGATCGGTAGCCGGCCATCGCTTCAGTTCAGTGATTCAGTCCAGTGGCCTACAGGTCTATTAGACTAGCGGATGGTGAGGTTGGCGGCGGAGAGCGAGCCACGCCGCATGCACCACGGTCGCTGCAGATTTGATTTTTTCTTCCTCTGGTGACCATAGCACTGCAACACACAAGGTTCAAACTTGAGACGAAACACGCAAAATTAAAGCTTGATTGCTAACGCTAAACTGCCATGCCCATGCTAAATGGCAGTAAGAGGGTGCTTCGATACACCTGTTATGCATGATATTTATATGTGTGCACAAAAAGAAGAAATAAAACTGACACGGTTCTCTAAATCAAAACTGAAAACTTTTTACGTTTTAAGGTCAACTAAACAGCGCCTAAGCTTTTAGTACAGCAACAAGCTAGTTAAACAAACCCTTCGTCCTTCCTACTGTTTTTTTTTTTGACAGTAACATCTTCCTAACATCAGCAGAGCGACAAGTAACATCTTACCAACAAAGCTAGGACGCGCGTACAGTGACAACAGTTCAGTGGCCGGCCGGCCAGCCGGACTAGTCCCAGCTCCCGCTCAGCAGCGGCTTCACGTCGGCCACCTCGCCCAACATCTTCACCAGGTCCGAGCACCCAGCCGCTGGCTGCTGCTCTTCCTCCCCCCCTTCCCCCTCACTACCCTCTCCCTCCACCGCCTCCCCCTCCAGCTCCAGCCCGAGCTCCTCCTCCACGTCGTCCGCCGCCGCGATCAGCAGCAGCTCGCACCCCTCGTAGTTGAGCAGGTCCGGCGGGTCCGCCGGCGCGTACCGCCTCCTCCTGAACGCGCCCTGCAGGTGCGCGGGGAACGCCGCGCGGCGCTTGCTCTGCAGCCCGCGGAACCCGCCACCGTCGCCGCGGCCGCCGGAGGCCGGTGGATCGGGGTTCTTGACCTGCACGAGGAACGACGCCTCCGGCTCCACGTTCATGGCCTCCTGCGGCTCCCCGTCGCCGCGGGTCGGGAGCTCCAGCTTGTACACGAGGTGGGTGTGCTCGCCCCGCCGCCCGCCGGGCTCGTGCCTCAGGATGCGGTACACGCCCTCGCCCAGCGCCCGCGCCGCCGGCCTCCGCCGCTGGCCCCGCGTCGCCGTGCTGTACTCCTCTGCAGACCGCAGCAAACCATCGGGCAGAGCAGAAAGCTTCAGATGATTCGTTCCTCTTCCATTTGACATGCACCGTGTTAATTAGCAACGATTCCGATTCCCAGCTCATATTGGTTACGTACCTTCCTTGAGCGCGTCCTCGATGTCCTGGAGGTTGGTGGTGACGAGCTCGACGTATCCCCAGTAGGGGCGGCCGTGCTTCGCCGGGTCCGGCAGGCTCTTCTTCCCCATCACGACCAGCCGGAGCAGCGGCCGCTCCTCGATGTTGACCTCCTGTGCCATGCATCAATCGATGCCACCACGTTCGTTCAGCAAGAAGCAAATCATGTTGTAAAATTAAAGAACATATGGCACCGTGCGATAGGGACCGTATATACACCTCTTTGCCATGGCCACCTTCGTGGCCTTCTTCCTTGCTTGCCTCTCCTCCTCCTTGACCGCCGCCGTCGCCTTGGCGGTGCTTGCGGCGCTCCTTGCCGGAGTCCGGCGCCTGCTTCTCCTCGACAGCGCGGCCGCTACTGCCGTGGCCTTGGCGGTGCTTGCGGCCCTCCTTGCCGGAGTCCGGCGCCTGCTTCTCCTCGACGGCGCCGTAGCCGCCAGACTCGGGGCGCAGGACGATGTACATGCGCTGCACGTCGTCGGGGCTGTGCGCCTCGTCCTTGTCCACCTTGGGCCGGTAGAAGAAGAAGATCTCGCCTTTCTCCTTGATCTCGACTTTGGGGTCGGGCCGGGTCTTGACCTCCTTGCCTTGGCCCATGACGGATTGTGACCGATGGATCGAGATGCCGCGGCGGCGAAGCGAGAGTTGCTTGCGCCGGCAAGTTGAGAGTGTGGTGTGGCTGATGGATGGAGACGGAAGCAAGGCTAGCTGCGGTGAAAAAGAGGTTCGGATTGGCGAGCTGTGCCGGCGTGCCGCTGTCGATCGGTGGCGTAAAAAATGTGGACGCGTGCAAAGGTACAGGACGGGCTTGTGCTCAACGAGCTTACACGTGCGCACGTACGTGGCCGCTGGCCGGCCTGCTAGAAGCGTCCAGTCCGTCTGACCGACCGTCTCCGAGCTAGCTCTGCCTCACCTCGTGTGCGGTAGATTCATTCATTCGAGACAACGCTGCTGGGCGGGGGCACGTGCACGCGTGTTACCGGTCATCTATGCATGCTCGGTGGCAACTTTGCCGGGCAGCGGGACGAGCGGACGTGCCCCATGCTCCTGTATACAACTGTCGCTGGCTACTAATACGATCTTAAACACATAAATCTTTTTTTAAGTACGATCATTATCATCGAACGGAACACAAATTACTGAATTTTGAGAACGGTACACACCGTCGATTATATCAAATTTAGAAAAAAAAATAAAACAATAAAGTTGTACCGAGTGGGCTAATGGGCCATATCCGCTGTAATGGCTTTATATAAGCCTGGGCTGCAAAGTTCACATCGGACAGCTAGCCCTGGGCCGCTCCTGCACATTTATCTGGAGGCAGTGCTTCTGTCCTGCACAGACAAGCCTAGCGCTCCTGGCCAGGCCGATCCAGATACGCCAACTACCTTGCCTGCTGGGCCAGCTTGAACAGCAGAGGATACGCCAACCAACGTACCCAAAAGAAACATTTGGCAAACAGAAGAAAAAGATGTGGGCCGTTGGGTTCCACGAGGCAGCGGCCCAAAAATCAAATTGTTTGGGCCTTGAAACCCTAGGCTTAAAAAGACTTATATTTCGCTGTTGCAGCAAAGGTTTGGGAAATCTCTGGGCCATCCATCTCCCAAGATTCCCAGCAGCACCCGGTCGTCGCTACGCGCCCGCGCTTTCCCCGACCGATCCAATCCGCCGCCGGCAGCGCCTTCCCGTCGTCGCCCACTCCCAAAGCCCCCCACCGGCCAACACCGCGCACGAGTGGCATCGCACGCCCACGATCCTGGCGAGACGTACGGAACCTCTCGTACGCGCGGGGAGGTGCCGTGCGACGGTCGCTGCCTCTCCGATCCATCGTCGCTCCGCCGCTCGTACGCGCTCTCGCCTCTCGGACCGCACGTACGTACGTACACCGGCCCGGCTGCTAGTGCTAGGCTCGTCGCTGGCACGGCAGTACGGCGCTCGCGTCCCCGTTCCTATCACCAAGCGACCGCTTTGCATCTTAGGCCTTGTTTAGTTGGCAAAACTTTTCAAACTTTGGTGCATTGGGAAGCGTGTGTCAAAGTTTGAAAAGTAAGTTGAAGGGGGTGTTTAGTTGAAAGTTGTATTGAAAAGCGTAAAAGTAGAGATGGGGCACGTTTTCCAATGCGTTACTTTTGTAACTTTTCAAATTAGTTAAAGGAGGTGTTTAGTTGAAAAGTTGTAACTTTTCAAAAAAAAATTGGAGAAGCTTAGAGAACTAAACAAGGCCTTAACTACATGGACAGGAAGTCAGTAGTCAAGAACAGGAGTTGTCCACCTCCCGGAACGTCCGACCAATTACGGCATACCAGACCAGCAGAGTTGGGGCCTGTTTAGATTGGCAAGTTTTGTTACAAAATGGTAACTTTTTTCACACTGACAATCGTGTCCCCTCTCACAAACACACTTTTTAATGGCAATTTTTTTCGACAACTTTCTCAACTAAACAGGCCCATGATGCCGAGCTGTACTTTGCACCAGCAAGAAGAGACCACAGCCAGTCACCTCTCTAGTGCGCCTCCACAGTACATGGGCCCGCATGCGCGCGTGCAAGCTCCACTACTCGTACACTTATGACGATGGCACATATTGGCTCCACCACCACCAATCCACCACCGTCGCCACAACACAACGCGTGGGCGTGGCGGCCAGACAACACGGCGTCCGTCGCGCGGCATGCTGCTGGCAACCTCCACCACCAGCAGTCCAGCACCACAACGACGTGACCGACCGACCGGGCGTGCACGGGCAACCGTGGGCTGGCGATGTTAGCTGATGCGTGTTACGGCTACGTACGGCCCATCGTCATCGGTACACAGTGCAGCAACAGAAGATGGACGACATTGACCGGCACGGCGCCACCAGCCACCAGGGCGGGCCGTGCTCGCCCCGGGAACCAGATCCTCTGCCGTTATTTCTTTACGATAGAGGGACGTTGAGCCGGCATCGCCCTTCATCTCGCACGGCAGGAGGCATGGCTGTGGAAAACAGGTGCATCTCCATCGGCCCACAAGCGCGACGCGGCCCAGCTGATGCAATCGGAGAAAAAAGGCGCGAGGGGGATGACCGAGAGGGATAGCGCGATTGCACGAACGAGTTGATCGTCGGAGGTGTTCTGGTCTTCAATCTTGTACCTAAGTCTCAGTTTGCCTTTCTCATGCAGTCTCCAACATGAGTGGCACTTGGTTGTCAAATAGATGGGGAGAAGGACGGTGGTGGACATGGAAATGTCACTCGGGTCTAAACTGGGCCGAACGAAAAGCTCATGATTCGTTAGTTCGCTCGGCTTGGCACGATTTATTAACGAACCAGTTCGAACACCATCTCAGCTCGTTAGTATAACAAGCGAGTGCGAGCTGGCTCGTGAGCCAAACGAGCTGCAATATTGAAACTCAATGAGCTGCAAGCCTGCTCATGTGATGGTTGTGTACTTGTGTTTATTTATATACTTGTATGTTAGACCTTATCTGTACCATGTGGATGATTTTTTTTACTTATGATTATGTCATTTATATGAAATCATAAACATCAGTGTTTATTTATCTATCAATATTTGCATTACATGTTCAGCTCACGAGCTAACGAGCCGAGCTGAGCTCCTTTTTCAGCTCGTTAAGATAACGAGAGCTAGCTCGTTATCTTAACGACCTAGAACGAGCTGAGCTGGCTCGTTATCCAGCCCTAGTCTAAACACATCAAAATTGCTCTATTGTACAGACCTAGTTGATTGAGCATATGTTTCTCTAAAAAATATGTATTGGTCAAAAGGTAATATTTAGGTAAAGTTAATTTAGTCCTTGGTCAAACATGGCTACTTTATTAATTTCCAACACTTAGAAAATCACATGAAAAGATGAGTTTCTTTTTTAAAAATTTGTCGATGAACCCTTAAGAAAAGTTGCTCTAAATGTTCACGAGAACATGCCTATACAATTTTTTCATAATTAAATGTTGAGAGATGGAAGACATGCCTAATTTCGTTTTATTAAGCACAATATGCACCATAAGGGAAACATTTCACAAATGCTTGAAAATATGACATAATCATGCACATGATGACACAAATATACGTTAACGATGTTAATGACAAGATTAGTGTCAATGTACATGATTAAGGCACATCGTTTCCTTTTTTTTTTGAAACCCCGTCGTTTCGACTGGGCCGGACTGCTTTTTTGGGCCAGGCCGTGTTCAGATAGTCAGGACAATTTTTTGATCCCTACTTTGACCACTAATTAAGAGTATTAAATAAAGCCAGTTTACAAAACTACCTCCACAACCCCCTGGCAAATTCGTGAGATGAATCTAATGAGGGCTTTGACCGCACGATTAGAGGATGGCTACTGTAGCATTACTGCAGCAAATCATGGATTAATTAGGCTCGTTAGATTCGTCGCGCAAAGTTACACTCATCTGTGGCTGGGTTTTGTAAATAGACTTCATTTAGTATTTCATGCATGCAAGATTCCTTGGGGACAAAAAATTGTCCAGGCCATCTGAACACGGATATCTGATGTAGTTCTGGCTGTGAGTAAGTTTCCTTTCCTACCGTTGGTTACACGATGGAGGGCTCTGACGGCTTCACGTCCCTCTGTCGTAAATGAAAAAACGGCAGAGGATCTGGTTCCGCTCGCCCCGCGCATGCGTACGCTTCAGGGCACCGTGCGCGCAGCGGCTGTGACTGTCAGAATTGTGGCGCGCCCGAGGTCACTCTCAGCACACCAAAGCTTGGTCGATCATATCGGCCCATCACCAAGGATGGAAAATGTCGAGCACAAATTATGGACCGTATATATGTTTCCAGCAGTCGTGCTGTCACTTTGACCAAAAAAAAAAACTTAATAACGTAGTATGATAAAAGGGAAATTTGTCTCTAGGACACTCGACAAGCACGATTTTCTACACCATACATATATTGCACTCTACGTTCTACGATTTTTGGGCAGCACTCCACTGCACTGCACGAATACATGGTTGCATTCCAACTAGCCACGAGGGCATTAATTATCTCCCATTGGGTACCTGTTTCCATCTCAGCAAAATTTTCCTACTAGCTGGCAACTAGCTGTCGAACATTGGCATGTGTTTGGTTGTGGGACAATTTGAGACGGAATGGTCCTATCCTAATTTGTAGGGATGGGGTCATCCCATTTCATTGTTTGGTTAAAAAGGATGGATCCATCCTGATTTTTTGTTTGGTTGGAAGAATTTAGAGGATGGAATGGATGGTATTTTGACACCGTTAGCAATAGTACTCAGTGGATCCATTTGTCATCTAAGGACCCCACCTATCATCCTCGGTTCTATTTTTTTTTCTTCTTCTTTCCTCTTATCTTCCTAGCTCGCTCCCCATTGGCCATGGCCTGGAGTGCTCCGCCGAAGGAAGCGGCGAGTACCTCCGTCCGGAGCTCGGCCGCCGCCGCCCTAGCTTGGCCCCCGCGGAGCAAGCACCGCCGCCACGGCTCGGCCTCGGGAGGCTAGCGCCGCCGCCCACGGCTTGCCCCCGCACCGCCACCCACGGCACGGCACCTCGAGGAGCAAGCATCACGACCCGTGGTTGGCGCGCTGGATGAGCTCTGGCGGCCGCCCAGGGGCGGAGCTACACATGTTTATTGGTGTCAGCTGACATCGACGGTTTTGTGCTAAACCTATAGCAAATCACTGTTATAAACTGCTAATCTATGGAGCTGACACCTATGTCTAATGAAGCTGACATCGGTGGCTTCGCCCCTGCGGCCGCCCATGGCTCATCCACTTGAGAAGCTTCCGCCGTCGCCCGCCGGACTACCCGCCCGAGCGGCTCACGCGCTCGCCCGTCGGAGCTGGCCACTCGAGCTTCTCCCGCGCTGCGCCCGTCCGCCCGCTGGAGCTATTCGCGCCCCGGGCCCTGCTTCTCTGGATCTGGCCCGTGGCCAACTTCATACTCCTCAGTTCCATCCTCCTCCATTAACGGAGCCTTGCAATTGATTTGGAGGGAGACGGAGCTGAGACGGAGCTGAGACGCGGATAAAGGGGATGCCCCGGTCCGCTCAATTCGGAGGGACGGGGTTGTCCCGCATCTGAAGGGAATATTCCCCTTCTGGGATGACCCCCTCCCCTTCGTCTCCGAACCAAACGTTGTAAAAAAGAGGATCGTCCCGTCCCGTCTCCGGTCCGTGGAACCAAACGCACGGTTGATTTCCGCTGATGAAGGGATAAAAAGGCCATCTTTGCCCTATCCGTTTTCAATCCTTCTCTCTCCTTCAGGGCGGGTCCACCTGTCATCTTCTCGCTGCTTTGTCTTTCCATCTTCTCTCATCTGTGCATCCCTCCGTCATCGCTCCACGCACGCCGCGCCGTCAGGGACCACGGCCTGCTGGCTCCTCCATCCGGCCTTGCCCACCTCCGTCCCTCCCTGCCGCAGAGCACGGACCGTTCCTGAAACCTGCGGCAAGGCGGCCGGTGAGAAGTCCCCAGTCGCGGTCCGGTGGCACTGGAGTAGCACTGATGCACGGGGCTGGAGACCATAGCAGTGCTCCCCAAGCTGAGCAGCAGCCAGAGGATCTGCAGAGGGCATCAAGAGCGCTGCAGCTGAACGTGTCCTTGCGCTTAGAGGAAGAAGAAAGGCAGAGGCAACAAAATCTTTTTAACCCCCTTCCAAATGTTTTTTTAAAAACATTTTAGTGTAGTATCTTGTGGACAAAAACATAAAACCCAATATCCATGAAACAAAATAACAACAAGCGGAGTGTCCTCCGGGCAGCATCCCACGGACAAAAACCCACGATAAAACTAGGGACTGAGTTTTGGATCTAGAGAGTTGCTAAGTGTCGAAACTCGATAATTTTAGGCAATAGATTGCTACGTGAAAAATCAAAGTTTGAAACATCAAAGAACAACAGTTATTATCCCAACATTACGTTTCATGTTCCATTTCCCTACAACATCATGATAGAAATCCATAACATCAAGCAATGTCTACAACATCAGATAACACCAAAACATTCAATATGTCGCCTCAAACAAGAATCTTGCATGCCTAAAATGTATTGTTGAGTTGTCGGTCAATGCGACACATGTCTTTTAATCCCAAAGGATCCCCTCTCAAAAGGGACTGTGGTGATGGCTATTTTACCACACGCATTTTCCTTTTGTGTTACGCTAGCTATGAAACCTCTGTCAAAAAATAAATCTAGGGAGAAATCTAAAGAACATTTGAGCTATTTAAATTTAAAACCTTAAAATATGAGTGTGGAAGAACTTGCAAGCTCCAAAAGCAAAAAAAAAAAGTTCCTGAACCAAATGATGTGAGGACAATGTGCGAGAATGAAGTTTGGTGTCCACGAAAAGGGCTCCCATCTACCACGCGGGCGGCCAATCACCAACCACGGATGTTGGGGTTTGACTTTGGCCTAACCACACATGTCTGCATTGAACTCTCTGGCGTCCTCCTGCATCATGCACCATCGTTAAACAAAGTCAAACGAAGCAGCACACACCATGGAATGGATTCCTTGCTCCGTATATATTCTATGGTTGGCCTCAAATGGAAGCTCCTCTGACCCGGCGATCCCTACCCTACTCGTCCCCACGTCACTCTCTCCCCTCACGTCTTCAGCTCTCCTCCGCCTCTTCATTGTTTTCCCATCACATCGCCGTCGCCACGCGCGCACCGCCCCACTTCCCTCCGCACCGCGCACCAC
>CM014278.1:87542624-87553761 GCA_004135705.1 Alloteropsis semialata | reverse complement strand
CGGGGCTCGACGCCTCGGCGATGGAGGCGCTCCCCGTGCTCACGTACGCGACGGCGCGGGCGGTCAAGGCCGGCCGCGGCGCGCTCGAGTGCGCCGTCTGCCTCTCCGAGTTCGACGACGCCGGCGAGAAGCTCCGCCTCCTCCCCGGGTGCTGCCACGTGTTCCACGCCGCGTGCATTGACGTCTGGCTCGCCGCGCACGTCACCTGCCCCGTCTGCCGCGCCGACCTCTCCGACCCGGCCGTCGCCGACGCCGGCCACGTCCTGGCCGCTGACCTCGCGGCGCAGGCAGAAACGCCCACCGACACCATTGTCAACATCGAAACCGAGCCGCCCGGGTCAACGCCAGGACAGGACCCCACGTCGTCCGACGAGCGGCAGGCGGAGACGGCGGAGGAGCGGGTGGACCGCTACACGCTGCGGCTGCCGGAGAGGCTCAAGCGTGAGCTCGACGAGGCGAAGCGCCTCCGCAGGGCAATGAGCGCGGTGACCGCGTCGACCGTGCTACCGGGCGGCTCGAGCGAGCGGTGGACCTCGGCAGCGCTGCGGACAATGTCGGCCGCGCGCCCGAGCCGGCGGTGGTCGGGTCTGTTCCGGGCGCTGTCGGGGTCGCGACCCAGCGAGGCGGACGGCCACCGGAGGGTGGTGCCGCTGCATACCGGCGACGGGGATGTGGAGGTGGTGGTGGTGCAGGACGACGTGGAGAAGTACTACGCGCACAGCCTCACGTTCGCTGGGTTCGTCATCGACGGCGACGTCGCGGCCGGCGACTGGAACCCGGAGGTCTTCCAAGTCTCAACGGCCGTCCCCGCCGCGCGGCGGTGAAGCCAGCAGAATCTCTTCTCAATTTCTCATAGCAACATAGCATTATCATTATTCATTCCAGCGATCCTGCAGCTAGAGGTAGAGCGATTGCACGTGGTTTGATGAACTTGACAGCAGCTGTACATTTAGATTTATGAGTTGTCATCTTGTAGCAGTCTGTATCTGTACATATATAGCAGATTTACTTTCTGGCATGGCAAATTAAGGCAAATCTTTTAAAAAAAATGCACAACGTTTTGATTGCCATGTAAACCTTCACCAGAGGCTCCGATCCATTTCAGCTCATCCATCGCCATCGCCATTGCATACACATGACTTTCTGTCCGTGTATCAGTTCCAGTTGGAGTGCATGCACCAGTCATCAACGGGGGAAAAATGGTTGCTTACAGTTCTCGAGTAAAGTAGTACAAGAGCACAATCATAAGTATTAACAGATCCATCTTGGGAATCAACAAGCTGGCTGAAATCAGCACACCGCGAGCTTCACATGCCTGACGTGATCCTTGTTAGCAGTAAACCATGAGACTGACACCAACTGTGCATCTGTGGACGTCAAAGACTAATGAGCTGGAATTTAAAAGGGTTTTGTTTATGCAGCTAGTAGAGCGCGATTGACTTTTGTGGCAGTCCGTGAGATCCCATTTGCCCCATAACAAGGCAAAAAAGGAGGGGCTCTCACACTTAAGATGCAAGCAAGTTTCAAGCTTTATCAGGCAAGTGATGCAGATGCAGGCAATTTCTTTAAAACCATACCGACAGAGAAGACATCTTCAAATTATGGGTATTGGAATCCAGCACCTTGTGTACTTAGAAAACCTGTTTGTGCAAGCACATTATAGCGTACTATAACAATGTGAATTGTAGCCAGTTGGATACATCCAGGTCAATGCAGGACTCTAGAATAACCATTGGCAAGTCAAGAAAGACTTGAAATTTGAGTGCCTAGGCAGCAAAATGCAACCAAACCTGTAAGACTTCTATTTAAAAAAAGTCCAAGTGGCAACTGAATATATAGCCATAGCCTCCTCCCATCGCATAGTCAACATATCAGACAAGATGTCAACACAATGGAACGAACAACTATACAAAATCGAGTGTCAGGTACAAAATGACAGGTAGTTTTAGTCAGCTCTGGAGCTTTTTTCCCCCTTTTTTTTATGGTTGTTGCATCGCTGTAACACATTGAACCTTGCCAATTAGCTCCACCTGTGCCAGATGAGAGCAGAAGATCTAGGAATTAGGAAGTTCGAGTTCCCAACAATATTAATTGTTTCTCAGGTTATACTCAATCACAGCTCTCTGATTACTGTACTCTACTACTCCGGAGAGGTTTCCAATCAGGACGAGCAGAAAATGCATACACCCAAGGTAGCTGCCTCTCATCAGCAACTGATCATTATGTGCGTGAAGAATATAAACAACCGCACAAAGTTCTTGGCCGTTCTGAAGAAAAATTAGAAGCATCGTGCGCATAGTACCATCTCACCGGTATTCATCACGTCAAGTCAGATATGAAACAGAATTAATTATGCTACTTAAGTGTCGCCCAATTTAATTTCGCAGGAAAATCTGTCTAATTTCTCATCCCATTATTTGGTGAAGAGATTCATGCTGGAATTTTCCTCCATGTCTTTTTTTTTAGAAAGACAGGCAATACATGCCCTGTGCCCCATTTCAGAGAAACAAAGCAAATCAGGTTTAACGTGTTCAGTACAGATGAGCTTTACAATTTAGAGTTTAGCAACAGTGGAGAAGACATCAGTGGACACTTTCGTCGATCATGCAGGCGGAGGTTTATTAGTAACAGATTGTCCTAAATGGTGGGTAAACAATAACGTTTTGTGCATTTCATTCTCTATTCTACTACTATGGAAAAAAATGCTTGTTAGGTAAAGAGTCAATCGTGGCTCTCTGACTACTGTATTCTATCTATCCCGATCTCCGGAGAGGCTTGCGATCAGGAGTCAGGACCAGGAGAAATGCATAACCCAGGTAGGTAGATGCAGCCACTCGTCGGGGGTGTTCAATTGGGTGAAAAAATTTTGGGGAAAAATTTTGCAAGAGAATCTTACCATTTAGGAGTACTAAATGTAGACTAATAATAAAACTAATTATAGATCTCGCCTGGAAATCGCGAGACGAATCTAATGATGGTAATTAATCCATAATTAGTGGATGTTTAGCGGATGGTTACTGTAGCATCACTGTTGCAAATCATGGCCTAATTAGGCTCATTAGATTCGTCTCGAAAAGTTACCTGGGGGTTATGGAATGGGTTTTATCATTAACACACGTTTATTACTCCATGCATGTAAGATTCCCTTGGGAAAAATTTTGGTGAAAATTTTTTGGAGAATTGAACACCCCCGTCAGCAAACAATCATATTGAAGAATAAACAACATCGCAAATTATCATCAGTACCGTGCGTGCGTTATCGTCCAGGATATTCAGCAGGTCAGGTCAGATTTCAGTCTCCTGCTAAGCACATGACTCAGGCCCTGTTTAGTTCACCCCCATTCTCCATAATACGCGCTTCCCAACGTATAATACGCGTTTTCCAATGCACTTTTTCTCTCTGTGGCACGCGACCCAATGCATAAAAACACTATGCATAACATACATCTAAACACCCCCTGACTTGTGCACAGGAAAGGAGAAACCAAGAGAGGCACATGACTTTGCCATGCATCCAGCAAAGGACTAGGACTGCACAGTGAATCTGCCGCAGATGCAGAATATGCAGCACCCATCTTAGAAAGCAGCGGCACGCACGCATGATCTGACCGGCCGGAGCTGTAAAAAACCGGATGGCGAGCCCCCAGAATCTAATCTCTAATCTCTTGAGCACTTTTGCTCGGTTTTGACACGCACCCAGTAGAACAAGAGGCGCCGGCGCATCTCGAGAAACCTCTTCCCAAATCCAGCATCGCCTCGACTTCGACGGCGAACTGATCGACCAGCGTCGAACGAACTTGTCCGTTACTTTTCCTGCACTGCTCCCAGCGTGCTCATGAAGCCAGTCATAGGATCCCTTGCCGCGATACCTTGTCAGATTGTCGCTGAAGCAAGGAAGGAGGGAAGAAAGCGCGAATGGCTGACCCACAGACAGCACCCAGTTCCTCAGCGCTTTCCTCTCCATGGATAGATATATCCTGCAGCTGCAGCTAGCATGCTTTCTTGAGGGTTCAGCTTTGCTTTACCGGGCGGGAACGGTAGTATATATACTGCGGACACAGCTTGTTCTTGGCCTTGTCGGCTCGATCGCTTGCTCTCAACAAGCTGCAGGGGTTTAGGAGTTAGGACAAGGCGGCGGAAGAGGGTGCTCGAAGAGGTGAGGCCGAACGGCATGGAGCAGCCACAGACGACGCGGCTGCTGCTGCACGGGTTGATCGACGCCCGGATCGTGGAGGCCGACCTGTCCATCACGTCAGACGGCCAGCTGCAGCCGAGCAAGAAGGTACGTACTTGAGCGTTTCAGAGCATCGATCCCAACTCTTGGCTTATCAGCTTAAAGACGAGTGTGCTAGAGAACCAGGTGTTTCTGCCTTCGACTTACGCAGACTAGATTTAGATTGCTAGAGAACATTTCTATTTCATCCCTTTTCAAAACTACTATAAGTTTAAGTTTAAAGGGAGTGTATCCTAAAACTACGGATTTAGCGTGAATTATACGAGAATTACATAATTCATAATTTAAGCCTACGTATCATAAATGCTCGAATTGTTGCAAATTACATGACTTAGAGTATTCACCTATATCCAGTTACCCATGGATGCTATCCTTGTACAGATAAGTTGTTAAAAACATCGAATATAAGTTGTTAAACATACAATTTTGACTAGTTCTTATGTAAAGAGGAAGTCCAATTTATACCCTCCAATTATAAAACAATCTTATTTTTCTAACCCTCTATTACAAACCCCAGACACCATGGGCCATCCAACTATTGAAACCAGATAAATTTTGCCCATTGGATGGTTTGAAATGTGGTTTTTCTATTTTCTGGATTTAATTTTAAAAAAGTACTTTGACCTTAAAAAGTAATAACTAATACGTTATAGATAAAAAAAATTATAAAACCGGTATAATTTATTTCTGTGAGCGAAAACTATCTGTTGTACTCGACTTGAGTTATTTGTGTCTTATTTGCTTTTGTCCCTAGTGTTTTATTACTTCTAGTCACACTAATATTTTTTTTAAAAAAATTATTTTGCACTATATCAAACCCAAAGATTGACAAACATGATCTAATGAACCAAGAGTACACAAAAGACTAAGAAAATGACACCAACCTATATATAGATCCTATTTAGACATTGCGGAACTAGGGCGCTTTAACTTATATAGATAACATGACTAATTTGGTAATAATTTTAAAATTTGGTAGGGCTCAAATATCATGCAATCAACTGATCATATGATGATGAACATAAAGTAAGGAATGACAATTTAAATAAATAACATGTGTAACTAGAGGCAATAAAACCCTAGGATCGGGAACAAATAAGATATAACTAACTCCAAATAGATATATTACATTTACAAAAAAATTGATCCTAGTTTCATATTGTTTAGATTTAAATTAGTTATGGTTGCATTGTCTAGATTATATCAATTTTCTAAATCACTAGAGAATAGAAACCCACCGTTCAAACCGTCCAAAAGAGCCAACCATTTCGGTTTCGATTGGATAGCCCATGTTGCCTGGTTTGTAATAAAGGTCCAAAAATTAGACTTTTGTTGGAGGGTGTAAACTTGACTTTTTCTTTATGATGAAAATGATATATGTCATGAATTTGTTTTGACTGATGAATCTATTGATATTCATACTTCATTGCCCATGTGTCCAGTATTTGTATATTTATGGTCGGAGTTGAAAAAGTTTGATGGGAAGAAAGATGACTTATGTAAACTGCATTCCGAATCAAAATGGCATTCATTGACAGACTGTTTAAATTTTGATCTTGTCTGCAACCAGACTTTGATGAAGAGGAAGGTCTTCTCATGGATCAGGAAGCTGCCCTTCTGCAACAAATGCCAGGTTGCTCACCCTGGATTCTCTATGGTACAACATCTCTGATACACCCATCCTTGCCATGGTACATGACACTGACGCAGAGCTCTCGCGCGCCGCAGCCGCTGGAGAACGCCATCGGCCTCGGCATGGTGGGCAAGCTGTACGCGACGGTGGACATCGACAAGGCTCGTGTCGGCCGGACGCGCATGCTGGACCCCGTCCAGTCCCCGCGCTGGAACGAGTCCTTCCGCATCTACTGCGCGCACGACGCCAGCAACATCATCTTCACCGTCAAGGCCGACAACGCCGTCGGCGCCACGCTCATCGGCCGCGCCTACCTGCCCACCAGGGACGTCGCCGCCGGCCAGAAGGTGGAGCGCTGGCTCGCCGTCTGCGACGAGAAGCGCCAACCCCTGGAAGGCGGGGACAAGATCCACGTCCAGCTCCAGTTCACGGACGTCGCCGCCGACCCCGAGGGCGGCTGGGGCACCGGCGTCGGCAGCGCGGCGTACGGTGGCGTCCCGCGCACCTTCTTCGAGCAGCGCCGCGGCTGCCTGGTGCGGCTGTACGAGGACGCGCACATCGCCGACGGCTTCGCGCCGCGCGTCCGGCTCGCCGGCGGCAGGCTGTACGAGCCGCGGCGGTGCTGGGAGGACGTGTTCGAGGCGATCAACAACGCCCGCAAAATGGTGTACATCGCCGGGTGGTCCGTGAACACCGACGTCCAGCTTGTGCGCGACCCGCGCCGGCTGTCGTCGTCGGAGACGCTCGGGCAGCTGCTCATTCGGAAGGCGGACCAGGGCGTCACGGTGCTGATGCTGGTGTGGGACGACCGCACGTCGGTGGGGCTGGGCCCGATCAAGCAGGACGGGCTGATGGCGACGCACGACGAGGACACGGCTGGCTTCTTCCGCGACACCAAGGTGCGCTGCGTGCTCTGCCCACGGAATCCCGACAAGGACCGGAGCTACGTGCAGGACGTGGAGACGGCCACCATGTTCACGCACCACCAGAAGACGGTGATCGTCGACGGCGGCATGCCGGGGCCGAAGCCCGGCCTCGTGAGCTTCCTCGGCGGCATCGACCTGTGCGACGGGAGGTACGACACGCAGGAGCACCCGCTGTTCCGCACGCTGGGCTCCACGCACAACAAGGACTTCCACCAGCCCAACTTCCCCGGCGCGTCCATCGAAAAGGGCGGGCCGAGGGAGCCATGGCACGACGTCCACTGCCGCGTCGAGGGCCCGGCGGCGTGGGACGTGCTCGACAACTTCGAGCAGCGGTGGCGGAAGCAGGGCAGCGGAGACAACCTGCTGGTCACGCTGGACAAAGGGTGGGCGTCGCGCGAGGTCACCGATGACCCCGAGTCATGGAACGTGCAGGTTTTCCGGTCCATCGACGGCGGCGCGGCTGCGGGGTTCCCGGAGAACCGCGACGAGGCCCCCGACGAAGCCGCGCGGCGCGGGCTCGTGAGCGGCAAGGACCACGTGATCGAGCGCAGCATCCAGGACGCGTACATCCACGCCATCCGGCGCGCGCGGGACTTCATCTACATCGAGAACCAGTACTTCCTGGGGAGCTCCTACGCGTGGCGGCAGAACGACGGCGTGGCGGTGGAGGCCATCAACGCGCTGCACCTCATCCCCAAGGAGCTGTCGCTCAAGATCGTGAGCAAGATCGAGGCCGGCGAGCGGTTCGCCGTCTACGTGGTGGTGCCCATGTGGCCGGAGGGCGTGCCGGAGAGCGGCTCCGTGCAGGCCATCCTGGACTGGCAGCGCCGCACCATGGAGATGATGTACAAGGACGTCGCGCTGGCCATCCGCGCCAAGGGCCTCCAGGCCGACCCCCGGGACTACCTCACATTCTTCTGCCTCGGCAACCGCGAGGCGCCGCGCCCCGGCGAGTACCTGCCGTCGAAGCGGCCGGATCCCGGCACCGACTACGAGAGGGCGCAGCAGGCCAGGCGCTTCATGATCTACGTCCACGCCAAGACCATGATCGGTAACTCCATGGCCGGCCGATTTCAAGAACACTCATATTGGCCGGTCGAAGCTAATGATGCTTGCTCGATGGGCGTTTAATTTGCAGTCGACGACGAGTACGTCATCGTGGGATCGGCGAACATCAACCAGCGCTCCATGGACGGCGGCCGCGACACGGAAATCGCGATGGGCGCGTACCAGCCGAGCTACCTGGCGACCAGGAACCGGCCGGCGAGGGGGCAGGTCCACGCGCTTTTGCTCTCTTACCCTATGGCGTACGTACCCATATCCAATCTACCCGTTGGTTGTAGCTTGGAGATTCGCGGTTTCGTGTCGACGTGGAGGCCACGTGGATCGTAATTAAAGCAATCGTAGCATTAACTGAGTTGTGTACCGTCTATCGCTGGCTCCTGTCCACACCTACTCCCGTTCGATATAACCAGTGGTAGTACGGAAGGGGATGGGTCACCTACATATCGGGAACCTTTAGCTACTGTTCATCTTCTTTTGTGCGGCTGTTCCAGACCCTTGCGTACTCCAGCGGGTAAATCTGCGTTCCAGCCGCCGCTATCATTCAGGGTTCACATCAATTAGTTTGTTGTCTGGTGCGATATGTAGGATTTCGATGTCTCCATTCCCCGCTCATATATATTTTTCTTTTCTTCAATACGCAGGCGACCTGCTTAAATTGAGGGATACTGCTTCGATTGAGTCCGGATTTATATGGTTTTCGGCTCTTTCGATGTTCAGATCTAGTCCGCCTTAACTCATTTTCGTTCTAGGTGTTATGGGGAAGAGGCCTCTTCGGGCTAGATTTTCTGGAAGTTGCTCTGCTGCTGGATCCGGCAGAGATAGTGGTCATTGTCTAGAGGTTAGATTCATACAACACCTTTTTTTTACAAATTTATATGAGTTTATATTAGTTACTAGTTTTGACAGTAGTCTTTTCTTTATATTCGCTCCCGGCGATTCACTTGTTGTTTTTATGTTCATTCGTGCAGTTGTTTACTGGTGAGGTTAAAGAAGCTCCCAGCTCGAGTCAAGGTTCCAAAAGGAAAGCCTCTTGTGATTTCAGTGTTTCTTCTTCAAGATCTTCTATCAAACAGTTATACGATGTGATTTCGCGGTTTGGTGAGGACAAGAAATGCCTTGTCAGGTCCATCGGGTTCGGTGGATTGCTTCATTTTCCACCTTTGCGTCAGATTAACAGGCGTTTTGCAGTTTGGTTGATGAGCAGGGTTGACCATTTAACACAGACAATTGTAATTGATGAGGCTCGTAGAATCAGGTTCAGCAAGTCTGATGTTGAACTTGTTTTTGGAATTCCCTCTCAAGGTCGTAATGTTTCAGAGCTTGGTGCTCCAACAAAAGAGGCTTTAACCCAGGTTATGTGTTCTTATCTAGGTGGTGGCCACAAAGATAATCGTAGTATCAAGGCAGCACAAGAAGTTATTGAGCGTAATTATTCCGGGCAAATGTCAGAATGTGATGAAAATGCATTTAAAGTTGCCTTTGTTGTCTATGTTATGTCGACTTTGCTGGCTCCTGGTGCTAAGCATGACTATGCCTCTGTTGATTACTGGAATGCTTTGCTTGTTCCTTCTGAAATCAGCAAGTTTGATTGGTCTGACTTTGTAGTCAAGAGGCTGTTTGATGCTGTTTTAAAAGTTAAGCATGAACTTGGTAGCACGAACAAGGTTGCTAACATTACTGGGTGCTCTATGTTTCTGCAGGTATGTTTCGTATTTATCTTGTGTTGTACATTTCTAGGTTTGCACTATGTAACTTAACTAGTTGTAAATTCAGATTTGAAACAATTTTTGTGTGCCAGGTTCTATATCTTGATAGCATCGATCTTGGTGTTCTCAATATGAAGCATAATATTTTCCCCAGGATTAGGCATTTTACTCCTGATATTATGAAGTCTATGATCTTGGCGGATATAGTTTCTGCACCAGATGATGGTATATTGTCTGAGTATGGCAAGTGCAAGGCATGTTATTCTATTTGACAAGTTACTAGTTTTTTTTTCCTTTTGTCAATTTTATGTACTTCTCTCACATGTCTTGCTGTGTACTAATTGAATAACTGTATTACACCTGTTTTAGTTACGTGGACCAGGTGATGTTTGTTACTCGTGGGCTAGTTCATCAGATGTCTCACTTAATGTCACTCTCCAACCTGATCCATCGGTGTCATGGGATTATGCTTTTTATTTTACCCGTATGATTGGTGCTTCTTTAGAGGTAAATTATGCATTGTTATTCATAATTATTTTATTTTTCTTGTTCTTTCCCATTCGTAGTTGTGCGTTGACTATGTAATGATTATTTATTTCATTTATTTATTGGGTGGAATTATTTTAATTATTTTAGGCTGTTGGACCTGTTATTATAGCGCTCACCGGGTTTGATGATGCGATGCACCGGATGATTAGTGGTGCTGCCACCCGCATGATAGCTGTTATCACCTCGGTTGCCGAGCCTTTTACTGTTGGGTTTAGTTACAAGGCTTGCCATGCCACTTGTCAAAATACTTCAGGTTTGGTATTTTTTGCAAACGGTGATTTATTAGTTCTCTTTTTATTTTGTAGTATATTAAAACACTGGTAATATATTTTTTTTCAAACATTGATATATTTTCCACATTTGACTTGGCAGGATGCCATGTGAAGCGATTGGGTACTGGTATATCTGCGCATTCAGGCGAACCTATGTGTCCTGCGTCCCCTAGCGTTGTGTCATGTCAGTTTTGCAAAAGCCCCGTTGATGTTACGTCGTTTTGTGAGGATAAAAATATTTGCTCTATCGGCAGCATGTGTACCAGCTCTCACTGTGTGATGGCGTCCTGCTACCCTGTGCTTGGGTGTTTCTATTCTGTGGCTCATCAGGATTCTGCCCAGAAACAGTACTCTTCTTTGATAGTAAGGGAAGATATTTACTCTTCGATTACATTGTTCAAGCAGCTGCTGGTTGTTCGTGCTATGGCTCGCTACTACTTATCATTCAGATGCACCAGAGCCGCTTGCATTCGGTACAACGTGTTTGGTTCTAGCAATGGCAATGGTAAATACGTTTTATTAAATCGCAACCAGCCCTCTCTGATGATTGAGTCGCTCCCCCCCTGGAAGCTTGGTGCTAGACGTGGCATCAAGGACATTGAAATGGATTTTCCCGATGGTCATCCATGCAAACTTGATGTAATTCATGCTGATCACAGGTTTGTATTTTTTTGGTATTGAACATAAATACACTTATACGTTTTGAGACATGGTTTATGCAGATTTGTCCTTAGCCAATTTCTTTTAAATTT
>CM014278.1:87472290-87527324 GCA_004135705.1 Alloteropsis semialata | reverse complement strand
ATGTTGCTAAAGAAAATCTAGATTGTTCTTGGTTCTTTGATCAAGTTAGATTTTTGTTGAACCTAATTTGGAATTCTTGTAAGAAGACAAATGCTTGGAGTGGCACATAATTAAAGAATTGTAGAAAAACTTGAGTTGGGTGATATTGAATCTGGAAAGAGTCAAAATCAAGAAATGTGCCTAAGTAGGTCTGGAGATACTCGCTAGGGATCTCACTACATTGGAAAGAGTCAGAACCGAGAAATGGGATGCGTATTGACAATTCTTATTCATATGAGTTTGTTTCCATGGCACAATTGATGCTAACTAACTTGGATGCACAGTTGACTTAAATCATGCTTTGCAAAAGAGGGATCAAGATAATATCAATGCTAGAGAGCTTTTTTTGACAAAGCTTCAATTGCAACAAATGCAAGATGATGGATGGTAGGATTTTCTTAAAGATGTCCATTCTTTTTGTGTCAGGTATGGCATCGATATTGCTGAATGGAGGGGTTTTATAGGTCGGTCGAAAGAGAGAAACGGTTCTATATAAAAATCAAGAATCGGCACCGTTACCATGTTGACATGTTTTGAAGTATCATTGATAGGCAACTTCAATAGCTTAATGACATGTTCGATGAGGTAAATGGAGATATTTGCTTCTTTGCATAGCTTCATTCAATGCCGCCGATTCATTTGCTGTTTATGACAAAGTCAATTTGGTTAAGTTTGTTGGATTTTATCCTAATGATTTCACAAAAAAGAGAGATAGACTATCCTCCTTGGGCACTCCAACTATTTTTAACTGATGCGCGTGCAGAAGAAAAGTTTAAAAAAGTGAAAACTCTTGTTGAGCTTCCCATTATGCTTGTCCAAAGAATACCACACATGGTGTTGATCCTTCCTGTAACAACTAGTGTCGAGAGAATGCAATGCTACCATATACATCAATGCCTGCAATGCAGGGAACTGGGGGTCTGGGCCCCGGGCCCCGGGCCCATCGGCCATCGCAAGCCTGCATGCACTGTGGGGAGGCCGCGGCCTCCCTGTGTACCTTTGCCGTTCCTGCGAATGGAATGAATTCGATATCCCGAAAAGGCGGCAGCAGGCAGGAAAGAAAGAGCGTCCTAATCTCGAGGCACACCCGCCGCGGCCACGCGCAAGTTGGGAACGGCCGAACGGGCACACGGCGGCGGAAGAACGGGCGCCCAAGCCGGCGAGGCGTGACTGACAGTGCGACAGTGGCAAGCAAGCATGCGTGCCGGCGCGGCCTCCGATTCTGCCCGTCGCATGCGAGAAAGCTGCTCGGCCGCTGCGCGCTCGATCGGCCATCCACTCCCCGGTCCCAGCCCCCAGCGCTTGGGATGCAGCCATGCAGCGCGGCGCAGGGAGAGAAATCACACGCCTAATAACTTCGTCGCAGCCTTTTTTTAGTTCCCGTCCCTACAGCTACGGGATTTTGTACGCTGCGGACCGGGCGATGGCGCCGGCGGAGGATCCGGCTCCAGCTCCGGCCGGGCCTCCCGATCTGGCTCGGGGTCGGGGCAGAGAAGGCGCCGCCCCGCCCCGGCGATGTCAGGCGAGCACGAGCCATCGAGCGAGCTGCTGCCACTGCCAGTGCCAGGATCCATCCATCCATCCACGGAGCCGGGGCCTTGCGTTCCATCCTCCGCTTTGGCCCCCACCTCCCGTGCCGGGCACTCATGCCCGGTGCAACGCCCGCCGCACGCCCCGTCCCCCACGCCCACGCGTGCCCCCCGCCCACTCGGAATCCGATCCCCCGTCCCGTTCCCGGCCGGCAGCGCCAGGCGGTTCCCAACCTGGCACCGCACCCTCCCCTCCACGGGCAACGGACGAGGAGGGTTCATGAGTCATGATGCGGCCAGTCTCCAAGCAAATCATCACCAGCAGGCACTCGATGTACATACAAGCCTTTGCCTCCAGCAAGGGAATCCTGGAGGATACTACATTACTACTACACCACGAGAGGAAACTACGGCAATAATACCGGCGTACAGTAACGTACACAAAAGGCATGGGCGTTGCTTTGGGTCCGTTCCAGCCAAGCCAGTAGTATATCATTACAGCGGGTATAATAAAGTTTGTGGCAAAGCGATCAAATACAAGCGGGCACATATGGTTGTGGCGCATCGCATATAGCGGATCGAGAGGCGAACAAACCAAACCAAAGCAGGGGAGGGGTGATGAAAGGCGCAGCGCAACGGTGCTGGGGTTGAGCTCCACATCTGGCAGGCAGCACTTTGCTGGACCGGTTGGGGTTGGACACCCCCACGCAGCCTAACGTTGAGCCATCTCCCCTCTTCCCTTTGGCTTTGGTAGTTGGGTCAAAAGCCATGGACGCAAACAGCACAACAGTGGCCTTTGTGCGGAATGGACTCCCTCCCTTTGCTTTGGATCACGCTCAGCAAAAAGATCTTTGTAGCTTTGCATAATATATTGCACCTATCAGCACCATGACGGCCTTTTGAGGAAGGTGATACAGCAGGCACTGGGGCACCGACAGAAGGGCTCAGGGAGGTTGAAGATCGAAGCTCCGTGGCAGAAAGATGGTGGTAGACTGGCTCACTGGAGATTGGCATGGCAAACTAGGTGGGTCTTGTGGCCTCCAGGACTACAATGAAAGAAACCATTGCATGTCTTCATTCAGTTGAAGTAGCATTGCCATACCGCACGCTCATTGTCCACTCAATCATTAGAGCCTTCTTGGTAAGAGGCCAAGTGAAGCAAGCACCACTGGGTCCTCTTCATCTTCCATTTCCCTCCACTGCACCCTCAAGCAAATAATTAAGCTCTCGTTGGCATCTTCACCTTATTACTAATACTAGCATTCCATATATGTAGAAGCTAGGTGGCTTCAATCACCAAATCACAGCTGTCGAGGTGGTGCTAGAGGGAGGCAGCTCCAAGGGTCTTGACCTTCAGTTTCAGATACTGCAGGTAGCAGATTGCTTCATCAAGAACAGCTGTGGCGTCCTTGGCAATGCCCCCAGGGACGATCTTCCTGAGTGCAGCAACAGTCTCTTGGATTCTCTCTCTTCTCCTCTCCTTGTCATCTGGGTTGTCACCTTCTCCTGCTTCACCTTCCCCCAGAGTGAACTTGTGGTCGCTCTCCACTTCACCGATGCAACACGACTGTGCATCACAGTCATTGACAAGAAACTTCTGTTCGATGGAATGATCAAGCCTTGCTGAACTGGCTGTGTCCACGACAGACTTGTCAGTGCCAGAGCTGAGCCTTCTCTTCTTGGCTGGTCGCCTGGAACCTGCGCTAGCACCAGCACTGGCCACTGATTCCACACTCAAGGTGTCATTCTCGGCAGGAGATGGCCTCTTGACTCTGTTGAGTTCTTGTACCTTTTCATTCCCTTCATCCGAGTCAGAATCCAGGAGTGCATTGATCTCATCTGTGTTCTCATGAATACCCTCAGTTTCTTCTGCTCCAACATCAGTTACATTAGTTTCATTGCTACCTTGGAGCTCTGGCACAGGATCCAGTGTCCCCTTGCTCACCAAAGGTGCGGTAATAGGAGAATGATTCTCCTGGTAGAAAACCATATGTGAGGGATACAGTGCTGACAATTCCAAACTGGGTGCTAATGTTGTGACAAATCTCGGAGCCATTTGAAGAGGTCTGTCAGCAACTGATGCTGTGAAAAATGGAACAGGTGCAGCAACTGTGTTCAGATATGTAGGCAATGCCACTGAATTGGCGTTGACAAGCCCAACATCAGGTGGGCAGAGATTGCCCACAGAGCTTTCAGTGTTGAATTTCCATGGAGGATTAGACCAATGGCACCAAGGATTAACCTTGTCCCCCATGAAGAAACAACCACCAAAAAAATACCTGAGATTGACAAGAAGAAATTGAGCATCAGTAAACCCATATCAAATAAGAACAGATAGCTGCAACATGATAAAAAGAAGGATATCATTACAGCAGAAAGTTCAGATGAACGGAAAGTTCTCCCACTTGAATTGTGATGGAGAAAAACCTAAAGCAGAAAGTTTCTTCAGCAGCAAACGGAGAGCGGAGCGAAGCTACGTCACGGGCTTGAGGAGATGGCGGAAGTACTCGGCCTACAGAAAAATGCCAAAGCAATGTCAGGATCATCATGCCAAATCAATGCAACTATTAACAACAGCTGGCTTCTTTCCTCATTACCTGGCAATTCTGCAGCGGATGGAAGCAAGCGAAAACTCTCACAGCGATTCCGTTCTCATGCTTAAACACGCGGAATCTCGTCTGAGCAGCTGCTTTCCACACCATTAGTACTCCACTCCGTTCTCCTCAAATGCTTTGGCCAAGCAATCACAGCACCTTAACAGCAACACCAGAGACTGGATAGGGGAGGGTTTAAACTGCCCTTGCAAGCCTATGAATCAGGAAGCATGCAAAGGAAGGTCTCGGATATCCGCGGAGGTGATTTACAGAATCACACGGCAGTAGAGGTTCAAGGAAATCCCCCTGCGGAACACATCGACTGAAAGACCAAGCCACCGCATACTGCCAGGGCTCTGCACCAGTGTCAAGTCCCCAGTTCTTCTGCTTGTTCTGAACCAGAAATCACCTGCACGAGTGGAAATTCGGTTCTTGGTAAGCATGACATATGCAGAAGACACTAGTATTTTTGCATAGCAGAAATCAGGTCCCAGCAAAATTTGAGAAAGTGGTGCTAATTAATTGGATTTTGAGGAGCAATGTCCAAATCAATGCAGGCTCAAATTGGCAGGCAGCTCTAGGATCCAGCTGCTGCTAGAGCAGAATTAGAATATACAAGCATCTAAACCATCAGTTAGCACAAAGGGAGGTTTAACTAAGAGCAGGATTTACACTGAAGCAACTGGAGAGAAAGGGAAATGCCAAGGCTTTAGCACGCTTTTCCTCCAGTTGGATTTCCACATCACACAAATAAAACCTACTAGTGCTTATTGTATATGTAGACACGACGCGATGTAACATGTAGCAATAAATGGTGGCGCAACAACAACCCCCAATGAGGCCGAGCTCGATTCCAACAACAGTATACAGATCGATCTGGCCATTTAGGAAAATTGGCGGAACCCATTGCCGAACCCCCACGCTTTGAAAAATCCGAAATCACCAACCAGTTCGACGCCATTCTCGACGACGGCATCGGCGAATTAGAGGCCGAATCTACCAGTAGCCGATAGCACCGCATCCAGAAACCCTACCTACCACCAAAAACCCCAAGCACAGGCAGGCCAGGTCACTCACCAGATCGAGCGCGGCGAGGGAAGAAGCGGCGGCGGAGACAAAGCTGGATGGAGCGGAGAGGCGGCGACCGAGGCGAGTCAAAGAGAGCACGCGCGCGAAGGGAGACGGGGAACTGCGCGGAGGAGCGCGCGCGGGCGCCTCGGAGTCGGAGGCGAGGCCGAAGCGTGCGGCGTCTCGCGCCTCTGTGGGGTGGCCGCGCGTGCTGGCTCTGGCTCTGGCTGTGGCTCACGAGAAAGGCCGAGGGGAGGAGGAGGGCAGGGCAGGACAAGCTGGGCAGGGCAGGCGTGTGGAGTGGAGTGGAGTGGAGTCTTATGGGCGGGGGGTTGACGGAAATGCCCCCGCGGCGTTCTGGTATTTGCGCGCGTGCACTGCCCGGCTGTCCGAGTCGTGCCACGACAATTGCCCGGTGGCTTTTCGGAGGCCGCCCGGTGGCCATCATTCCTCCAGCTCGGCCACTAAAAAGGTTAGTATTAGGATCACCAACAATTTCTCCAGGAAATCCACCACAGGTGCACGTCCGGTGCATGATTAGTGGCGCCTGAAACATAGCTTTGTTATAAATGGTAACATATACTATGGATGTCATATAACTGAAATAGGTACTTAGTTGGCAAACTATAAGTTTGCTCTTTGTTTCCGGTGTTTCTCTCCTTTAACCGTTTCGACTGGAATGCACGTTTCAGAATATTTTGCGATGTACCGTTTCAGAATATTTTGTGATGTACTATTCGTTAGTTTTCGTTAGTTTTGGCGTCTTTTGCCTGGCATATATTAATCATTAATGTCGAGAGCTATTCAATTGACGATATCGACAAAGGTAACACATTATTATTATCGGATTTTTTTAGATAAAGGGTGGTTTTTATTTCATCAAGAGAATGAAAAGTAGTCCCGGCCTCTTCATCAAAAGATGAATGTGGCCATTAATTATTACAAGCGATGCTAGAGGGTAGACTCCGTCGCCCACATAGCAATCATCCCCAAACAAACTTAAGAAACAGTTGGGGTAAAGCAAAAAGTTCATCATAGATTTAACCTATTGCTAAACCTCCACCCATGGTTGGCAAAAATCTCCATTGTCAATGTTTCCAGGAGACGACATGCATTTCGTATAAAACTTCGATCCTCCTCATGCTGAAATAAAGACCACATCCTTGTCCAGTGTGTACCCCTGTATATAACCTGCATAAAAGAACAAATAGGTGCTTTATCAAATACAACATCATTCCGGCTTAACCATATGGCCCAGCACATGGCGCCTGCACCTACAAGGATTAGAAATTTTTCGTGTGCTGACACACCATTTAACCAGGTAGTAAACATGTCAGTTACACTTAAAGGAGGCCTAAGTCCAAATGTAATTTCTATCACTCGCCAAACAAACTTAGCAAGGACACAATCAAAGAAAAGATGTAATTATTATCGGATATACCGGGATTTTATGGTTATACCCTACTTCAAGTTCAGTTCCCATTGCTAGACAGCTCTTTGGCATGCACATTAGTAGCAACTATATGTGGTCTACTATACCCAATAATCATACATGCAAACCTTAGCTATTGTCACATATGTATCATAGACGCATGTGGATTTACAAAGTTGGTGCACGATGGCGCTAGCCATCATTTTTCCCTATTCTTAAAGATAAAGATCCAAGAGTGGGAAAGATGCGGGCAACGGAATTCGTTGCTTTTCCTCTTTGGAGGATGAGGAAACGGATTTGTTTATTCGGGGGATGAATGAACATAGCTAGGCTTGGTGTAGTGCTACTAGGCAGTAGCTAGCCATATAGTAGGATACGCATGCTGCATGGCATGAAGTCAGAGGCAAGTCTAATTTCCTTTTTTTTTTCTCCTGGCTGGCTCGGCGGCACCAAACCGTCCGCACGCGCAATGGATACTTGTGCGCAGAGGTTGACGAGTTTGCAATACTCGCGACATGATGCGAACCTGCTGGCCCCCTTTTGTACGTGCTAAGCTAGCTGCCTTCCATGCATGGATGGTGCATTATGGGATTGGAATCTTCTCGAGTTCTTTTACGGTACTCCATACTACTGTATACTAGTGTCTAAGAAGAACTAGTATAAAAAGATCGTACGGTTCAGATTAATTGTATACTACTGAAAATTTTAATTATGGTATAGTAGTATACAGTGTGTAGTATAATAGTATATGGGTATTTCGAGAAAAAATTAATGGCGTAATTGATATTAAAAAATCATTTTGATCCTTGATATATATTTTTGCATTTTCAATCTCATAATTTTATTTTCATCTAAGTGAAATTACTAAACTATCCCTTACTTATGGGGGTCTATACACTATATACCACTCGTTGGTAGTATGGAGTACCGTAAAAGAGCTCTTAGTTACCTTGTTAGAACGGATATGTGCAACCTAATCTAGTTTTGCACATATCATTTGTGTTGGGTGCACTGTAAAAATACTAACCTCTCCGTTTGAATTGCAGGTCGTTGCGACTTTTTTAGATACACTATATTCACTATGTGTTTTGACATAAAGTGTACGAACATAACATATACTATGTACTAAGAACGAGAACAACTTATAGTTTAAAACAAAAGGATTAGTTTGGTTGTATTTTTTTCCTTCTCAAAATTGAAACTGAGTTGTGACTTTATTTGTTGGATGTGAAGTATACTATGCCACATACACACATCCTCTTTCCTCTGCCTCAAAGGTTTGGGGTGGTATGCCAACTTTATTATTATTTATTATTATTTTGGTGAAAAAACGGAGTACCGATTTAGCTCCGTGGTGTCACTCTCAAGTAGAATGCGGCACTCCAGTTAAGCTAGCATGCGGGTGGCTGCGACGCTGACAGGAGCGGAAAATAGCAGAGGGAGAAAGGTTGGGGGCGTTACGTTGGGCGGTGGGGATTAAAGATCCCCCGGCCCCAAAGAAGCACGCGTGCAGCCGTTTTTCGGCAGGACCAGGACCATCTCTCTCTCTCTCTCCCCCTCCACTTGTCCCGGAGATGCCGGGCCTGCCTGCAAGAGAACAACCGCATGCCGCGAGGCTCAAGGCTCCTCCCAAAGCCAAGNAAAAACACGGCGCCATGCGGCCCTCACTCAGGCCCAGTATGCTCTGTGTGTGCTAGCTGCGAGACGGGCTGGCTGACTTCATGCTCGCTATCCTCTTCTTCCTTTTATCCTTCACCACGCCCCTTGCCACCACCCAAGCAATGGAGGAGCATGGCTTGCCATGACATGCCATGGACTGCGTGCACGCTTTCCCAGCCGTGCTCTGAGCGTGGGTGAGCTGATGATCGAGCGAGCAAGTGAAGTGAGCATGCATGCATGCACTGAGCAAAAGAAAAGGAGGAGGGGACGGAGAGGTGAGATCATGGGAGAAAGAAAGGAAGAGGAGAGGGCATAGCCATGCCTGCGGTGCTTAAAGCCACGCGCATTTTGTATGCTAGCCCCCATGTATGCGTATGCGTGTCAGCGTGTGTGGCCCTGCTGCGGCTGCATGCCTTTTTCTCCTGCCCAATGGATAGCCCAGCAGGCAGCCTGCAGTGGCAGTGACGTGGTGGCATCAATTATCCTGCTGCACACTGTGCAGTGCAGAGCCCGTCGCCGCCGCCACTCACTCACTGTGCCTTTGCGCACCCTCGCCGATCTATCGCGTGCTTAAGGTTGTTTAGATGCGTGAAAATGGCGAAAAATTTATGCATTAGGTCGCGTACACAGAGAGAAGAAATGAACGGACACAGTTTTCAATATATAAACTTTATGCAAACTTTATGCATTTTGGGGTGAACGAAACACGGCTAGCATTTTTGCAAGTCACCCAGCCAGTTTCTGTGGAGGACGTTCTTGCACCGATGGGTGTGGCCGTGTGGGTGGTTGGTATCATGGTATGCATGCAGATACAGAGGAGGAAGAGGAGGAGGAGCAAGGAAGAAGAGAAAACAAGGGTTAGCATATGCGTCAATCTTTCTCTGCAACATTGGAAGAATAGGCCGAGATAGCAGACAGTGCCACATGTCTCTTTCTTTACCACATATGATTTTTTTTTCTTCTTTTTCTTTTGTTTGAGGAGTCACAGGTACGAGAGTCCCATCTGAATAAATTTCCATAGATACCGGTAGAGCCAGGAATATTAAGCGCGAGCGACATATAGTCAGGACAAAGCCCTAGAGTTATAAAGATGAAAGGAGAACACAAACATAACATACAACCACGACACACACAAACAATGAGAGGCATGACTCTCGACAATTCAAAGAAAACACATAACACTAGCCGAAAAATAACCACCGATCATCGACCATCCAACAATGGTTTTTCTCTTTGCCGCTCCGCTTTGTTTCATCCTTTGACGCTGGTCGTCTTCTTCTCCCCCGCCAATAGAGGTATAAGTGGGTGGAGTACCGGAGTTCCATGCCATGCGTGAACATATGTGTGAAACTTCGACATCCCACCGTGCCGTTCGCTCGCTCGGCGTCGACCACGACGAACAGGACAGGACGCCAGCAGGCCCGCTCCCCGTTCTCCTTTTCCCCGTACGGCCTCCGTGCTCCTTTTCACAAAGGCAACCTAGGGCAGCAGCGGCTCGATCGATCGATCGTACTCGAGTTTAGGTCAAAGCTGGGGGCCCGCCGGACCCCCTAATTCTTGTGCCCATACCGGCACCGGTACGAGGAGCGTAGTGCGCGCGCCTACGCGTGGATCCGTGGGTCGTGGGACGCCACGCGCGCCGTCGCCGTCCGGCCCGCCGCTTTTCACCTGCCACGGCGGCCCGGCGTCGTCGCCGTCGCCGCTGCCCCCCATCCCCATGCCGCGCTGCTGCATGCCTGCCACCCATCGTGATTCGCGCGGTACTTGCACGCGTATCCCAAGCGTGTCAGGGCCGGCCGTTCTCCCAAACTCGAGCCGTGCATGCTACTAGCCTACTAGCCTGCTGCTAGTTCTGCGTGTGGGCCCAGTCCTCTGCCACGCTGCAAAGGATTTGGCTGGTTGCAGACTCATATACTATAGCTGACTGGTGGACCCAGTCCCTCGTTTGAGGCTAGTATCAAGGCCGGAACAGTTTGCAAACGCACATACTTAAACTGTATTTCCATGAGAAGAAGTTTGTACATTTGCTTATTGTGGTTGTGGTGGTCATGGAACTCTCCATAATGATGATTTTAGTATCCAACAACATTCACTTCAATTAACAAATATATATCGTTTGTCCCAAAGGGTATTCTTCATATATAAAATTTTCCCTTCGATATCTAACAAAACAATATGAATCGGAAAGAAAATAAAGTTGACAAAAGATAAAGATCTCAAATTGATAGCAACTATTATTACCTGGAGACTAAATTTTGAAACTAACCTCCGTTTCTGAATAATCGTCGACTTTACCAATGCACTGTGTTACTAAGACAATTAACTTTTTTGTAATGAAGTGACTAAAATGCCCTTGTAAACTTACCTCTAAATCCTTCTAGAACATTCTCGTACTACTTGGAGCAAAATAGGAAACTCTATCTCGAAAACCGCATAATGCCAAGTATTTGTAAAAAATCAAAAGTGGTCAAACGTCAAAGTTGTCAAGTATTTATGAACGGAGGGTAGTAATAAAATTGAAAAAAACATGATTCCCAATAAGGAAAATTGGAAAGGGATTAGAAAACAAGATAATTCTATAAAATAATAAGAAACAACTCAGAAATGGCAACTGGATAATTTATAACAAAAAAACATGTGGTAAATAGAAAGGGAGAGGATGTGTAATAATGTTTCTTTCACAATTTATGCTGCCAATTTTTTTTATTAATTATGCCATCGAATCGATACACATAGCTAGGAATGCAAATGAGTACCAATTGGTAATAATTCTTGATTTCTGATTGATCACCTAGCATGCATTATTCGATGGAAGTTTGGGGGAAAACTGAACAACAGAAAACAATCTTGCAGTGCTATGTGTTATTATACGGTGACCAGTTTAACTCAAAAACCTGAGGGGATAGGGAAAAGCTTAACCCAAAAACCTAAGCCGATATGGTGTGTACTGAACTTGTTAGGGACAAACAAAAGTGTGACACAGTAAGATAAACGTGGTCATGCACGCGGATGCCCCGTATCAATTTATAGTTTTTTTTACGAGAATATAAAACACACGCTCACAAAAGGGAGGCCACGCACGCCGATGCTGCCGAATCTTAAGAACCTCTAAAGCAGAAGATTTGGGCCCTTATAGTTTATTTCCCCCCACCGTCATTACATGGGCACTCCTCCTTGCCTGCTGCCCCCCTTTATTTGCACCTTTTTCCACTTTACCCTCTCTCTCACACACACACACTCTCTCTCTCTCTCCTCAGACAGAGAGAAAGAGATGATTAGCAGGAAGGATTAAAGGTGCCTGTAGGCTAAAGCAAGCGTGTGGTTGGCCGCTTTAACTAATGAAAGGATTGATTACATTTGCCGTTAGCTAGCTGAGAGTAGTGGGAGAGAAAAGGGGAAAGAAACAAACAAACAAACAATGAAGCAAACAAAGCCATGCATGCATGCGGCCAACCGTGAGTCAATCCGTGGGGTAGAGGTCGTCTACTCTTTTGGTCTAATAATCCTCCTCCTCCTCCGCTAATCTCTCCGCTTTTAGCGTTAATTACTCTGCAGTTTGCTGCAGCCTGCAGCCCGTGGTGGCTAATTAGCTTTGCTTAATCTGCAGCGCAAAGCATGAGTGGCCGGCCGGGCGAATTGAAAGAGCGAGCTTTATTAAAGCCATTGCTCTGATTGCACATGCACCCGCAGCAGACTAATGCTAGCGTGGGGTTCAATTCCTGCTCTCTCAGTGACTCAGTCTCAGCTATGGATGATCGAGCTAGATAACCTGTTGGCCCTTCCTTGTTCGTCAATGATGCTACTAACCTCTGTCTTTAGCCGACTGATGCTAAACTTATTGGGAGGCTGTCTGTAGGCGCTGACGCGACGTGTCGCACGCGGAGCGCGCGTGCGGAGGAGGGTTAAGCATGCAGCAGGGTCCCCCCCTTTTGCCCCCCTCTCTCTCTCTTTGGCTTTTGGGTTATGGACACAAGGATATGGCGCAGCCTCTCTGCTTCTTCCTTGATCCATAAACTAATGTGTGAGGGTGGGCACTCATGAATCTTTGTTAAGTGTTGACGTGGATCACGTACGCACGCACCCATGCGTACGTGGTGCTACTAGGTTTTAATTTGCTAGACCGACGACCAGGCTAAGCTTGCTCCTTTTCTTCCGGCCGGCCCAATAATTCATGGAGTGCCAATTTCTTATCCTATACAGTATATGCAACCTAAATGTGATGTTGCAGAGAACTGTGGACAAAGGGTGTGTTCGGTTCCCGGCCACAGTTTGCCACGCCTAACGTTAAGTATTAGGGTGTGTTTGATTCTCGGCCACAGTTTGCCACGCCTAACGTTGAGTAAGCCAAATGACCTAGACACCTAATGGTATGCATTGTGAAGTAACCCAAGTACCCCAACCAAGATTTGCATTTGCTTTTGTTTTGATCTCGTACCCAAAAGTCAATTCCAAACAATATATGAGTAGTAAATTAAACTTCTGTGAGGATTATATTTATATCCCCATCTATTTTTGGCACAAAACTGACCTAGCAAACTAAGTTGATAATAAAAAAAAACAGGTGTTGTATTCATAATTTTAAAAAAAAGCACTACAGCACTTTATATCTTTCCCTACACATTTTTTTGGCAAGTGGCCTACACTGTTTGCACATATAAAATACTCCCTCCAATTCATTTTATTTGACGTTGGTTAGTATATTTTTGAACTAACCAACGTCAAATAATATGATATGGAGGTAGTATTCTTTTTTTAGGTGACTGACAACGTTTGTAGTCAGCGTTATCTTGACCAAGCAGCACGGTTCGCTTCTGAAAGCCAAAAAATACGGTTGAAAGCCAATTAGTATACTTAGGCCACGTTTGGATCCCTTCATTTCGAAGGAATTTGAATCTACTTGATGGAGTAGGCTATTTGTCTTGTAATGTGGCATTCCACAACTTTCCAAAATTTAGATATAAGCATATATCTTAAATTCATGGGGTGGGAGATGGAAATTGATTTTATAGATCTTTATGCTATGTTTCAAATGTGCAATTTATACCATGCTTTTCGACTCGCTTCCCTACAGTAAAAGTGCAGCACATAAGTATTTCTCCCATATGGCCAACAATAATATACAAATATATCTCACATACAACTATATTAGCTTAATTAATTTGTATCTAAATTAGGATTATTAGAATGGAACTCAATTTCAATGATCCAAACGGGGCCTTAGTGTATTGCTAACACACGAGCTAATCCTAGATCATTTAGCCGTCTTGTTTGACTGCCACTGATACTTCGATTCTATTCGGAGTGCATTCGAATCAGCAGCAGCGTGCCGGATTCACGTGTACGTCAGTGAGCTAGCTAGCTATTGGATGCAGTAGCAGCGGTGGTACGTGTTTTTTTTTTTTGAGGTCGTGGTAGCAGCTGAGCTGAGGCACTCGAGTCTGGGAGTGGTTGGATCGCACTCAGCTAGTAGCTCGATCACTTTCTTGGGCGCTCCAGTTACGGCGGTAGAACCACTCTCCACTGCACTTGTCGGTCTGAAAAAAAAGGCGCGTCGTGATTCGTGCTATGCACTACCCTCCAACGATGTCTCGGCCCCGCAACGTTCCATTGCAGCTTCCACTTTTCACACGATCCACGGCTCGACCTGAAAAATGCACGCATGCTTTTATTCCCAGTGTGTATGCATGGATCAAGGAGGATACGTGACCTTTGTTTGACAAAATATGTGATAGACAGACCTATGCAATGCACTCACACCGACCAGGCAACGAATATCAAATCACCAAGAGAAATACTACTATTCATGCTATATGCATGGTTTTTCATAAATGTATACTGAAGTGCGGCCCAAGAGGCGCTTATTTAGGTCCTTGTTTGGATGCAAAGTATATTTTGGAGTTTTAGAAAAATGCTATGGATTTGTGATATACTTTGGTATTTTGGAGTTTTAGAAAATGCTATGGATTTGTGATATACTTTGGTTTTAGATAGTTGTGGGGTGTATGGATGCTACAAACTTTGTAGTTTTAAAAACCATGGCATCACTAAAATTGTAGTCTTTTTTTGGAGTTCTAGAAACTTGACTCTGCACCTTTTTTTTCCTCGAAACCATGGTTTTGGACGTTTCTCCTTCTGAAACTAACTAAAGATTATTGACACTACGGTTTCTCAAAACTGCAACATCCAAGCATGGCATAAGTGTTCTTTTTGTTCATTTACCAACATCCCTCCTCCTTTTGTTTCTTAAGACCTAACTGAAGACTCGAATCTTTGTTTTCCTCCTTGGTGTGCAATAAGAATAGGTATAACGTACTTGTCTATTGTTTGCTATGCTAAAGTATTCTTTGGATTATATGTGTTGTTATAGGAGTGTGGGACAATGTATTCATATTTCTTAACTAAGCATCATCAAAACTTGGTTCCTCCTACAGAACATTTAATTTTTAAAAACATTATTTAGGCCGTTATCTCCATTTGATTTCATCTCAGATTATCTTGGAAATAAAATCTGAATAAAGAGTTGGGTGGTGCACTACTAGATCTTCAACATATTCTAAACTATCAAGATGACCATTTCAGACCTTCAATTTCTCTCCGTAGTTCAACTTTGTCCTTTGTCCTATGTGTCATGTCATGTTAGTGCCCCTCGTACGCATCCAGTCATAGATAAGATCATGTACATAGATAACACAAGAATTAGGACCAATTTAAGATTGATATAGTTTGCATAGTAAAAGTGGAATAGAACTCGAGAGAAGTTCTGAATTATGTTACTTTATCAATTTCATATAGATTCTAGGTATAGAAAATAATACCAAAAATAGCGATAATACATATGATTTTTCACTATTTTATGAATTGTATTTAAATGAGGATAACCATTGTGGCAAGGAATTTAAGCCACTTGTGAATACGCTCTAAATTTTTCTATCAACCATCAAGTATTACATTGAAATATATACCCATTTTTTGGATTCTACCAGTTACGAATGTATCATCCTATCAGAACAGGAAGCAACCTATGGTCGGTGTCCCACTATCTTTTCAGTTGTATTTAGTGCACTAAAAATCTGCATAAAATGAAAATTTTTGTGATATATTAAAGTAATTTTGCAGCTCTGCAAGCTTGTGAAAGGTTTAGAGTTCATTCTAACAAATTGTATCTAGAACTTTTCATAGATGACTGGATGCTGATGAGGCACGCCAACATGTCATGACAAGTAGGAAAAAATTTAGTAGCGGGGAGAGGCTTGAGAATGTAGATCGTCATTTTGATAGTTCAGGAGCGAAACTGAGCCTTGGATGAAAGATCGAGGAAGGAAAAATGACTTTTTTGGCCTCTTGAAACAAGGTAGTTATTCAATCCATGCCCATTGCATGGGGTAATAACTTTAAAGTTAATCAGTATTTTAAAGAGGAATGTGTAAGTATTATTACTTCATGAATAAATGAGGCATACATGTAACAAAATTTTTTATCTCCCGCTCTTTGTCATCTATACATTTTCTGACATAGTACCTATATCCCATATCATTGCTCTATAATCTTAACCTAGTTGTAATAGACTTTGGTGACCAGCTAATCCATATACTCTTTTCATCATGAAAAATATGTTCAAATTATTAAAAATATCTATATTATCTTAAAAATTATTTGAAGACTGTAATAGCAATATTGGTTGCACTTAATCTATTTGATATCAGCTTTATTCATGTTCATGGATAAATCTATGCAACCCAATGGGCATGGATTTGTTGTCTCCAAAGTAATGTGAAGAGTAAATCGTCCATTGAGCATGACCAGTTTATATCCAATCATAAATTCATATAGCCTTATTAATGATAGGATTACTTAAAATAGGTGTAGTATTTTACACTCTAAATAAAATTGCACTACCAGATTGTCAACCTTTTAATGTCCATCTTATACAAAGTCCTAGAACAAACATATAACTTTAAGAAACTAATGTGTCAACAAAAAATAACACTAATTATAGTCTTAACTAAACCCACTCTTTCATGTACCTATACCTTCTCCAATTTTACATCATGTGTTTACCTCTAGCCAAAAATTAGTTGGATAGCACAATAGCTCATAGTAAATATGCCCGGTGCCAATTTTATGGTCATTAGATATAGATATCTATCACAGGAAGTCAATGCTACACATGCATCTTGACATTCTTTGCACGTCAAAATGGATTATGTCAAATCAACAATCAAGTATAATTTCAAAGCAAGTTAGTTTTCATGATGGAAAAGGTGGGTAGTATTTCTAGAAAATTTATCTAATGGCTATTATTGTATGATAACAATTAGAGTATACAGTAGTCATGCCCAGAAGTTTATGATTTTTGTGTGTATTTGTTGTAAATATTTTTTTGTAGCAAGACTTGTGATGATTAACATGGAGACTGACCAAAAAGAGTAGTCATGTAGTAACACTAAGATGGCGAAGAGTTTCGTCGTCTGATTAAACCTTTGTCTTAGAGTTATCTAGTAATCAATAAGTGTTCCTTTTTTGTGAAAAATGTTGGTTGAGGGGTTCTCAGTTGCTATTTTTTCACCATCAGAAAATTGTCCAAAATAAACTACATAAGGTTTGGCCACTTAAGAAATAAAATATATAAAGAAGAACAATAGCCATCGGTCATTTAGGAGAAATACTTAAAAATATAAAATATATTCTAGCTGTGGCCAAAGTATGCAACCTATGAAATTTGGATGATTTTTTTTTGTTATTGTTTCATCCTGGTTCTATATACATACTTATAAAAAAAACTCTAAAATAACTTGTTGTAAAGCAGCCCATGAACTGTGGGCGCATTCTGAAAATTATTCCCAAGCTAAATGCACTCCAAGAAATTAAAGAGGGGCGGCCGACAGGTGAACATCCGAGAAAAGAAGGAAAAAAAGAAGTGGGAAAAAAAGGGGAGATGGTGATGGACGGGGATGCGCTTGAGATGTGCGTGCGTGCGTGCATGCATTGGCTAGCTTAGCCCAGCCCCCGTCCATCCATCCATCCCGAACATCACCCCACTCCAGGAAAGGGCGGAAGGAAAAGGCGGGATTATTTTGATAGGTGACAAAAGGCGGGCAGGGGAGAGGGAATCCGTCCCCCCCATGCGCAATCGATGGATGTATCGCGCGCGGCAACCTACTGCTACTCCACCCCCACCAACAAGCAGAGCAAAGCAAGAGCGGCAGCGCAAAGAGGTCAGGAGACCTTAATAAAGGCGCTAAGCCTTAGTAATTAGCTAGACACTTTTCCTGCGCTGGTAGGTGCTGCTTCCCCCGGCCCGGCCCCTTCGTTTCCCATCATGCGGCCCCGTTGCCGCCGCCCGCCCGCGAGCTCGATCGCTACCTTTCGATCCCTTTGCTTGCCGGCGGCTGCCATGTTGTGAGAGGTCTCTTCATGCATGTGGCCAATGTCGCGGCAGCTACTCGTGCTCGTCCGATCACTTCCTGTTGGTCCTAGTGCTACGTGTCGCCACGTCCATGTGTTCCGCTGCCTTAAGCCGAGAAGGCGGGCGAGGGAACAGAGGATTAAGATGGGGGCAAGTGCGGAGGCGCAAGCACACGTGCGTCCGGCTCGGAGCTCGGCCGTCGTCATCGATCGCCCGTGCCGCGCCGGCCGGCGGGCGCACGAGCGCGGCGCCTCGATCGATCCATCAGCGCGCGCGTGTTCTGCTTCTATCTACTACCTGATAGATAGGGCCGGCGTGAGTGGGCTGTGGCCGGGCCGGCCGGCCTTTTTTCCTTCGCGCCGCAACAAGCGTCGGAGCGAGCCTGTTCGCTTGGCTTATCAGCCACCAGCCAGCAGTACTTCAGTCTCACAACAAATCAGCACCAGCCACCAGCCACCAGCCAGCCAGCAGTACTTCAGTCTCACAACAAATCAGCACCAGCCACCAGCCACCAGCCAACCAAACAGGCTTACTCGAGCGTGCGTGTACGCGTTGCGCCGTAGGCCCCAAGCCTCTAATGATTTATTTACGTACGTGTGGTATGATACTAGCTAGCTGCACGCTGCAGAAATTAAGATTTGGCTAATAATTCTATGCCTTGCCTCTCTCCTTTCCTGATTTGGGTGTGTGTTTTTTTTTAAAAAAAAAGAAAAAACACCCAAAAGAGTGTCTTATGTATAATATTTATCAAGAGAAAGAACAGCTGCTACAAGAGAGGGACAATTTGACATAAAGCGATATCTACAAAAATAAAACTACACCAAAAAGTTTTCTGGCCGTCTTAGGATTAGGGAAAGCCTCGTCGTAATTTTGAAAAAACAACACCAACGTAAGCCTATGTGGGCCGTCAGTGAACCTACCACTCTCCTCCATTCTTGTTGCGAAATGCGAAATCCAGCAGCTCCTTCAGATTGAACGCAAGGTGGGCTGCCTTTAGCAGATCTCTCTCTTGCACCCTCTCGATCCATCGGGCCCATCACTACAAGTTTCGCACGCTTTCTCTATTTGCTGGTCATCTGCCTAAACTTTTTGATTTCTTAATCTTTTCTTCTCTGCTCAGCAAAATAGCACAACAATCTCTGGCTCAAGACGTACTCAGCCTGTGTTTCTGTTTGTTCTCCTTCGTTTCCTGTTGTTGGACAGAGTCGACATTGCTTTTTGGTATAACAAATAGGAAAAAACGACAACATACGCCCATCTTTTTTCCAGCAACACGCTTCTATATCATGTCCCTCATCAGTACTTATTTGAACAACATGCAGGAAGCTGGGTGATCAAACAAATTCTATGTTTCTTTATTTTTGATCATAAAAAGATATTGGTTCCTTTTTCTTTAATTGGAATTAAAGAATTGAAAAAAGGTAAAGCCATTGGAGTAGTAAAGTAGGTATCCATTGTTCATAATTTGATTATTATAGTTCTCTATTCAGACTGCAATAAACATATATGATTATTGCAATTTTTTGCTTTCAAATACTCTTTTCTTTTGTGTGTTTCAATAAGAAATTTGAATTGTATTCAGTAATTTTAAAACTACAAATAAATAAGGAATGGATTGAGTTGAAATAATGCTTCTTTCATAGTGAAGCCAACACTAGTATTGTCTGCCTGTGTGCGAGGTATACATAATCTACTCAGGCAAGAACAATACATTTGATTATATGATGAGAGTATGACACATCCGCAACTAGAAAATAAATGCCATTAGGACACAGCAGGAAGTAAAAATATGTCAGGTTAAGTTAATCAAAGTAGTCATGCTTGTGCAAATCAAAGTACCAACTGAATTGGGCGACATATATATTTAGTCACAAGTCAACTAACTATGCTGTTGATTGCGTCACGTCTATTTCGTCACCCAGTAATAAACTAATGCTGACCATGTATCGTACCATCTGATAGCTTGATAGTAAATTATTTATATCATGATTAACAATGAAAATTATATCTGTAGTTCCATATACGTCGACTGACACGCATGGCATGAATGCAAGTGACATTGTGCTAGAAAATAATGGTACTCTAGCAACTATTGAAATACCTAGAGCGATAATATCGAACAGTAAATGACATCAGGTCTACTCATTGGATCTAGTACCAGTGTAAACAGTGCATGTTTTGTGTATTGTGAAACTACATCTTACTATTAGTGATTGGAGACTCATTTTGAAGTCTCCATATGAAGCCACCTAGAATTCTAGGTAGACACTGTGTAAAAAAACGAGAAATCAAAGAAGCTCTTGTTAGCGTCTCGGTTTAAATTTATTGCTCTTGTTTCTGTAGCGGTTAACCTGCCTCCGAGGTGATTTCTGTGAGTCTAGCTTGAATCAGGTTATTCTTCTCCTCCCTGTTTCTGTCGTTTGCTATGTCTGTAACCTGAACTTCTGGGATTTCCGTTCGGGTAATAGATGGGGAAGCCTCGATTAAAAAAAAGTCTTAGGGCCTGTTTGGAACGTAGAAATTTCACATGAATCGTGCAAGAATTTCACAGAAAACAGTTCAATTTCACCAAAAAAATGCAGGAATGGAAAAAAAATCCCACATTCCAAACAGGGCCTTACTGTTTATCAAGACACGTGGTAACTAGGCCGTATATACCATGATCTAAACACTGGTTAAATCATTCATGACCTAGAAAAAGCCTCATTTCAGCCCTTGCAGAGATACCTGACGGCGATGAGATCTAAAAATGAGCTCCAGAAACAAGATTGTATAATAAACTTGTACTGCCCTGGATGTGCTCACATCGCATTTCTGACCACTTCAGAAACAAAATATGCTCAGAGAAAGCCAGACAGGCAGTCAGGCACATCAATGGAATCATGATTTTTAACTTGTGCCAACAAGTTAAACAATCAAACATGTGACAGAGATGTGTGGTTCATAGCTAAGGACGTCTCCAGGTCCAGCTACACGTCAAAGAAATCAAGTGAATCGTATGTACACGCATGGATGCAGACTCCTAGCTAATCACACGTCCACAAATACGTACTCAAGAACAAATCAGTAGTACAGAGACTCAGAGAGCACAACACTAGTTAACTTGTCCCAAGAAACGGATGCATGCATGATTAGTCATAACAATTGATTGACGACAGGCAAGCAGAAGCAGCTGCTAAGATCTACTTTGTTCATATCTCTTTTTGCATCCAAGATCTGGCAGTGCATCCAGATTCAAGTAGACATGTACTTTAATTTGCAATATCGACTGCAGCAGAAATTGTCAATGACTTTCTGTCTCACTTCCTGCATACTATATATACAACATTATTATTTGATCTACTATATGGTTTTCTACTTAATACCACTTGAATTTCAATTTTGCTATTTATATTTTGGAAAAAGGCTTTTGTACTGAGGACAAGAGACATACTGAAGGTACAGTTTACAATGTGGCTTTAGGAGTTGTAAACTGTTCACTGTTGCTTGATGACATATATAAGAGCATAGCAAAAGCACCAAACTAGAGATGCCACTAATATGTAGGAACGACATGGTTTGACCAGTAACAATTTGAAGGGCTTTAATTTATGGGATAACGGTACTACCTATGATTGACTCTTTTTTTAGTAGTGACTTAGGAGGGCGTTATAAGTCTGACATGGTCAACAAATAAAACGAAAAGGTATATTCATCACAAATAATAAAAATGAAATAGAAGAGCCAATGAATCAAGCCACAGATATTCCCACAAGAACCAACTTTGATTCTCCTTGGTTAAAGATCAAAGAAGGCCAATACATTTTTCTAGTCTTCATTAATGTACCATTGATATCATGTATGCATATATGTATCTATGCCAAATCCATGGTCAGAACATGATCAAAGAAATAAACTAGAAGGGAAAATAGTAATGGAAAATAGGAATACAGTAGGGAATAGGCTTGCTCTTAACAGTTCGATCTTTCTCCCCCTGCTACCATGTCTACTGTTCCTTTCTGAACTCTTTTGTATATGTCTATGATCTTACGCCATTTGTGCTGCGTCTAGGCTTCAAAGCCTCGTCCTCTTGTGAATTGATGTGTAATCCTGGCTGTTGTTCGCTTGTGCTGACCCTGGTGGTGTCTGGTTACCGTCAGTTTTGTAGCTGAAGCAAGAGGCATCCAGCACACCAGATGGGCTCTCTGGAACTGAAGGACTCACATTGCTGCCTTCTCTCTTCACTAATCCCACCTCTTGCATTGCTTCATGGCATCTCCTCACGTTGTCCTACGAATTTAAATTCGTATACTTTAATGACAATGTGCTTAAAAGAATAAAAGTTCAAATGGTAGCTTTAAACCTTCAAAGTGAGAAGATGCACACCTTATCGACAGGGATGTTAGAAGCTATAAGAGCGCTGCTGAAGTCAAGAATGTGATTCTCAGCAGCTGCTGATAGAACCACGGCTGCTGCCACCTCAGAAGGTCTGAACTCCAGGAACTTGGTTGCTGCAAATTTTCAAATACACACACAGATGTTCTAGTCATATAAAGTACTGTTCGTTTATGGAATTGACAAAGTGGGTAAATCCAACTTATCCATGAATCAGTATAGTCTACCTTCCAGAGTGCCAAGGATGAGCTCAGTGCACCGAGAAGCAAATCCGCAACTTAACGGCATTCCCATGGTGAACTTGTCCAGGAAATAGCTGATGTAAGAGAATGGGGTCACAGCTTGCATCCTCCATTTCAGAGAGTTCAGAACAAAAATCTCCACCTTCTTAATAGCTTGTACGTCGAACTTATAATTCTCACTGAAAACCTGTTACGTACCGATAGAATTTTTAGAAAGCTACCATCCCTCAAACATGGAAGCAATTTTATGTAATGCTATTATATTTTCTCCACCTGCAAGTCTATACACCGAGGAACCTCGGTCTCCTCCATCTTGGCTGCAATGAATAGGCAAGCAACAGAGACCAGCTGCTGCATCCAGGGCTTGTCAGCCTTCACCAACAAAAACTCACATAAGTTTTGTGTCACACATTCGTTTCAAAAAAATAAAAATAAAAGTCTAAGGTCTCAGAAAATCGCATGCCGATTGGTCATTAACTTAATAAATAAAGGGATTCGAGTACACTTGCAGAGTTAACTTACTTGGGGTTCATTTGAGGAGAGGAACCTATCAAGATAGTTCACTGAAAGGTAGAAACACAGTGGTCCGAAATTGTGATGAGCATGGGCCTGCAGTACAACATGAAGGGACAAGACAAAGTAGTACAATTCAGTTGCTATATATGCAAGACAAAAGCTTAGTCAAGTAAGGGCAAACTTGGAGCCAATAGAACAAAGGCGCATTCTGCAAAAAACTCGGAAACATTAGCAATGGAACAGGTAAATAAAACATGAAGGCATCTTAGAAATCTTAGAAACGCAAGCTCTAGTAAACATTCAACGAACTAATCAATCCGAAGGAGAGATTCTGCAATCGATTGTTTGATGGCATTTTCCTAACCTTGTTGATCCAGTCAATGGCAGCAATCCTCCAAGAGGACACCAGCCCTCCACTGTTCAACCTCTCGAGGTAATCCCCCGCTGCAATAACATCAGTCAGTTGCTCCTTTTCCTTCGCCATCAGGGATGCTATAACCTCATCGCTCTCCAATGGAAAGACCAGGAAATCAAGGTTCGCCCCCAACTCCGGCAGCTCCCCCTCCTCGTCGCCATTGCAGCCAAAAATGGCGTCCATGCTCTCTTCACACAACAGGGACGACGGGGAGGCACCACCGGCGCAGAGGAACCCCATGGCGAGGTTGCTCCAAGAAATGGTGGCTAGCTTCTTGGCAATTCTTGGTCTGGGAACTGGTAGCTATAGAGGGATGAAGATTTCAACTTGTTGGCTATGGCATTGTTGTGAGATGGAGTGGTCACCAAATCGACTATCTATCCGGTCATCTATTCTTCCCTTCTCCCTCCCTCTCTCTTCCTCTCTAACCAGGTGAGGAAGATGGGTTTTGATGCTTGTTGGAGGTGTGAAGGCGAGAGAGGGGCTCCCGTTCGTTTTATAGGGAGGTGAGGATTTGTGGCGATTAATGTTTGTGGCTGTAGCAGATCTTTTGGGAATTTTTTTATGTACTGCTTCACCCGCTTGTTCGTCGTGAGCCTGAAAATTAATGTTGAAGCTAGCCTGTTATAAAATCCTGCGTGTATGCTCTGGAATTAAATTAGAGTATTGATATGCTGCCATTGCTGTGGGCTGTGGCTGCCAGTTTTGGACATTCATGCTTTGTATGTGCTTAGACCTTAGGGATGGTAGCAATTGATCAAACGGTCACTACAAGTTCTTCAATATAATCTTCAATGTCTACCAAGTAGTGCACCCATAGATGTGTGGTGTTTTGCTGTGTTTTGGATCTTCACAATATCTGTATTTGACCATGCATGGCTGTTGCTTGCCAACTATATTCCTTTTTTTAATTTAACATGCATGTTGAAAAGATTAGCAGACTCTGCATTCACCAACTTCCTTCCAAACAAGGCTCGCATCCCAATGGTGGTTCCAACTCATTTCTAGTATAAGCTTACTAAATACTAGAGATAGATATCTTTTCAAACAAAAAATACTAGAGATAGATGGAGGAGCATTGATGCCAAGAGATATGTTTCTAAACATGTGAGGAAAATCTTGAAGAAATGTTCATGAAGAAAGAAGAATCTTTGAATGGAGTTATGGAAACAAGGGTGTATTTGGATATAGAACGGCCTCTAGAGACGCTGCAATAAAAAATGACCAGGATCAACAGGCTACTTCAGCACTCATTTCTATATTCGTTCTCTTGACCTGTACTAAGAGTTCTGAGATGGATATCCTTTTCCTTGCTGGAGATTACAATTACAACTAACCCTTGCAGCTTGCATTCGCCTAAAATGTCATGCGAGATCTTGATCTCCCAGGTCCTTCGACTGACAGTAATTTCGCACCATCTTTGGCTCATGTTCGTAATCACCACAAATCTGGATCTCTTCTTCCATTTGCACCTTTTACTGGATCATGCCATATTTACCGCAATTGCTAACACTTCTTGCAATGCAGTGCCAGATTCATTATCATTTTGGTCCATCACATCACCCGCAAGGAAAATTCTAGGATCTTAGAGGAGTTCTACGTTAAATGCAACCCAAAGGAAATCGCTCTTCCTCTTTGAAATTGTTGTGTTGCATCCAACGATTTTCCTTGTCTCATTGGCAATCTGCTACCTTTGCATTTATTTGGACTCCTATTAAATTATTATTAGAATATTTTATATTTTGTATTATTCTTTTTCATCTGCATCCGCGGAGGCCTAAAGTTAGCCTGTCTTACCTTCACAAGTTGGCTCCGGTGACGATATCTGTTTCCTTGGCCAAGTCGACTTCATTGGCGCCAAAATGCCATGCCAAAAGCTTGTCCGATCTGCTGCTGCAGAAGACCTCTTTGACTGCAGCCCTTCGACTTAGAGCTATGCGTACTGCGTTATGCTTAGGCGAAAGCTTTGAGAAGGCATGAGGGCTCACCACGGCATTTTAAGTTTGGATTTCCTTCATGACCCATGTGTTTAGTTCAGTAGCGCATAACTACTACGCCACTATTGAGCATCCGGCAAAATGACTATTGTTTCAGGATTACTTCTTAAATGTCATGGCTTCACAAAAAAAAGAAAAATGTCATGGAATTATTTACCCTCATCGACTACGACATTATGGGATTTATGGCAGGCAAAACGGTACAAGTAGCATTGTCCGTCACGGACTCGCGAGTACATCCAGTTCGGACATCATCATATACCAGATTTCTCACGACTTTGGGTCTGCAGCATAATCTGATGTATTTTCTGCCTATTTGGCTCCAGTTATGGCATTCGCTATTCACCAAAAAGCATTAGTTCCCCTCAAACTTCGGATCCGCCATCACATAGTGATATGCTGTGACCAAAACAAATATGAAGACACCCACGAAGTTGATTAAGAAACCCAAGTCCTGATCGTCAAACATCTGCAGGGAAGACAACAGACGAATTTTGTGTCAGATCTCAATAGTCAGGAGAATAAACCCTTTGTGTCACCTCAAATTAACTGATGGTTGGCAATAAGCTGGAAACAGTGTAAAGTAAAAAAAAACATTTTACAGTAAGAACTAAGGCTATAAAACTGCTTCACATATAGCCTGAAGGAAAAGAGGCTTAGAAAAAGCGCAGCCTAGAATAAAAGCAAATTTCCTCCCAAACATGAAATTTCAAGGATTAAGCAAACTGGGAACAATAAGTGAAAATTGCAGCTAAATGCTGCACAAAGTCTCCATGAGATTATAGTCAGTCTAGTTAATCCAAGCTATACATCTGTATTTGATGTTTCCACGATGGATTTCAGTGTTACAACAGGCTCCCAAAAAAATCATTTCTATCAGATGTGAGAGACAAGTTAGGTTTCTCTTTAAGACTGTAACAAAATACATATGAACTACACCTAAAACGACCGAACAAAAAATGTGGAATGTCTAAGTAATCAACCAAACAAAAATGTGACAAGTAACCCCATTGAGTTACTTTCACAAGAGGAGCTCTTGAATTCAGATGCATGTCTTTCTTGCCATTTGCAACTTAACAGCAAAAGACATGTTTGTTTCATTGATTCTGGATTGTACCAGAAAAAGGCAAAGCAGAACAGATTGCCTGATTCTAGAATCTATTAGAATCACAATCTATTCTAGGTCCTTAGCCCCAAGTGATGACCATCCTTCTTCCTTTCCTTTTTCGATTCAGCCTATTTCTGGGTGTTTGGAGTTGCCACTAAAAGAATCACAAACAGAACATTCTCTGCATACCAAAATCAGTCCAAAATCTAGGATACCAAATAGCTATAAGTCTTATGAATCAGCTTTTTTTAATAAAAAAGCAGTTTTCCTAAAGTTAGAATTCAGAATCAGTTTTTAATAAAGCCACGCCAAAATCAAATAGGCGTCTTGCATTGGAGAACACCTGAAATTTGCTTAAATGAGGAAGAGGAACAAACTACAAAGACAGAGAATTGAGAACCATAAGTAATCAAATAGGAAGATGGACAGAGAATTCAATCGAGAGATCTAGATACGCTTTGTTAGAAGCATAAAATTTGCATCACAATTCCTATTTGGAAATATAACTTATTTTAAAATTCAAAGAGATTTGTGTATGTTGGCACTTGAGAACTCTTCAATAAGGTATACATTCACTTGAAGTACGCTTTTATCAGCACATCAATCAAAGTTTATTTGAATAGCAATGGTCACATGCACCTCCGCAAGAAGTTCACAAAACAACTCAAATTTTCTCCATAAAGCGCACCCAAAATAAATACTAGTTCCAGGCAAACAATCATTAGAGTTTTGAAAATTTATCATGGTGCTTATTGCATGCTCTCAAAAGCACAGAAAACTTGGAGAGTGATAAGAAAAATAAAGAAATGGGAATAAGTTTGTATTCATCACGAGTGTTTTTCTTTAAAACATCCACAATACACACAGTCACACACAGGACAAAAATCTCAGGTTTGTTATATCTGTATAGGTTATGAGTGAAGGCCAAATCTCTACCCACGATCTTCTATCATAAATGTCAAATTATACCTAAAAAAAGAAAACGTGAAAAAAGGAGGACAAAGGATTAATAACAAATTTTCAAAATTGCATCGCCAATGGTTGCCAGATTAATGCTCCACAACTACTGTGCAAACAGTAAGGTTTAATTGCAAGACAGCAAGGCTACTGTCTACACCAAATAAGGCGCAGGGCAAATATGATGCATTTTCATATCACTGTGGCAAATAAATCATTTTTCCCATAGGATATCCATTTACATTCGAGATCTTGTTTTATGTCTTATTCTGATTGGTTCGACACCATATCTAACTACTTCAAACTATCATATTTCCTTCCTTTACAAACTTTTTTTCTAATTTATGCCCTATTCTAATTGATAAACTGACACCTAAGCAGCTAAGCAAGACTCGCAACACCATCAAGCTCTACGGTTTCCTAAAAGAAAGGAGTTAACTGAAGGGGATGAGAGATCCTTATTTATCTTAATTAAAGCAAAAGGGTAACTGCCCAGAAACAGTGACAAGCATTAACTAAAGAGCAAGATACGAGGCCGAAAATAGATTAATAGTGTTGAGGAGTGAGAGCGGAAACCTCAGCAGCTGCATACATGGTTTTTCATTAGCTACTTGAGGTTTCCTTAAAGCATCCCAACTCTGATGCTGACACAAAATATATATGAGCTGCATCAGGAATACGATATGTATTGATTATTTGAAATAAGATGTAAATATATCATGATGCTGTCACTGTATAAAATTTTTTAAGCTGCACTCTTTTCCAGCATGCATCGAATATCGACTCTTGAGTACATGACCAACATAAGCTATAGGCACAAAACTGTATAACCTGGCCAGCTAACAATGACATGTTAATTGTAGAAACTTGTAATTTACATCCATCAGAGGAATGTAACAAAGATTCTATCCAGAAAAAGATGGAACTAAATTTTACAAAACAGATAGGAATGAAAAACTTGATTTACACACAGGAACAACAAAACAAGACAGATAACTTTTACAAGNCTAGCCAAATTGCACAATGTATTCTATGAAGAAGATGCACATGTGATGTGATTCGAGGGTTGTGACTTGGAACACAGACAAGTACAAAGAAAGAAAATGTTAAGGAACCTAACAACAGGTGAAATCAAACTGCAACAGGGCATTTCGTATGAAGAGAGGAAGAAAGATAAGAATGAAGGAAACACATGGTTTCTGCTAGCGAAAGCTCAGATGTTTTATTGGTGAAGGGGATCAATGTGCAGATATCTCCCTTGTACACCCTCGATGTATCCAGTTTTAGTGAGGAATGGGGAAAAGGCAAAGAACTGAAAGCCAGACATATTCGAATAGCTAGGTGGATAGGCAAATATAAAACACTAAAGCACATCATATTATAAAATTACCAGAGTTTCTATTTAAAAATACAAGGAAACGTAGAATTGTTTTCACTGACCTTTTAACATTTTCTGTTCTCCCCAAAAAAATCATTGGGCTGATGAGGATTTCATTTAGCCATGAATGAAGGTGCATAGGAAAGGATATAACCAACTTACAGAAGTATTTAATGCATAGGTTAGCAATGATGAAAATAGAACACCTTGGTGAGAAATAATATTGCTTTCATGCATCTCAAAAGCACAGCACATTGGACAATGCAACAACAATAATGATTATAATGTCAAACAGAATAAGCAGAAAAACTGTGGCATTGATACTTTCCGTGAATCATCCATAATACACACAAAATAAACTTGTGACTGTCACCGCTGATATATGTTATATATGGAGTTACTAGTTAAAAAACAGAAGACAAAGTTATGTCCAAAATTTTCTACCATAAATGTGAAACAATACCAAAGAAACACAATCAACGAAAACTACGTCATCAAAGCTGTATACAATTAATCATAATTAAGAAAAGTAGTTTATGGTTTCTTTACTATTAAATTCAAGTGATGTGCTGCCATGAATCTTGCTTCAGTGCTTCCTTGTCACTAGCTTAATGCGCAATAACTGATGTGCCACTAGTAAGAATCAATTTGGAGGCAGCAAGGTCTTTGACACCAGCACCACATCAGGTACAGGGTATGATTCATCATCTCAGTCGCAAAATTGAAAAAGAAAAAGAAAAGAAAAATCATTGATGCCTCTTCTTTAGTTGAAAATGCAGCTAAAAGCATGTAGCCAAGCATACTAGCAACATGAGTCTCTCCATAATCGTGTAAAATAACAGAGCGGGCTCAGAGAGAGATGAGAGTTGCATAGCTGTTGGAAAGCGTGAAGACAACTGAGAGGGAAGGAAAGTGTTGACAAATGAGCAAGATAGGTCATAGGGGGGACAATAATTGTGAGAGGGCATGGGAATCAATGCCTCTCTTGGTCTCAAGCTAGAGTTTCATGAGATACTCAGGGCGTATCCAACGGCCGTCGACGTAGCTGGTTGACTAGGCTCGGTCGGAGCTGACGCGGAAGAGAGAGCCAGAGAAAAGCAACTCGCTAGCTAGTAGTTCGGCGCGCGCGGAGACATAAATGCAAGCAGAGGATGGGCCGTTGCTGCTTCTTTTGCTCAGGACACCAATCAAAAGAGTGGACAGACAGAAGCAAAGAGATTAATTAATCTCTGGCCCGTGGACCACACAAGGCACCGCTCCATGTCAGCTGGCGAAGTCGCCAACACCGCTGCGGATGCCCTCATGGCTTCATTGGGTTGAATTCTCACAGCATAAATGTGTCATATATATGGAGCCGTGCAAAAAAAAAAATGTTTTGCTTGTTTAAGATAGACATGTCCTGACATTCCTATAAACAGTCTAGGGTATTTTAAAAGCTGCATTGGCACCCATCGTGCATCAAATATCAATTATGAGTAAACAAATAACTTTAGGTCATGGAACACCTGTATAATCTAGTTTGATTAGCAATGCCACGTTAATCGCAGCAAAATGTACTAGCTTCACGAATCAGGATCATCAGAGGAGCATAGCAAACTTATTCCCAAGGAAAGAGTTAATTGATGGATTGAGCAAACAGCAATTTACAAAAGAGAAACTAGGTCGCTTTGCACACAAGGAACTACAAAATGATAGCCCACAGAAGAGGTGATAAGCACAATTTCATAGGGCAAGCGCTAGTAATATGCTACTATGGTTTCACCAGTGAGTCCTAATTATATCTATTCGCCCTTTGCCAAGCTCTACAGTGTCAAATTTAGCCGCTCTTAATTATTCGGTAATGATTAGTTCAGGTGTAGGAGGACATGAAATCCGCAATTTAAACCGAAGTTAGCATTCGTATCACCCCTAAATGGACTGAACTCGAAAAATGGCCAAACCAACAGATCTTCTCATCTATAGCATGTTGTGTCCAACAGACACATTTGTTTATAGCATGCTGTGTCCAACAGACACATTTGTTTAGTACATCCCTGTTAAATTCTACCAATATCTATTTTTTTAAAAGAACTACCATCCATCACGTCCTGCGAATTGCCATGTAACACCCCACACAGTGCTACTCGAATCATGAATTGGGACCCAAATAAGAAATTTCTCAATCTAACAACAAGCCACAAATGCGACCGCGTAACAAGATGACACTAGGAATTTGGAGCGCAGGTGCAATGAACCAAGAGACTGCGAAGAAATCTACCGGATTGGGCGAGATCAAGCCGCAACAACGCAGGGCCCCAGATCGATAGAGAAAACAAAGCAAGGGAATGAAGGAACACAGAGTCCCAGACGACTTCTGCAACGGAAGGGAATGGAGAGTGAGAATCTTCCTACCTTGGATGTGCGGCGCCTCCCTTGTGTCCCCCCGATCTCCCTCTCCCTGCGTCGCTCTTAGTCTTGCCTCCGGGCCTCCGGCGCGGACGGAATCTCGTGCGCTTCCTCTGCCTCGAGTGCGTTACGGGGCTTCAACAGGGAGGCCCATCACAACGTTTATGGTTGTAACGTCCAACACCGAGCACCGTCGAATAGCAATCCAACGGCGCACAACTTCCTTGCGGCCCAAAAACGAGCCCAGGAAAGCAAAGATCCCACTCAAAATTAAGATTTTCATGTGGTTAATCTCTCAAGATGCCATTCTGCCCAAAGATAACATGGTAAAATGTAACTGGCAGGGAAGCGAGAAATGTGTGTTCAGTAGTGAGAATGAAACTATCCATCATTTAATTATTGGGTTAATTGGATATATGCCATTACAATTGATGTGATTGGGAGATTTGCCATTACTATTCATGATATTGTAAATTTGCCATTACAATTTCGCGAATATCGGAGATATGCCATTACTTACCTTTTCATTGTGTTTTATAAAAATCATGGACCAAAATACCCCTATCTTCTTCCCTCCTCGATCCATCCTCTGCATCATGTCTATCCATTGCCGGCCGCTCCCCGAGCCTGTCTCCCCGGCCGGCTGGCTGCTGATAGTGCACGCCACATGGGTCGACCCGTCGAGCACGCTGCCTCGTGGTGCCGTCCGCACCTCGTTCGCGACACACACTTGGCTGGCCACTCACCGAGCCCACCGCTTCGGTCGGCCGTCCACTACTTGCGCGCGCAGTTGCCTCGAGCCGTGCATTGGCTCGCGGCTGCGCTGTCTCCCTGTTGCCCTCCCTCCCGAGCATAGCAGGCGCGCGGGCACGTTCGGCGCCACAGTTATGGACTCACAGCCCAAGGCGGACGACGCAATCAGATTCAATTCGCGGCAGAGGCAGGAAGGCAGCAGGCGAGGCTGGGAGAAACGTCAAACGTCCATGCGTGCATGCTCTCTCGGCTCGCCGTTTCACCCAATCAAAACAAGACGTGACTCGCGAGTGCGCGGCAGCGGATCCGGCGGCAGCATGGCGGGGCTAGCAGGCACAAATCAGAGCAAGCAGCTAACCTCGGGCATAGGGTGTGATTGGTTTCTTGCACTAGCGCACGCCTGGGCAGGAGATATGCAACACCAACCTAAGCCAGCTTTAGACAATGCAAATAGCTCTTGTTTGGTTGGGTGGACAAAGCTTAGCCTGGCTAAGATTGTGTGTGTTTGGTTGCCTGCTTTGTGTGGTTGTGTTCACCTCCTTTTTGGTTTGGTGAGTTGAACTACCATCACCACTCCACCATGCAAGCTAGCAGCAGCTCTCCCTCCGATCCATTTATTCTTGCTGCAGCAACTATCCGCTATTGATTCTTGTTGTTGCAGCATCTCAACCACCTCCCTCCATCAATTCTTGTTGCCGATCCAATCAAACCACCAGCCGCTATGCCACTTTTGTATCCAAATCCACCACCCAATTTCCTGGATTTGTGGGAAGGGAGGAGTGCCGCTTGGCCTGCCTCTGTACTGGTCGTTCCTGCTCTCTGGCCAGCACTCCGGCCGCTCCACCAGTGCCACCGCGCCCTAGCTACTCTCGGTGCCGCCGTCGTCCTCATTGGCGCCGCCACTCGGCTAGAAGCCGTGCCTCTACTACACCCGCAGGTACTGTAAGAACGGCAATGCTCAACGGTTCATCCACGACGCCACCACTCTCGCCGGCCAAAGATGGCAGATGGCCCCCGCCACCATGGAGCAGCAGTGCCGATGAATATGGCCTCCAATTCCAGTGAATGAGTAGCAGCATTAACAACCTGGGTGCGGTAGAGCCAGAGTCACGAGGCAGCCGTGTCATCGTCCAGATGTGTCCGAGCCACGACCCTCTGCGCTAGATGCGTCGTCGGCGACGCCTTCAATCGAGAGCCGATGAGCTTTGTTGGTGCGGCCGAGCGGTGAAATCGTGGAGGGAGGTGAGCCGAATCAGTTTTTGGGCTACGGATGCCTTGTGCAGGCTGCATAAGCCAGAAACGCAATTGGAATGGGTGCCCAGCGATGCAGGCCGTACAAGACCTTTTGCACTTCATAAACCTGGCTAACAGTATGTGCAGGCAACCAAATAGATGGAGCCTGCATTGCATAAGCCTAGCTAGCCTCTTGTGCACCCAACCAATCACTACCATAGCAGCGTGACCTCCAGGTCCAATTTGCCTTGCCGGGCCAGCGTGGGGTCTCCAAGCTCCATGCTTGCTTGGCCTGGCCCACCCACAAACTGACAAACACCCACACGGCCACACCTAAAGTTCACTGGAGATGAGCAATGCCGAATAAAAATGGCTGAGAGAAAAGGGAGAAAGAAGATAGAATGTGAGGTTGAAGAAGATGGGGGCATTTTGGTCCACAAAAATTTAGAAATAGACTGAAGAGGTAAGTAATGGCATATCTCCAATATTTGTAAAATTATAATGGCACGTTTATAATACCATGAATAGTAATGGTATATCTCCGAATCGTGACAATTGTAACGGCATATATCTAATTAACCCTCTATTCTTTGATTGCACTATGGCTAGATATGTGTGGAGTTTAGTGGCTTTGGTTGTGGGGGCTCAGTGTAGACCCAATTTGTTCCTGAAATTTTGGTGCTGGTTGTCGATTTTTATGAAAAGTGTTGTTAATGCTCACATGGTTGGTCTGGCAGCCATCTGCTGGGCCATCTGGAGGGCTAGAAGTGCCATTTGCTTTGAGAAAAAATTCATTAGGTCTCCTACTGAGATCGTTTGTTCATCTTCATCATTCATATCTTTTTTGCAGAACTACAAAAGGAAGGAAAGGACCCGCTGGAGTCTGGAGCTGAAGCTCTCAAGAATGCCGCCCTGCAATTGCACCCCTAGGAGGAGGCCCCGGCTGATGACCCAGGAATGGTGTTGATCCGTTGATAAAGCCTGCCGATGGTGGGAAGCTGCGTTTTGACCTCTCCGTGCTCTTGCTCTGCTTTCTGGAGTGTGATGTTCTCTCTGTGACAGTTTTTGTGTGGCCCGGTGGAGCCTGGTAGCTGGTTCGTCTTTTGCTAGCTCTTTTTAGTTCTTTTTCAGAGGTTGTTGTTCCTGGTGGAACCTCTTTAAGTGGGTTAGGGGTGAACCAACGTAGGAAATAGCCCGCTATAGCTTCGCTATAGCCCGCTATTAGATTTTTAGGGGATCTACCGCTATGGTATACAATACTTGTCCGCTATATCCGATAAATGGGTTTTTATGAGATTTAGCGGTGCTAAATGTCCGCTAAAGAGGTTTTTGTGAGATTTAGTGGCGCTAAATGTCAAGTGGCGAGTAAATTTTAGTGGTGTCATTCCCCAAAGATGCAGTCAAAAGAATTGATACAACTAAATCAACATAAGGTGGACCCTAGATAACATATCATGGCCCGGTTGAGCATTTAAGAGACGTGTTAGAGTCTATTTTTTGGTGTTACACCAATAATGCTTATAATTTTGTATGTGATTATTGATTATTTTATCATTCCGCTAAATGATTTAGCTTTCGCTATAGCCAGCTATAACTTTCTATAGCTTTTAGAGAAAGTTTCCGTTAAACTTCATAGCCCGTTATTTCCTGCTATTTCCTACATTGGGGTGAACGGTTAATCTGAACAAAAAAACGAGCCCAGGTCTCTCCAACTCGCTCGTTGCAGCTCTCTGGTTCGCTCGTATTGGGAAAAGTTAGCGTCGCCGGGAGCCGCGCGTCCGCGCCAGCGGGTGCCGCCGCATCTCGCTTGCTACCGTATGCCGTGTTGGGGCTAGGGTTGGCCGTCGGGCGGAAAGATGGCCGGGAGTTGGCGGCGACGAGCAAACGCCAAACGGGCGGAGCTTTGTTTTCGCGGAGGCGATTGGGCTGTTTATGGGCCGCGAGGCCTTTTAGCGTTCCGCTCGTTTTTTTTCCTTTTTATTTTTTTTTCAGTTTTGTTGCTCGTTTCCTTTGATGCCTTCGGGGACAGCGGCGGAGGATGGAAAGAAATTGAGGTATGGCGCAGATGGACAGATGAAGCAACAAGATGCAGTATAGTACTTGCTAATGTCTAAAAGATTTAAAATTTTTCACAATATAGTTAAACTCAGTTGAGCATGTACTCATAATAAAATTTGTGGTATGGCAGTGACTATATCTTGCCCTACCGGACCCTCCGCCACTGTTCGGGGATGCTGCATGATAACTAGGCTCAGGGGGTGTTTGTTTTCCATCCAAATTATATAATCTAGTTTATGAGTCAAGGACACTATAGTAAAAAACCACTATGGACCATCCAAATAATCTCAAATAAGCTGCACATGGATAGCTTATTTCAGATTATTTAGTGATCCATAGTGATCTTTTACCATAATATCTTTGGTCCATAAGCTAGATTATATAATCTAATGGATAAACAAACAACGCCTTAGCGACGTCAGACGCCCCTCTCACGTTAGAGAGTTGAGGATAGGTGCATCACGTTGAGTTTTTGTGGACTTTTCCATTGGGCTACTAATGGGCCCTTGGCCCCTTGGGCATTCGAGCTGTTGATGGAATTTTTATCCATTTGACATCTTATGGGCTCTCCATTCCAAATTATCGGTTACCATAGTTTTTTTTTTTCCTCTAAATCGAGCCCTCTAATTTCAACAAAAATTTATACACAAATATTTTTTTAAAGACCAGTATAAACACAGACACTGACACGCACGCACACTCACCCCTATGAATACACGCACGCAAACCCTACCAGCACCTCCGAGAGACTGGTCGACTGTTTTGATCTTGAGATTGACGAAGTCACCATAGGCGCCTCATTATCGATGGGCACGTCGCTTACCACTAAAAGAAAAGTGACGGTTAAATCCTGGAATAAATCCAGAAAAATGTGACACTCATGTCGAGTCAGAGACTTGAACCCGGGTGGGCAGGTTCCACCACAAGGAACCTAATCAAATAATTTATGCTTGTTCCACTATACAAAAAATACATTAGTGTTCACAATAACAAATGAATACACTATCATACATATTTCAGACTTCATTTATAATGGAACTTATTTGATGTTGTAGATGTTGGTAAATTTTTCTATAAACTTGTTTTAAATTTACTTAGAACAAAACTAAAATAGTCATGGTTTGGAATGGAGAAGGTATTATTCAAAATTAATGACATAGTAGATGGACGAGATTACTGATATAGCAAATAGAGCTCAAAATGAGGTGGGGACAATTATACTATCCATTTAGCATGATATCTGGCACAAGTTGATTGAAGTCAAATGAGAGGGTGTTTAATCAATCTTGTGCTGGTATTAGCCTAGTCTTATGAGAGGTTTGCATACCTTCGTCATATCGGTGTTTGCATGCATCAAGCTATAAATCAAGGCTTTTTGTAAGACTTACAAGATCCTCCAACTGAGCTTGTAAAATGATCGCTGATGCTTGCACAAGCATAGAGTTTTGGCATTCACAGCTTCCAATTCCAATTCCGAATTCCGAGCCCCAATATCTACATCCAAACGCTACCTTGGTGATTTACCAAAACTCTATTGAGTGAAGACAGCAAAGTGCATTCCTGCATACACAAGTGGTACTCTACTTACATGTGGGGTTCTTTGATATCTCGGTAAGAAGTCAACGTACTGAGAGTATGAATTCTCTACTCTATTATATTCTGCAATTTGTCTTTTGTAGAATTGCCATACGTGCCTACCCCTAAAATTTTGAGTTTTTCTCTATTACTAGCTAATAATTTAACAAATTTTGTACAAAACCTAGAATATGTTAAGACTACCCTAAATTAATATCTTGGTTCCGCCAAAAATAAGGTGCAAACACTTTTATGCAATAAAGGTAGAAACACGTAAAAAATTATTGTGTACATCACTACATCTAGATACATTTTGTATGTGTAGATTTTTTTTTATACGTGCATGTTGACCCTTAATGATGTTTTAAGAACTGTAATTCAATCACTCGCGCGTGTTAGGCTTCTCATTCCCGCACATTACTATTCCTTTGTTGTCTTATTTCTCAATAATGGACAGTAGCAAAATCTGTTCCTTCTCAAACTACCAATTTCTTACTAATCTCAATTGACCTGACGTTTTCACAAATCACAACGTGTTCTCCGCTGTACTCAAGATCAGCACATGTCATTTGGCATCGAGTTTGTGTGTTTGTCTCCACTTCTCTGAGGCATGCTTAAATTGTAAGTTAAGTAAAGATTTTCTCCGTTTTCGTTTATTGTAATAGTTCAAATCTCTCAAGCTATTTATCACAGAGGCTAGAATAATAAGTAGGGTTTTGGTGTGATTCTCACTCATTTTCGCTGATAAGCCGCTTAAAAGCGAAAATAAACACATGACTTTGATATCTTTCCGTACGGAGGAACAAATTTGATGGAATACATCTTACATTTTTATCGGCATATGAGTGTCGCTCAAAGTTGCGTACTAGCATACGCTGTGTTTCTCGGCCGAACTTTTTTGTACGTACTTTGTTTCTTTCATCATGGTTTTTTTTAGATCATCTTTCTTTCATGGCTTATTGGCTTAGCTTGACCGTAGACTTTGACCAGCCGCACGCAGATTGCGCACACGAAACTGTATCTCGGGGCGCGTGCGGGTGTACGTGCGACGTGCCCAAAGTCGCCTACCGGCTACCCCCCCCGGCGCTAGCGGGTCAACCATACCACGAACACTCTACGGTGGCCCCGTCTTGCTCCACGGCCATACGCGGGAGCTGCCACCCCGAACCGACATGTTTATTATCACTGACCAGTGGGCCCATCCGTCGTACTGTTCTTTTGGGCCCACCGGTCATGTCCCTGGGGCCCCGACGTGGGTGTCACTCGTCCGCCGCGACGTCTCCAAAGTCCCGAGCCGGGCCCGCCGCCACGGGCAGTACCGGCACGGAAACACTTCCTCCTCGGGCCCCACCTGTCTGTGACGCGGAGCGGGCGTTCCTGCAGTTCAACAGGCCCAGCGGTGGGGTGGGGGGTGAGTGCCGTGACTCCTAACTCCGGTAGGCGCGCTCCCACCGCCGGGCGGCTCAAAACCCGCGCCCCAGACGAGACGACGGGGGACTTCGCCGGAAGGACAGCAGCGCGTTCGCGGACCCAGGCCGTCTACCGGCTCTCCGGTGAGCGATCCAGATCTCTACCGTCTCTCTTCTCTGGCCCCGCCGCGCCAATGGTTATGTTATCTCGAGTGTTCCTTTTTTTTCCCCCTCTTCATTATCGATCGGGGGATGAGGATTGGACTCCCTTGATATTTGATCGGATTCTGACGCGTTCCATGCTCCGTAGTCTGAATTGGTTGCTTGTCTTGGGGCTATATTGGTGTTGCAATGTGGGGCTTCTCACCCCCTACAATTCTGGGGCTAAATTGGTGTTGGGATTTGGGACTAAAGAATCGGCGAGTCGGGGAAGGAAGTGTGTCCACAATACGTTATCCTGTGCGTAGTGCAAATGTCGATGATGATGCAGCCCTGTACTGTGACTCTGTGAGGATGGCTCACTTTTGTGTCTGGTAATTTGGGCGTTCCTGCTACTTATTGATACGAAGGGATAAACATTTGTGACGGTATGATTGTTTTTCAGGACGTGGCCTGCTGGTCAGGTATCACCGGATAAGGGGGCAGTTCATTGCGAGGCGACCACGGGCTAGAGCCATGTTCTCCTTGTTCTATGGCCTATGGAAGTATGTGTTCACCAAGGACGAGTTCCGTGTTCTAATTCTTGGTGTCGAAAAGGCTGGAAAGACGGTAATTTCTCTCAGACTTTCATTTCTTGTAACAAGAATTTGATGCTTCTTTATGCTATCATGGTTTGCAGTTTTGATTTTACCTTAACTTGTCAACTCAATTAGCAGTTTCCATACCATGACCATGCTTCACTTCCTATTCTGCTTCTTGTGTTGTTCTATGTAGCTACATTGCATTGTGAACGCTTTAACATTGATCGAAAATGCGATGTATACATTCCTTTACCTATATAGACATGTTTCTGGAACTGGTGATGTAGACTTTGCTGGAGAAGTTGAAATCAATATATCTAAAGGGGGAAGGGCTTCCACCTGATCGTATAGTTCCCACTGTTGGACTTAACATTGGCCGCATTGAAGATGCAAATGCAAAACTTGTTTTCTGGGATCTGGGTGGTCAGGTAAGATTACTGGTGCATCATATGAATGCACTTTTTAGTGTCTCTGTTGCCAGAGTAACCTCTGTTATGGTTGATAATTGAATGTTGTCAACCTAATCTAGTTGGCATCATGAATACAAATTTTACATGTTATCTCAAGTTTTTTAATATCAGGGGCATGTGTTTTTATATCAAAGAACTAGGATGTGTAGCTCTAATCAGTAACATAGCATGCTTGCTGGTTCTGGCAAAAATAGAAAATTAGTTATATTCAATGTGGACTGAGAATTTCATTGTCAATTTAGTTTAAGTTGGATGTGAATTTTGTCGTGAACTGAGATCAAGAGATGCTCTGTTGACTTACTTACATTCAGAATTTTTGGATCATTTTCATGTCTTATACCATGTGCTATATGTGTGTTTTGCTAATTTGCCTGATAAAGGAGGTTATAGGAGAAACATGAGATGCGTGGCATATTTTAGTTATCTGTTATGTTAACATATATTTGATGTGGTAATTAGGAATGGGGTGACTGATAGAAAAGAATCACCTTCTCTTTGTTACAGGAAATGGAATTAATGTAATGCTAACTTCAGTACTTAACCCTATATGTCACCACATGCTAGTACTATAAGATTCCATGCTACAATTTCAATTTTTTTATACGCTTACCTGTTGGCAGGTTGGCCTACGCACAATCTGGGAGAAATACTATGACGAGGCTCATGCCATAATATATGTTATTGATGCTGCTACTGCATCATCATTTGAAGACGCCAAATTTGCTCTGGGTAAGTTACTGTTAATTGTGAACTACTGGTTTATTGCTGTTAGATCTTTTGAAAAGATATTGTTGAGATGCATTGCCTATTCTGATAAACGAGAGAACTCATTCTAGAGAACCTAACCTGAATTTCTACTTCAGAGAAGGTTATCCGCCATGAGCATTTGAGAGGGGCACCGCTCTTGATAGTTGCAAACAAACAGGTGATGGGTTACTTCCACTTTTCTGTAATGTCTTGAAGCAAACTTTCTTTGTGTTATATTTTGTGCCACAAGATATGTATAGTTACGATTAAAATATACAGTGTTTACAACAAACTGGGCACTGTAGTCAGAATAACATTCTCGACAGTTGCACATGCTGTGAGGCACAGGAACCTAAATTCTTATATTGCAAAGAGACTACACATAAAGACTGAATGCCAAATGTTTTGGCCAACTATTTTACAGATGTACCACATTGTCATGCAATCTAATAAATTTTCATATTCATCGAAACTAGAAAAAAGAGTGATACTGTCTTGTTTTTTCATGGTCCATTGTACAACTTTGACCACTTATTTGATAAAAACATGTTCTGAAATTTTTTGTCAGATCTTTTGAGTTCAACAACAAAAATTTTGATATTTTTTAGCAACCATAATAAATGCAGTCTGTGCCCTCTGAATCTAGAATGGAGGGAATGGTAAGGATTCTGAAAGCATGCTGAAGTTTCTAGAATTAAACAACATATACAATAATCACAGTCCAAATCAATAAAAAAGGCCCAAAAACATCACATGGAAATCAGTAATTATACGATCAGTTTTTGTAGAACTGGATCCATGTCCTATCACATTGTTTACTTCTTGTTTGCCTTTGTTCTCATGTTTTGACGTGCTTCTAAATTTCTTTGACCAGGATTTACCTGGGGTCATCAATGATGAAGAACTGGCTAAATTTCTGCATCTTAAAGAGCTGGATGAGAGGCCATATAAATTTCAGGCTGTATCGTCCTATGATGGGTAAAGCACAGAAACCCCATTGTTCCTGAGGCAGTTCAATTCAACACATGAAATTTAAAGAATTATTTGGACGCAAATAATTACGCAGTTCTCATGGAACAACTACTTTGAGGGTCATGCACTTTCATGCTCAAGCTTAATCGTACTTAGGGTTGAAAGTTAATTCTAATTACAACTCAAACTGAGAAGCCTTTAGACTGTTAGACATGACCCGCATAGTCTTTTAAAGGTCCCGTATATTGTTTTAATGTGGCAGTGATGCTCTCTTTGCAGGAGGGGAATCAAATCTGGCATAGACTGGCTGGTGGAACAAATGGAGAAAAGTAAACGTACAGAGACACTGCAGGCTCGTGCTGGTGTAGCTGGACAAATTTAGAATGTTCGTATGCCGTCATCAAATTGTTTTGTTAAAGAACAAAGCATTTGGTACGGTGGCATCTGTAGCGTTTCGTGATTGCAAGGATCATAATTTTGGACTGCCCAGAGCGCTGCTAGAAATATTTGAGGGTAACTCCTTAGGATGTGGAGATGGCGAAGGCGATTCATTTGGTCTTAATGAGTTTGACATTCTTCTGTACCTAAAGATCGTGAGCGTACATGCTGAGCTTTTCGTATTAGGGTAGCAGTAAGGAGGTCACTGAGCCATGTACTTACGTCGTGTTCGTTGTAAACGGTTAAACTGGAAAGAAAGACCAAAGAAAAAAAAAATCCATGTCATATGTGTGGAAGTAATCTCCAAGCATTGTTTTGGAGTTCGAATTTACAGCAAATTCAGCTTCCTTTCTGTTAGACTTCGAATTACTGCCTCATGTACTGTGGAGGTGGTAGTGGTACCGGGACTGTCATTCCGGGAGATATAACAGGTAATTCGTATCCCAGAAAAATTGAATCAAAAGCACGCTTCAACAAAAAAAATTATGATGATTATGCTTGATGTTAGAATTTAAGAATCATCGCATAAAGAAAGGGCTATTATTACTTCCCGTCGAGAAGCTCCCGTTTTTTTTTGAATAAATAAAGCTCCAGTTTCAGGAAACCACTCACCCTGAACCGTACATCACATTCTTTAACAAGGGGGCATCACATCTCAGATCGTTAAATCCAATCCCATTCAGAACGTGAGTGAATGAACTAAATAAAGCATAGGGCATTCAAAATCATCAGTGGGGCCTGAAATTGCTGACAACATAACAACTAAAGTTAACATTTCCTGTCAAACTTATGGCAGAGTTTTGCATGAGTTTCTCTCCCAGACGTGGGGACAAGGCTAACAGAGATAAAAACAGCGAAAGGAATTAGTCTTCAGGCTAGGGCTGCTGATGTTCTTCCTAAGCTGGTCCAAAGACGCTTCACTTCATTAGAGGAATGGCATGGACAACTCAGCTGGTTGCGAAAGAAAAAAGTTTGTCTACCTGAAAGAAACCACAGAAGACTTAGTCCAATTTCACAGAGATCTATTTGGGGGGCAATAAGTAAAATACAGGCAATATATTATAGAACAAACCAACAAAAACAGCCTCTAGTTCAATTCTGCAACACACTTTTCAAGAACAGGTTCAGGTCAATTTAAACTACATAACAGGACGAACACATTGGTATACAAGTCTACTCCCGAATGAAATTATTGTTTTGTTCTTTCTTCTCAGTGAAAAATACTGACAAGGAAATGAACAATGAGATATAGTTACAACTTACAAGGTGAACATCCAGAAATATTCAAGCTCATGCTATGCTAAGCACCCAAGTCCATTTCTATTCCATGCTATCACTAAGATTCTCTAGAACAATTCTGCATGTGTTTCAAAGTTTAAATGGTCATGAAACATATGGACTTATATTTAGCACACAGTCAGCTATAAGGTTACCCCCATTTCTCATTGCTGAATGATGTCAAAGCGGTACTAACATAAAAGCAAGCAGGTTGCATTATTCTCGAGGCCCTTTTTGCTTCAACACTATTTTTCATCTAACTAATAGAGTTAACGCAACTTGTCTTCTGTTTCCTGCACACTTAAACTTTGACATATCAAGCAATAATTCAAGAACTCATTTAACTGATAACGGACCATTTACCGTACATGCAGGCAAATTGAACCCAAAATAGAAATTAAACCAATGTATCCTAACAACAGCACTATGAATGTTGTTAACAGAAATAAAGGGAATATAGAACAGAGCTCATTAGTTAACACATGCACTCGGAAGCAGTCTATAACAAAATCATAACAGTATCAAGTATCTAATTCACAGTAGATTTATGTAATGATCAGTACCAAATCAATAATAACTTATCAGAACTAAAACATACATTTGCAGCCAAGTAATTTTATATACTAAGAAAGCAGAAGATAATTCACTTACTTGCTCAGCAACCTTTCCTGTTACTGTGCCAGGAAGGAACATAAAGTTAGCCAGTCCAACCACACCTCTGTGAAGCATTATTCCCATCAGCGAAATTCCGCAAATTTGGCAAAGGGCACATATACCCAAACTAACTGAGATACCACAAAGTTGCCTGCTCCGACACAACCTCCAGCTAAGTAACTACAGATACAAGATTGACTACAAGCCTAGAACTACTACATGACATTGACATAACAGGGACAGTGTGATTACAGCAAAATGAACTCTTGGAACAGCAAGGGTCAGCCCCTGAAACATCTGCTTCAACCCGGCTAATTATACAATACTTCTCTAGCTCCAGCAAACCATAACAGTTAGAGCATCCGCCCAAGATTGTCCACCCTCAAGAAGGGCAAGTTGTGCAAATTCCCCAATATATCCTCTGTTGCATCAACATCAATATGAAAGTTGCTCATATCAACCCTATCTTCAACCCCGCCAGCACCACCACTAACATTCACCCTGCCACTGCCATCTGTGGCCTGTGCTGCCTCATTTATGTTAATTCCCCTCACCTCATCGGCCCGTCCATCTCCACCATCCTCATCCCCAGCCCACCCTTCCTGTCCAAGCATGGACGAATCAATGCCGCTCTCCACGCCACCACCAAAAGAGCGTCTCCTAAGCCCCGCTCCAACCTTCTTGCGAGCGGTCGTCTTCTTGATCCTACCTCTAGAGGAGCCACCACGGGCACTACCAATCGGCTGCCTGCTATTGCTCCCTCCACGGTTCCCTTGGCCACTGGGAGCCGTGTTCCATGGGAACACCTTGTAGAATGGCTTCCAGTTGCCACCCAGGTCGGCCGCATTCGGAAATCCGAGGGGAAAGAACCCCCAGGCGCAGTGGTACATTTCAGTGCCCGGCACGACAGTGGGCGGGGTCGGGATCTCGGCGGCCACGAACCCGCGGCGGCACCCCTCGTTGGGGCACCTGAGGGCGCGGCCTACCAGGTGGCGCGGGTACTGGTGCACGTAGCAGCAGAACGGGCACGCCGTCCAGAACTCCGCGGAGTCGGGGGAGGCCGCGGCGGCAGGATAGGACGAGGGGGTACCGGTTGCTCGATTGGCGGAAGACGGGGGGCGGCGGGACGGATCGGAGAGGACGGCGTAGGCGTCGTTGACGAGGCGGAGCGCGACCTCGGCGCCCGGGTGCGAGTTGTGCGGGCCGAGGAGGAGCGCGAGGCGGCGGAAGGCACGGGAGACGGCGGCCGGGTCGGGGAAGGACCCGGGCGGGAGCTGCAGCACGGCGAGCGGGTCTGGCTGCCCCGAGGGGAGGGGCGACTGGGAGGCGAGGAGGACGTCGGCGACGGCGAGGAGCTCGTCGGCGCCCGGGAGGAGCGGGTCGGACTCGACGGCCCGCTCCGCGAAGCGCTTGCAGCCGACGAGGTCGCGCGCGGCGAGGAGCTTCTCGGCGATCTCCAGCCAGCGCTCCGCCTGCTCGCGGCCATCGGCGGGGCCTCCCACGCCGCCGCCGCCGCTGCCGCTGCCGCTGCCGCCGCCGCCGCCGCCGCCGCTCCCACCGACGGAGAAGGCCATGGCGTTTGGGGGAATGGGTGGACCGGCCGGAGGCTGCTGGTTTTGGTTTGGGCCGGCGGAGCGAAATCCTGGACTTTATGGGGCGGTGAGGGAGGGGATTACCGAGCGTTAATCACTCGCCATTTCTAGAGGAGCGCGATTTATTAATTCCCTCCGTTTGGACCGTATCCAGATTAACAGACCGTTGCTAGTGCGTTACTACAGTGACAGATCAACATACAGGTCAGCAGGGTCTGTCACCGAGATAGAAGTTCCATTCCAGATCCAGATTTTGGGATGGAACGGTTTCACTCTCTACCTATGAATGAAATAAAATAATTCTAGTTTTTTTGTTTGACAGGGAAGATCAGAACAAAATGGCTCAAGTTCCGTTAGGGCATGACGGCTAGGGTCCGCGTCTCTCACCTTACCTCACCTCTATCCTAACATGGAGTGCTGCCCCTTCGCTACAGCAAGAGAAACAGAGCGGAAAACTGTCACTTCACGCCAACCATGTGAGAGTGTGAGACGGCTACGTCCTGGCGATTTTTGGGATGACAGTCGATTTAGGATCTTAGGGTAATATTCTACTTTGGGGGTGGTTGCATTCTCTTGTCCACCAAACAAACACCCTCAAAAGGTTCGCACTAGTTTAGTCCTAGAAACAAACACTCTCAAAAGGGGCGCTCTAGCTCGTCCTCGAGCCTATGTGTCTTTGTTCTATTGCATAGATTATAATTTAGAAAAAGCATGGCCGGGACAATTTATAGAATTGTATAATTTGAAACAATATGTGTATATAGATTATATAATTTAGAAATAATATGGTGTTTGTTATTTATATAAGATAATTGTGTATATTATAAGCTATTTTGTATAATTTAGAGGGTGAACAAAGAGACCAACTTATGCTCTAAATTAGATTTGGCTTGAATCTCCAAATGTATGGCTATAATCTTGTTCTCAAATGTGCAGAAGAGCCACTGCAGGAGAGAAGTGATGAAATAAGTCTGATTACAAAGTACAAACCCTGACGAAATGATCGAAACAAAGCAACCTCGAGCCAAGAAAGATAAACGACGGGATTTCTTGTCTGGAACATCTGCTTCGTCTCATGGGAAGGGCATGGTGTGAAGGTCTGGTGCCTTTAGCGAAAGCTTTGCCCGGCTTCGTCCGGTGCCGCAACAGCCACGCCTGTGGGCGCGGCTTACCCTGTTGAGGGCGTTGCCTAGGTCACCAGTCTTTAAGCTTCGCAGAGTGAAAACTCAATCCGTCCTAGGGCGGATGGACAGTGGCAGCGTCTTGGCGTCGTACCCTTCTTGAAGGCGTTGTCTTGTGTTCCCTATGCGTATACATGGCCAAATGGGTGGGCCCGTTCGGGCGGCCCGAGGTTTGGCACGGCCCAAGCACGGCACGGCCCGTTTGCCGTCCAGGCCGGCCTGGGCCGGAGGAGCGGCACGGAGTCTGGCACGGGGCACGGCCCGTAACAACGGTCGGCCCGGTGCCGGCCCGTTAACCCCGGCATATAAATGTCGCCTCCGCTCCACTCCCCGACCCCATAAGGCGTAACCCTAATCCCCTCCGGCCCTCCCCTCCCCCGCTCCCCTCCGCTTCGGCGCCTCCGCCTCTCGCTCTCTCCTCTCTAGGCGTCGTTGCGCCGCCGCTTGCGCGATGCCGACGCAAGCGCCGCCGCCCGCTGGCCGCCTCCGTCTCGCCGGCTCGCCGCTCCTCCACCGTCATCCAGCCCCTCCCTCTGTTTCTCCCCGACTCCAGTCCCCCGTCCCCGACCTAGATCTACTCGGTCCTCGCCCTCGAGCTCCAGCCTCCAGTCCTCCTCGGCTCTCGGCGACCCTGTCTCTCTGGTGCTCCGGCAGCGCAGGTACACTCATCGTCTCTATCTTCAATCTCTCGCCGTCTCTATCTCTCTGTCTCTGCTGATCCTGATGAATCATGAATGCTTTGTAGGTCGTTGGCCGAGGATGGTGCTCACCTAGTGTGCATCATCCTCGTGCGGGTGCGACGCGCGCCGTTGAGGAGCCAGAGCCGGCGGGCGTCGGCCACGCCTCGGTCATGGACATCCCGAGACCTAGAGGCCCGAGAGAGATGGAGGAGGACTTGCTAATGGCCGGGTACTCTGAAGATGAGGCCACGGCCATCTTCGGTAACAGTCCTCCTGCTACTGATGCTGATGGTGATGGTGGTGATGGCCATGCCCACCTTGCCCATGTCCATGTCCCTGGCTCCATGAGCCCCACGGACACAGACACGTCATCGCCTTCACCGTCGCCTTCACCATCAGTTAGGAGGGGGCACAAACGGTCCAAAGCATGGTTTGACTTCGAGGAGATGGTCAAGATCGTGGACGGTAAGGAGATCAGATATGGTGCTCGATGCATCCATTGCAAGCACGAGTACTCTGGTAAGTCTTCTGGTGGCACTAGCCATTTGCTCCGGCATATGAAATCTTGCTCTGTGAAGAAGGAACGTTCTCGCCTTGCTCAGTCTGTGTTAAAATTCAACCCTGATGGCTCTGTTCATCATTGGGAATACTCTGCTGATGTTGCTCGTACTGAACTTTGTCGCTTGATTGCTAGAGAAGATTTGCCTCTAGGATTTGGTGAATCTAATGCTTTTGAAGAGTACATAAACCATGCTTATAATCCTAGACTTGCCAAGTGTTCTAGGCAAACCACCACTAGAGATTTAGTGAAACATTTTAATGAATGCCGAGGTAAGCTTAAAGTAATGCTTGACTCTGTTTCCTCTGTTGCACTTACTTCTGACATCTGGTCTGGTAATGCTAAGGAAGATTTCCTTAGTGTTGTTGCTCATTTTGTTAACTCTGATTGGCATCTAAAGAAAAGATTGCTTGTTCTACGGCTCATTGATGAGTCACATACTGGTGATAACATTGCTGAACGTGTTGCCATGGTTATAGAAGAGTATGGTTTAACGGATAAAATATTTGCTGTTACTCTTGATAATGTTTCCTCAAACTCTAAAGCCATGCATACTTTAACTCCTTTATTTGCTAGTTATATGTCTTTGGAGGGTGATACTGATGCAAATGATGAGGAATTAGAGCAAGAGCGAGCTCTGTTCATGCATCAACGATGTGCATGTCATATTATTAATTTGATTGTTAAATCTGGTTTGAAGCGCTTGAAGCCTTATCTTGAGGACTTTAGAATTGCTATTTCCTTTCTGAATTCATCAAACCAACGCACTACTGCTTTTAAAAGTTATTGCATGAGCATGGGTGTTCATCCTCGTAAGTTTGGGTTAGACATGGATGTTAGATAGAATTCTACTTACTTGATGTTGAAGGATGTTGTTCCATATAAAAGTACCTTTTCTGTCTTCATCAAAACTCAATATCCTTTGCGTGCTGATGGGCAACCATTGCTTAATGATCAGCACTGGTATGTTGCTGAAAAAGTGCTTGAATTTCTTGAAATGTTCTATGAGTCCACAGTTGCTTTGTCTAGTGTTTATTATCCAACATCAACATTAATGTTGCATCATATACTTGACATTGCATCCCATCTAAATGCTTTTGAGAATGATGAGTTGCTAAGACATGTACTTGTTCCTATGAAAGATAAGTTTCTAAAATACTGGAGGAACATTCCTATGCTATATGCCTTCGCTTTTATTCTGGATCCTAGAGCTAAGATGAAAGGTTTTCACAATATTCTTCGCTTGTTGTCTAACCTTACTGGTACAGATTATTATAGGTTCCCTACTGAAGTCTGTGGTAAGTTGACTAAGATTTATACTTTGTATGAGTCTAAGTTTGGTGGAGTGCGCTTGCAACGACAACAACAACCAACATCAATGGGTACTGGTAAGAAGAAAATGAATTGGGGTAAAATCTTTGGTGGTGGTGATGGTGGCTCTAGTTTTGGTTCCTCTTCTGCATCTCAGCCACCTCTTCCTCCATTGGGAAGGAGAACAAGTTCTACTACTTCTTTTGCAGCTAACATTTCTGAGCTTGCATCGTACCTTGATAGTGATTGCATCAACCAATATGATGATGATTTTGATATTTTGAGCTGGTGGCACCAGCACAAACAATCATTCCCTATTCTTTCTATACTTGCCAAAGATGTACTAACAGTTCCTGCTTCCATAATATCATCATAATCTACTTTTAGTCTTGCTAGCAGGGTGCTTGAGGAGCGGCGGCGGCGACTGACAAGTGAAATGGTGGAGATTCTGTCATGCCTCAAGGATTGGGAGCTGGCTGATATGCAAATGCAGCACAATGTGGAGAAGGACATCAAAGAACTTGAAGCAGCTTTTGACTCCATGTTCCTTGATGATTGATGAGTCACTTCACTTCTTTAGTTCTGTTCTGTTCTATTCTGTTCTGTTAATTCTTGTAAATTAGGACATTATGGACTGTAATGAGTTGAGAACTTAAGACTTAAGCTGGGCTGTACTCTTTTTTCCTTTCTAGGGTTTCTCACAAGGGTGAGTTTTACCTAGAAAGGTTTTTAATGAGGCAGCCATTCCAAATAGCTCAAATAAAATTTCCATTTTGATCAATTTGTGAGTTGTTGTGAGTGACTTGTGAATTCTAAATCTGTTCTTGAAACTAAAAGTTGAAACTATCCATTTTGATCAATTTTGATCATTTTGTGAGTTGTTGTGGGTGACTTGTGATTGAATATTTGAATCTGTTCTTGAAACTGAAAGTTGAAACATTGATTTGATTCTGAATCTGTGATTTGATTTGATTCTGCATCTGGGGAGGTGTTTTTCTCAGTGGGCCGATGGGCGGCCCGGTGCATGTTGGGCCGTCGTGCTAACGGGCCGGCCCGACACGGTTCAACTGTTTAAGGGGCGGGCCTGGGCTGCCTTTGTGGCACGAAGGACAGCACGGCCCAGCCCGCTCACGAATGGGCCACTTCGGGCCAGGCCGGGCCGGCACGGGCTCGGGCCGGGCTGGGCCGGGCCGTCCATTTGGCCATGTATACCTATGCGTCTTCCTGGTCTCCCATGCTGTTCCAGTCTTTGTAGTTCTTAGGCGGGCGAGCAGGAAGTCCTTGCTCATCCTTTGCAGGTTCTCCTTTTATCGATCCTTTGGTCGTCTTGTTAGGTGTGAAGGTGGGGTGGGTCTCTCCTTTCTCTTGCTGCTAGGGTTATTCAGATGTGCTCGTCGGTCGGTCTTCTCCAATAAAGGCGTGCTTGTGGAGCCGCAGTTCTTCTTGTCTGTAGTGGTTGTCCTTGGTGCGTTGTGTTATTGTCGTTGTTGTCGTGTTTTTTTGTGTGTTGTTCGTGTTTGTAAACCTCCTTCTTCTTTTAATGAAATACGTGCTAAGCACGTTCTCTGAAAAGAAAGATAAACGACGGGAAACAGAGAACCATAGCACATTCTGATAAAAAACTTGTAGACCAAAAAAAAACGTTTGTCTTGACGACATTTGGACTAATTAACGGTTACTCTTAGTCATCCATGTATGCAGGTGAGTAGGGTTGAAAACGGACGGAAAAAATCCCGTTTCCGTCCGTCCGTATTTCTATATTTGACCCATATTTTTAGCTATACGAAAACGGGACGGAAAAATGCGGAAACGGGACGGGAAACGGGATAGGGGTAGATGGGAACGGGACGGGATACGGGTGAGGGTATATCCCGCCCATATTTGCGGGATCCCGTTTTTAACCGGGATGGACCCGTATTTGTCCCGTATTAATATTAAGCGGGATGAGCCAATAGTTAAGATCTCCAGCCATAGTAGGATTAGACGCAAGCCGTTGTGTGAGTCCATGATAATAAATTTAATTGTGTTGTTATAAACTGATAATGCTAGTCTTGTTTTGTTAACTATTGGTACTTGTTTATCATATATTTAATTGTGTGTGTAAATTGTCGTTACACTATAATGAAACACTAAATCGTTTGATCCCGATTTAAATCCCGACTCTTGTCCGTTTCCGACATATTTCCGCCCATATTTGTTTCGTTTCCGTGAACCCGTATATCCCGATCCCGATTCCGTATATCTCTATCCCGATCCCGTTTCCGACTATCCCGTTTCCGATAAAAAAAATATGGTAACAAATGGGAGAAGGGTTTTCCCGTCCGTTTCCCTCCGTTTTCATCCCTACAGGTGAGCTGCGCAAGTTCGGGAAAGCTGATAAGCAACAGCAACTTTGTCATCAACTGCTGGAGAAATGAAGTATGGGGCCAGCAACTTCATGCATGCTTTCACCTATGCTGCTGTGTGCTGTCTGCCTGGCTCAGCCCTCAGCATGTGTAAACGTGCAATAAGGAAATGGTAAAAATCACGTTTTTCCGCCCGTGCAGAGCTGACGCCTGACGATGACGACTCCTCGAATGAATGTTCCATTTCATGCGCCAGGTGAGGGAAGGTCAAGACTCGACGATACGAGCCCCGGGCTGATCCTCACCAAAAGCAAAAACGGAGCTCAAGGGCCACGAGTAGAGAAACCGCTTTTAGTCTCGGTTGGGAACTCTCATTAGTCCCGGTTCCGCAACCGGGACTACGCCACCGGGACTAAAGGTCCCAGCCTACCCGGGACTAAAAGCAATCTTTAGTCCCGGGTCTCCACGCGGCGCCCAGGGTGGAGCTACCAACCGGGACTAAAGGGCTTTTTTTTTTCTTTTCTGTTTTTCTTTTTCTTTTTCTTTTCTGGTTTCTTTTATACAGAGATACATATTATACCTGTATAATAATATACGTATATGTCCATATATGTATTAGTTATACGTCACTAATGCATTAAACTATTAATACTGATATTAATATATACGGTAATAATATTAAACTTATATATATTTAAATAAAACAAATTTTGATAAATCCAAGATTAATATTAATATTTACATCAAGATTTCAATATTAATATTTACACCAAGATTTCAAAGGAGCATATATATATATATGTATATTTACAAAATACCTAATATTTGCTCCTTGTATCGGGCTCGTGTCCATCCCACCAGAACGCCCCTGTCTTGCTCACGACCTCGTCGATTATAAATCCGCAGAGTGTCTCTTGAATCGCCGCGACTCTTTGGTCCGGTAAGATCTCATCTTTCATATGCATCATCTGAGGATGTGGTTAATAGAAAAATATAAATAATATTATTATGACTCACATGCATGCATGCATACATACATATAGATTTCAATGGAAATGGAACTTACCGTCAGGTCCCAATTAGTGACGATCGTCTTATGCCCTACAAGAGTGTGCATGTACTCACAGACATAATATCCACATAAATTGGTGCCTTGATTCTGCCTATAACACTTTATAGGAGAAATGGTCAAGTCATTACATGCATATTCATGATAATGAAACAAAAAAAGAGATGTTGGTCTATGTATAGTAGTATTTACCGGAAAGTCTCCCTTGATACCAAGTTGTTCCTTGAATGGACCTTTTTGCTCTGCACGAAACTTTTTTCAACACCTGCGCACACCATATGAAATAAATGGAATTCTTGGCTGAGCTAAAGAGGAATAATAGTGCGAGGACGAAAATTACTTTTGAAGGAGGTCAATCATTGGTTGGTACGCGTCCCGTGGTCCCCTCAATGAGTCCATGATGGTCAACAAGCTTATGTCCGGTTGTATAACAAATAATATCCAATGAAACCTATTTACATGCAAGTTTTGTACCAAGAGTCACGTCAATTGAAATAAAAATTATGTTAGAAAGAAAACTAAAAGATGCACATGACAGTAAAAGTACTCATCCAAAGTTGTAAGGAAATAGAATCATTGTCTTGTAATGTTGTACACGTAAGAATCTGTCAATGTTGTTCATTGTGTCTTCATAAAAATTTAGTAACATATGCTGGTTTACAGTTTTTGGGTCGATGAAGCCCAAGTGGTAGTATGAGTTTTTTCTGCATTCTTCAATCTCCATTCTACAGGATACAATTTAAAAAAATAAATGTTTAATAATAGGTTGACAATACATAGGAGACGTTAAATATAGAAATAAATGAAGCACTTACAGCATCCAGCAGCTGAGGAGAGACACGTCAAGGGCATCCCTATGATATATCTGGTAAAATTCTGAGAATTCCAGATACATAACATTATCGCCATGAAAGTAGTCATCATCTCTAATCTTCAGTCCCACCATTTTCTGGCCTTGGGCCGACGTCTGAAGGTATCATTCATGTAATATGTACATTTTTGTTGACAGCATATTGTACGTATCAGGGTCAACTAGAGGTAAGCCAAGCTGAAATGGCCACCTTGGTATAGCCTTTGGGGTCTTACTCTCATCCAGCATTTGCGAGGGCGTCATTCCTGCCCCTTTGCAAAACTCAAGCAGGTCGACCGGTCCAATTCCAGCATTCACTATGAGTGGATCAATTGTTTGCCTCTCCTGCTCACCGAGCTGAGCAACAACCTTTCCCTTCCTTTGTTGTTTGACGCTCTTGTGGCTCTTGGTAGACTCTTGGCTCTGTTGACTCCGTCGCTCCTTCTCCTCCCTTTGATTCTTCTCATACGATTTCTTAATAGAGCGGTCATAGTCTGACAACACTTTCTTCTGAGTTACTTTAGCCATGCCAATAAAGAAAGCAGACTTAGCAACATCAACTACTTCTTTTTTCTCGGGCTCCTTCTTTTTGAAGAACTCTTTAACCTTATCCAGACTTTGCTGCTTGCACTCCTCATCAGTTTTTTCCCATGGTAGCTTGGCAGGTTCCTTGGCATGCTTTGCTGGCTTCTTTGCAGGTGGCTTTGTTGGTGCCTTGGCTTTCTGTTGCTTAGCTTTCTTTGTCGGCGGAGGTGCAGGCGGCGGAGATTGCTTAGCTGGAGGTGACGGAGATTTTTGAGTTGTTGGCGACGGAGACCTTTGTTCAGGAAGAACAGGCGAATATTGCTGCGGTGAGGACTGCGGAGCTGGAGGCGGCGGAGATGCCCTCGAGCTTTGGGGTGACGACGAAGGCCCCTCAGGAGTTAAGACGATGTAACGCTTCTCCCATAGGATAACACCATGAACTGCCTCTTCTAGTGTCGTCTCCCCGTCACCTTCAGGAATGTCAAGCTGGAGTGATTCGTACCCGGCCAAGACCTGCTCTACCCCAACTCTAGCATAGCCAGCAGGTATTTGCCCTCCATGGTAGAGATCTCCTTCTTGACTCGGCAAATCACTTCCGTACGCCACCTTGAACGTTAAATTCTTGAATGGACTGTGCAGCTCACAGGTCGTCCGCCTGGTTATATCGTCCACGGGGTAGCGTTGGACTTGAGCATCATTTGGGACGTCAGTGGACGCGCAACTGCTTCGATGATGCTGGGTAGGGCTAATTGCGTCTACTGGAGCACCGGCGGATCCACGGCTTTGTTGCTGAGAGCTAAGTGCTATCTCCAGTTGCTGCTGAACCTCCCCAGTTCTTTGTTCGTTCTGCAGTATCCTTTCCTCGAGTCGTCGCATCTTCTCCAACTCCTCGTTTTTTCTTCTGCTGTGACTTCTGTAAGATTCAATGCAGTCGGCAAACCCGTACTTCCACGGAACCCCTCCTTTGCCTCGCGTCCGTCCAGGATGCTCGGGATTCTGCAGAGCCCATGTGAGCTCATCCTTTTCTCTGTTCGGGTGGAACTCTCCCTTGCTAACTGCTTCTATGGCATGCGTAAGTCTCTGTGCGGCTTGTTGTATCTGCTGTCCAAAGATGCATTCCCCGGTATCGGGGGCCAATGTTCCGCCATGGGCATAATACCAATGTCGTGCACGGTCAGTCCAAGTTGATGTCTGTGGTGTGATACCTCTATCACGTAGATCTTGTTCCATCTTTTCCCATTTTGGAATAGCTGCAGCGTAGCCACCTTGGCCGAGATGGTGATGGTATTCTTTCTGGGTGGCATTAGATTTGTTCGTCTCCATAAGCTTCTTTCCAAGTGTCGAACGCTTGTATTGCACAAATGCAGCCCAGTGGGGTCTTAGCTTCTCATATGCTCCTGTGAAAGTTGGCGTGCGATTCTTGTCAACAAAATTTCTGTAGAGTTTCTTCTTAAAGCTCTGGAATTGTTCTGCCATCTTCGAAAGAGCCCAAGCTT
>CM014278.1:87435241-87471290 GCA_004135705.1 Alloteropsis semialata | reverse complement strand
ATACCGTGATCTGCTGCTATATGGCTCTACTTGGTAGCCAGCCGCTGGCCACATCATGCCACGCGCGTACGCCACAGGTGTGGTGTGGCAGACTGGCAGCGCAGCGGTAAAAATTTGGCGTCATAGCCGCGTCATTTTCTTCCTGTCATTTGAGGCGCCCTTGGCGGCCACACAGAAGATCCATGTAGGTAAAAAAGAAGCTTCACCATAGAATTCTTAATTGACGGCAGATGGTATTGGCTGAGCGTTGATTGGTTGAGTTAAAAAAAATTCAACATGTCAAACCTAGTCATCAGAAAAAATATCTGATTTGATTCCAGAAGCCTCGTCTCCTCTGTCCCGTACGTGGCTCCTAGCCTCACGACGCTTAGTTTATTGGTTCAAGAATTTCTTCTTGTTTCTTTAGCAAAGGAATTCTTGTTGTTGCTTTCATTATGTATATAGGTTAGTACCTCAATTGCTGCATACCTTCAGTTCTGCCTGTTGCTGACTGCGTGCTTCTATATTGTCAGGAACATACTGTTCACTTCTCTTCTTAATTTCCTTTTCCTTCCCGCAACAACAAAAATATGAAGGAGCTTACCTGTGATTCTTCTCTACATGATGTTGCTGGATGAAAGCCAAAACATGCTTATGTTAGCTGAGTTGGTTATATGTCACACAGCTAACCAATTGATTACTTGCCATATCGTTTTGTCTTACGACAAAATTTATTTTGAGTCAATAAACAAATGTCGTTCCAAATCTGATATAGTTTTGTGTCCCTTCGCTGTGGTTGTTGATTTGCTGGAATAAAAGGACGCCCTCGGCAGCCACGTAGAAGATCCACGTAGGTAAAAAAAAGCATCACCAGAGGATTCTTAATTGACGGCAAATGGTATTGGTTGAGCGTTCGTTGGTTCAGTTAAAAATCCACGTGTCAAATCTTTGTTAGTCAACGGAAAAAATATCTGATTTGGTTCTAGAAGCCTCATCTCCTGTCCCGTATGTGGCTCCTAGCCTCACGATGCTTAGTTCATTGGTTCATGAATTTCTTCTTGTTTCTTTAGCAAAGGAATTCTTGTTGTTGCTTTCATATGTATATAGGTTAGTACCTCAGTTGCTGCATACCTTCGGTTCTGCCTGCTACTTACTGCGTGCTTCTGTATTGTCAGGAACATACTGTTCACTTCTCTTCTTTATTTCCTTTTCCTTCCTGCAACAGCAAAAATATGAAGGAGCTTACCTGTGATTCTTCTCTACATGATGCTGCTGGATGAAAGCCAAAACATGCTTATGTTAGCTGACTTGGTTATATATGTCACACAGCTAACCGATTGATTACTTGCCATATCGATTTGTCTTATGACGAAATTTATTTTGGGTCAATAAACAAATGTCATTCCAAATCTCATATAGTTTTGTGTCCCTTCACTGTGGTGGTTGATTTGCTGTAATAATAGACAATGTGCTGCCGACGTCGAGGTAAATCCGTGTTTATACGATTCATTATTTTTTAAAGTTATGGTCCTATATTTCAGTCAGTTAGTGCATGCTTATATTTTTTTTGACTATTGTAAATTATCTATTTGTATGAATCTGCTTATCTCTTATCTCATCAGCATATTGTTATTTTATGAAATACATAATATAATTAACATTCTGCAAGCATGAGCGCGCGTCAATCACTAGTAAAAATGAACTAGCAGCTGCATGCAAAGATATGGCGTGCCATAGTTTAACGCAGCAGCCAAACAACTCCTTTCCTTGTGAAAAGAAACAACGCGCGCCTGCATGTAAGGATTGCTTTAAATCTTCAACTTCCTTTCAAACCAGGCTTGAATTTGCCTAGAAACGTGGCGCCGATGGAAGGAAGGCACATGCTGAGTTACCTTTTTTTTTGTTGGAGCTCAACATGCGGAGTTGCTGACATGCACCGCCGCGCTGCGCACCGGACGAGTGGGCTGGGCTCATCTCCCTCCACGCATGTGGTGGTGGACCAAACCTTGGCCCATCATCATCCATCAGGCGCACCCACGAGCCCACACGACGGACCAGCAGCAGGCCTGGCCCATGCGGTCCGGCTAGAAAGAAAATCCAGCGGGAGGCGAGAAGAAAGAGGAGAGGAGGCAGCGCCGCCGCCGCCGCCCCGCTTCAGGCCACATCACCTAAAGCCCTAAACCCTAGCGCCTCCGTCCATGGCCGCCGCTCCGCAGGCCGTATCAGCTGCTCCGTCGGCCGCCGCGCCGAACCCCGGCAAGCGCAAGGCGGCGCCCAAGGGCAAGGGCGGCAAGAACAAGGCGAAGAAGAAGAAGCTCGCGCGCTCCGACCAGGACGACTCCGTCCGCCGCCGCCGCAACAAGCCCAGCGCCAAGTTCCTCAAGGTGCTCCGGAAGCGGGCCCGCGACTACAACTCCGACGATGACGAGGAAGAGGACGACCAGCAGCAGGAGCACCCGCCGAGTCCACGCCGCCGCCGCCGGGACGATGACGACGACGACGAGGAGGAGGCCCTCTCCCAATCCGAACAGGAGGAGGACGAGGAAGAAGAGGGAGCCTCCACCTCTGCCGTCACCAGGTTCGAGCAGGGCTGCAGGGCGTTCCGCGTCGCCTTCCAAAAGATCATGGCCAAGAAGCTCCCTGACGACCCCTTGGTAAATCCCACCATTTGTATTGCATTTCGTGCTTCCGTGACTGATACATATGAGCGAGCAACAAAAATGAGAGAGGAGAGAACAAAATAATACATGTTAAGAGTCTCTGCTGAAGTGCTGATGCGTTTCCCTCTCTGCGTAGGGTCCAATTCTGTCGGCACACAAGAAATTGGTCGCCGCCAAGTTGGCCGAAGAGGTAGAGGAGCACAAGCCCAAGGGGGAGGCTAGAAAGGAGAAACGAGTGGTATGGCTTTCAGCCTCTCACCTCCTTTGCTCATTAGGTGCACACTCTCATTGAAATGTATTTACTTTAAGCCATTAATTTTCTCTGGTTTGATGTAAAAAAAGGCAGCAGAGAAAAGCCATGTCATACCTAAAGACCACTTGGACAGCAAAGAGAAGGAACTCATCAAGGTTGCTACCAAGGGGGGTAATGCACTGTTTTTAATACCCTATCATTTTGCCTATCTCTGGCAATACTTTCACCTTCACTATGTTGCTCACTACTGTATCTTTTCTCCCATGAATTGTCCTGCTGCTGGCATCTCAGTTGTTAGGCTGTTCAATGCGGTAAGCACATCAATCTTATCTCAATCTCAAAATACATGTTACTTTGCAAGTTACTTTTCTACTGAGTTGCCATGTACTCCACCTCAAGTATATTCTTGCTTCCTTAATTGTTTTGGGTGTCCATCAAATATACAAAAGTAGATAATATTCTACTCCCTCCGTACCAAATTGTAAGCCGTTTTGGCTTTTCTAAATACATAGTTTTTACTATGTATCTAGACATAATGTATATCTAGGTGCATAACAAAAGCTATGTATCTAGAAAAGCCAGAACAGCTTTCAATTTAGAATGGAGGGAGTCTTAAGACAGAGAGCCGTCTATTTCCTTCTGAACCATTTGCTCCATCTCCTAAGTCTATTCTTGCTTCCTTAGTCGATTTGTTGTTCATCAATTATTTGCAAGCAGTTAGTATTCTAAATCCTAGGACAGAGAACTCTGTATTTCTTTCTGAAGCACGTCGTCTTGTGACCACTCCATAATTGTTCAGTAGATATAATTGTTTGGTCTAATGTACAAATGGGACTTCATTTACGTACTAAATGATTGTGGAAAACAATTTATACCATGCAAATATTTTTGTTACACTGCTGGGTAAGTTACTGGAATTGCCTTTTCTTTCCAGGTGAGCAAAGCGCAGAAACCTCGGAAAGATTTGAACCCATCAAGGACTAAAGATGCCAAAGGTATAGTTTCACCTTCTCATGCTAGTATGCTGTAGCCGTTCGTCCTCTGCTATGTTTGGATTCTGTGAATTAGTTTGTTCATCGGTGATTTGGTGTGTATTCTACTTCTGCCAAAACAATATTTTTTCTAGGCCATCTGGATAATTATGCATTGGCTACTGTATTTCTTACCTTATAGGCTTTCAGTTATTTTGTTTATTATGGATATCCTAATTATTTTGTTTAAGGTGGCAAGATCACAGGGCCCCACACTATAATTAAGTAAAACTAGTGTCCGACATGCAAAGTTCCTGCCCAGACACTGCCTAGAGTGTGATTTACTAGAACTTCCTGTATGACTAGTAGAACAATTGTTCCTGGACTGCTTCTGCAATTCTGTTCTCTACATTCCGGTTAGACATCATACCAAACTGATCAGGAAGAGCATGTCAAAGCCATATTAATTGATGGTACGAATACGATCACTAGGTTAGTCAAGCCTGAAAACAGTTAACTACTTTTTGATCTATGTACCCAACTGACAAAGCTCAACTTGGCATATGATCATATCTTTTGTGGTTTTGAGTTATTGTTAAAGAGTGAGCTGGTCCTTATTCTTTTTAGGTCTTATGTGGAACTCCAAATCTTAAGCAGTTTAGGACTCTGTTAGCTAGACATAAAAACCACAACAATTGATAGTCCACTGAATATGACATCTTGATTTATGATTCTTTGAATGTAAGCAGATGCGCACTTGTTTGATAATTTGCCCAACAACATACAAATTAAGAGGCCCCAAAACTGGCAGCATCTGCTGCTTTTGTTGCAGATATTAAACTCATGTTGTATATGTTATGTTCATTTTTATGTGTTTCATTTTGGGATACACCAACCACTCTACGATGATTTCCAAATATTCTGAAAGATTTGCTGATAATCCTGGCAGTTTTAGCAAAAGAAAGGAAAAACACCTTCCTCGCGGAACTGGAGATGCCATCACACCAAGATAAAAAGAGCCAGGCACTTTCAAATTTCTCTAAGGTACCAACTGCACATTATTTCTTTGTTGGCTCCTTATTCTCACATTACTGATATCTCAATCCCATGTGGGACGACCAACATGCCATCCTTAGTGAATAACATAACTGTAGAACATGCATTCCTTGGCATTTTGTGGTATTCTCTTTACTTCAAAATCCCTTCCTAGATTAAAACTTTGGATGTTTATGATGATAGTATAAACACTTACATCTTAAGAGTCAAATTAGTCAGTTTATAAGGCGTTGTTTGATATGGCACGGTTTCCTAAATTATACTTTGACCATTCATTTATTTTATATTATAATTGCTATGATCGTAAACCTATGATTATTGGATAGTACATTTGATTACGAATCTATCCATATTAAATTTGTTTTATAATAGTTAAAAATTGTTGGCCAAATTATTGGTCAAAGATTGTAGATTTTGAATCTTGATATGCGCACACGCCTTATAAAGGGGACTGGAGGGAGTACACATTAAATTTGATATATTATTTTCTAAAATTGACCAACAGAATGACTGCACTGCACAAGTAAAAAAATCACATGGCATTTATTACGGGAAACACTCCACTGCTTTCTGCAGTTACATGTGTAGGTTGATGTGTGGGAAAATATTTCATACTGTGACTTGACATGAAATTTCAAGCAATGTCTATAGTGCATTACCCGTTCTTTTTTTGGGCGAGTTCATTGCAAGAGGATGCGTGGGAAAATATTTCATACTGTAACTTGACATGAAATTTCAAGCAATGTCTATAGTGCATCACCCATTCTTTTCTTGGGCAAGTTCAATGCAAGAGTAACCCGCACTCGATCAATTTTCCAAAAAGTGGCTACTTAGGTGCTGGGCACAGCTCAGCTATTGCGCTTTTGCCTAAATAGGCAAACTGGATAGCAGCAATCATGAGCACCATGACAAGCACCGCATCGTTTATGTGAACCCCATACTCTCTTTGACATGCCTAATGTTCTCTTGGTGCTAGTCCGCTGCCTAAGCCACCATAGGTGCTGGGCAGTACCCACTGCCAGCTAGGGCTTTTTAGATCACTGGTCTTTACCAAAGCTCAGATGGTTCAACCTCAGATTTCACTATCTTTCAGTGATCAGATTAACTTGGATTAGGAAACTGTAGGTAGGTTGGTTTGGTTGGAAATGGTTTACTATTCTAAAACACAATCCAAGGATTTGTTGTTGACATGCCACATGGCAAGAATGAATGGCTGAACTGGAATTGGTAAATAGCGCCCTAGGGGTCAGCCACAAATTTTGCTTTTACAGATTAAAGAGTCACACGATGTTGTTACTCTTAGCCCAATAGCTGTCTAATCAACATCAGAATAAACCTAGCTAATGCAATGTTTGGGTTTATGACCTCTATGTGGTTTGAAATTTCTCATTATTGATCTGCCTTTTCTAGCGTACTGGCAAAGACGAAGATGAGCCAGCATGGGCACCTCTGCGTGACACATACATGCTTGGATCCAAATTAAAGGACTGGGATAAAATGAAGGTAATCTCATGATTTATATATGCACATTTTTTACTTTGGCATCAATGCGACCTGATAATTTGAATATGCGCACTGACTTTGCCTTGTATATCTAACCGAAGACTTCTTTTTATTTTATGAGAGTAGGATTCTGCTGAGATGAGTGAGCAAGCAAAGGTTCCTTCAGGCGACTCTTCAGATGAGGAATAAGAATATAATCTGTTTAGTCGAAGCCATATGTGAGATTGATTCAGTTGCTGTATTCTGTGCTCTTTGCTAGTAAAGCGTGTTGAGATGGGTTCTGGATATTCGAAATGTCAATTTTCACACCCTCTCCCCCTTTTTGTGGTTTTATTTATTGTATTGCATTGGCTCAAAATATAGTGTATCGTTTATATGAGCATGTGGTAGTAGCCCATCCTTGGTGATGTAGACAATAGATGCATTTGGCTAGAGGTTTGGAATGGGCGCTCACATTCAGCAGTCTATTGGATGTGTCTGCTGTGAGCTGCCTGTGGAAAGGAAGTGGGTCTGGGTAAATAATTTGCCAGTAGCGTTGTTGCCAGAGTAACATCAACTTTGTTGGCTTCTTTTATTATGGTCTAGTGGCGTTGATCCTGAGAATACAGGAGGCAAGCAATTGATAAGTGCTAGAAGTCTTTAGAACCTAAATTGAAGTCTAATAATTACTCACAGATTATTATAATCTCACAAGCTGTCTCAGATGTGTTTATTTCAGATTATAATCTGCCTATCCACTGGGCCTAGAAAAAGCAGAGGACTTTTGCGATTTCTGATCATTAGAGTATCCATGAACCACTGCAGCAGTAATCGGTGCAGGAGATCGACCAATACTCCGGGCGGTGCAACAACCACCTCATGATGCACATGGAGGTTAGTAAAATCGGGGAAATGTCCGGTGGTGTTCGGCCGCTGAGGAAGTGTAGACGCATAGGTGACGGCAGCAAGCAGCCAAGCATCTGAATTACCTGATGCTGAGGGAGCAGAGAAGGAAGAAGTTTCAGTGGAAAAAGCGAGGCAGCGTCAGGCTGAATGAGACAAGATGGGGGAAAAAAAGCAGAATTTGGTGAAGACACTTGGCTTAAAATTCAGCAAACTTAGGGTCAGGCTGATAACAAATGTCTAGCGTACAAAAAGGTGAAAAATTGCTAACTAAATTGCAGAAACAGGATATCATATACTGTTTTGAAACTGCATAAATCACAAACTAGAGCACTTTTACGCAACGATATAGCTTTGATCAGCTAGAGATTGTCTAGAATCGGATTTCAACTGCCGCCCGGTCTCAGTATCAACAGAGACACAGGGTAGAACTATATAAGAGGACCTTGGTATAAGCTTTCCGTTGAAAAGAGCCCCAACTTTCTCTTAAAAGTCCACCCATGCATTTCAAATGGCACGAGACATTATGATTTTGTTTTTTAAAAAAGATGTATATCTACACCCATCGCCTGAAATCTTGCCACCAAGCGTGGAACGTGCCGACCGGGCCGCCGTCCAGCCCACCACTGTCGGTGGCCGGCCCGCTCCTCTCTTGGCTCCTGCTCGTTGGGGCTAGCCAAGCCAGGCGTCGTCCTCGACCGGTCACGCAACCGTTGCGCGGAGATGGAGGAAAGGCAAGAAAGGCGTGCGACGATGGGCCGTCAGTTTGCACGTCAGTCTTCGATCAGAATTTTTTTTTATTTTTTTACGATTTTTCAAAAAGAACGGTCGGATGACAGAATTTGCAAATCTATCATCCAACCGCCGTATCATATGGCTGCTGCCATATGATACGGCGGTAAGAAGCTGCAACCGCCAAATCACACGGCGGTTAGGAAAACCGCCAAATAAACCGGCGGTTTAGTCTAACCGCCGGTTCATTTGGCGGTTAAACCTAACCGCCATTTAAACCGACGGTTCAGCTTAACCGCCAAATGAACCGGTGGTTTGTTGAACCGCTGGCCTGCGGTTCATGTAACCGCCGTTTCATTCGGCAGCTAGCCCTTACCGCCGAATGGAACGGCGGTATTTTTTTTCATTTTTGTATTAAAAAATGGTGTAATTTTTTAAAATGCTTGCGAATGAAAATAACATGGAACGGAATATATCACAAACAAGAAGCTAGTAAACATGAAAAGTATAATACAACATCCAGTACGATACATAATCACTCCGTAAAAAGTAAAAAACTAAATGCGGCATCGCTTGGCCACCTTAGGCCTGACCCTCCTGGCCGCCTGCTGCGCGGCCCTCGTGTGGTGCGCGGAGTACGTGAGGGGCTCAGGTGGCGGTGCCTGCCGACTCGGGCGCCCTGCATCCGCAGGAGGTGGTGTCGCGAACGGTGGCTGCTGCGAGAACTGAGTAGCAGGTACAGGGGCGCCACCTAACTGCGAACCACCAATCTCCTACTGCGACCCCTGCCCCTGTCGGTACCACCGGTTAATCTCGAAGGGGACCATCCACTGGGTCGGCGCTGGGTGGTGCTCCTCGACTGGGTTGTCGGGTATCCCGCCTGAAGCGTACGCTGCATTATATACAATCACATTAGTACGCAAGTAAAAGCATGTAGTCATATCGTTTGGTGAATTACGTACCTAAGCCGTGGACGGCGTGCCCTGCCGACGTGGACGCGCCGCCTGTGGTCATCGCTGGTTGCCCTGTCACATAAAACGTTAGTCGAGAACATAATTACACAATTCTAGGATGTTACGAACAAAACGTGGATACTATGGTGTACTTGTGCTGCAGACAGCTGCTGGCCTCGGCGTGTACGTGGGTATCCAGATTTGTTTGAACTTTCTCTCTTGATTCTGGCTGCATAAGCGCTTGAACAGCTTCATCAGTGCCTTGTTCTTGAACTGGCTATGAAAATTTGCCCCCATGTGGCGCATGCACCACCTGCTCACGACGTCGGGCCATCGTGGTAATGTCTGCCGTTCGGTGCTGCCATTCTTCATTTCTTCAATTGCCTGCAGAATACCTTTGTGCCTATCGTGTATGACACACACGTTTGGCACATCCCCCACAACCATACTCTTCAGCCTCTCCAGAAACCAATACCAGCTGTCTCCGCTCTCTTTCTCCACAAAAGCCAAGGCCAAGGGCACTAATTGATTGTTACCGTCGCCGGCAACGGCGGTGAGGATTGTGCCTTTGTACCTTCCTGTTAGGAAGGTCCCATCAATGCATATGACTGGCCTACAGTGTCGGAATGCCTTAATGCACGGTCCCAATGCCAAGAATGCCCGCTGCAGCACTTGCTTCCCTGGCCTTAAGACAGAGGGGAAAGTCTTAAGGTCATAGAAACTCCCTTCATTTCGCTGGCATATGGCGTGGAGCAAAGCAGGAAGGTTGTCATATGATGCTTCATAAGTCCCCCACTTCATCTCGAATACCTTCTGTCTCGCTCTATATGTCTTGCCGTAACTAATTTTGTACTTGAATTTCTCCTCGATGGCACATATTATAGACTTGGGCTCGTAGCTTGGATTATCAATGATCTGTGCATACATGAAGTTAGCCACAAAACCGGATGTGAGGTTCCGGTGGTCTGTGTCCAACTGCTCAAGCACACATGTGTGATCCTCGATTCTGGTCACCTCCCAGTAATGATTCCACTTCCCACAGAATGCATGAACCCGAAAAGGACACCCTTCTGTGACGCAGCATATGTCATAGACTTGTTTGCTGCTCTTAACAACGCTGAACTCCTTTTGCAAACACAAAGTGGACCACTGTTTTATTGCATCCTTCATTTCTTCTGCAGTCTTGTAGCACGAACCGAGGCAAACCTCGTTGCACCTGTACTCCCAGGGGACTTGTTGGCCTTCATTTATCATAAACTTTGAGAAGTCATAGTTGTCCTAGTTCCTTGGCACCTGCACCTCCTCGCCGTCGTCATCATCCGACCAGTCCTCCTCAAAGTACTGCTCATGCTCTGTGCCCTCCCTCTCTACCTTCAAAACTATCTCAGGAAAATTTTCTGCTTCATCTAGCTCCCCCGATGGTTCAGGTGGTGCGTAATAATCTTGTGGCTGCCCCCTTCTTCACTTCTTCACCTTCCTCCCCAGTAGCATCTTGAAGGTTTTCTCCTCCAGCATCTTCAACTTCTCCGTGCACTTCACTGCTGGACCCAGCCTTGTGGAAGGCTCGCACAAGCAACACCAGCGGCATACCATGCTGCGTACAAAGTCTCACAAATGACCTTCAGTTCTGGGTTCCTTGAAGCGCAACAAGTTCCCAATACGTAGTTGAACTTCTGTTCATCAGTGCCATCACTGACAGGTCATGCTGGGCCTCATCAAGTCCAAATGAATGATAAAGCCACTTTGTTATGGAAACCCAATTTCTCTCTGCTGCTCTAGCTACTTTTCTGGTGGTACAACTAAATTCTGACAGGTCTACCCCTTCAGGACCATATCTAACTTCCCCTGATCCATAGTACAATTGAATCCATAACGGTTCAGACATGCCTAAAACCAAACCAGGACAATAAGAAGAATTAATACAATTTGTATATAGAATCTAATATCAATAAAACTCTACTGTAATACTCTAATATAAACTCTAATTTAAACTCTAATATAAAGTCATTACTCTAATATAAACTCTAATTTAAACTATAATATAAAGTCATTACTCTAATATAAACTCTAATTAAAACTCTAATATAAAGTCATTACTCTAATATAAAGTCTAATATAAAGCCATTACTCTAATATAAAGTCTAATATAAACTCTAATTTAAACTCTAATATAAAGTCATTATTCTAATATAAACTCTAATTTAAACTCTTATATAAATTCTAATATGCATAAAACTCTAACAGAAACTCTAATATAAAAAGATATAAACTGTAATGTAAACTCTAAAATGAATAATTACAGTATATATAAAATTGTGGGTAAACTCTAATATCAGTGCATCTAATATAAAAAGATATATTAATAAAGATCTAATATCAATAATAGTAATTACTCTAAGTATCTCTAATGTCACTAAATATAAGGTAACTCAAACTAATGTCACTAAATCTAATATCAGTAACTGCCTCTAATAGTTATTTCAGTAACTAAGTCTAATATCAGTAACTCAAAAATAATACTACGATTTCATACTGTGTAAACTAAATACTAAAATAACTACAAAGTCATACATCTACCAAATTGAAGTTACAACTACGAGATCGGATTTTACCTGAAACCGAAGCGCAGAACCGGCAGGGCTTCGCCGCTGATTCTTCCTCTCCCTAACCCTCCTCTCTAACCCTAGTTTTTCTTTTTTGTGATTTAGAATGAATTTTTCAACTTCATTTCGCCTTATATAGGCGGCAGCACCCTAACCGCCAAATGATTTGGCGGTAGGGCCCTGCCGCCGTGGATCCGACGGCGGGAAGCGTTCCCGCCGGATCCAACGGCGCGGCAAGGGTCAGGCTCCCCCTACCGCCAAATCACCTACCGCCGAACTATTCGGCGGTTAGGTTCAGTAAACAGTTCAAATTCATAATTTTAAATTCAAATCGCTAATTCAAATGGCGGTTTTCCTAACCGCCGTGTGATTTGGCGGTTGCAGCTTCTTACCGCCGGCGGTCTGTTCTTTTTGAAAAATCGTAAAAAAAAATTAAAAAAAATTCCTTCGATCCGATCGCGCGCGTGGATCGAGTTGAGGTGTGGGAATAGGAGAGGAGAACCGCGCCGCCATCGCTTGTCTCGCTGTGGAATCATTGCTCCGGTGTCCTGCAGCTTTTCTGTCGATAGATAGAACAAACAGAAAACTTGTTACCGTCTCTCTATCAACGGATTTTTGCAGCGTGCACAACGAACGTAGTTAGGGTTTTTTTTTTAACAAACACACCTGTATCTTATAACTATTTATATCAATGGAAACTAGAACTTTACAAAGAAAACCATGGCAACAAAAAGAAATTACAATCAAATTTGCTAGTGTCTTCTCCCTGTCGCATATATATCCATCACAACTAGAGCGACTGTTTCATTGTCACTGTCGATCCTGCCACCCATTTAAAGTAAGAACAAACAGAGAACCAAACAAGATACAGATGAACCCTGGTTACAGATCTATAGAACTGCTGAGAAATTTCAGTGAGGTCGCGGCCTGGGGTCCGATCCAGATTTTCTCATAGTAAGTGGTAACTTAGGGCTGTGGTCGTGTGGACGGACGGCAGCTGGTAGCTAAAGTTTATTTGCAACTAGATAAGATAATAAAGTATCTATAAGTACTGAATATAAGAAATTCGGAGAGAGACCAAACGATAAATAATTAAAATTGGCAACGTATCCTATGAGAACTCAATTCCTGTGAGAACTATGAGAACTCAAATCTGGGCCACATGATCTTGATCCAAGGGGAAGGTGGGATGAGGGATTTACAAAAGTATGATTAAGGGGGTGGTGATTTTGCAAATCCCCCTCCCACCTCTCCCTACGCGCTCCCCTTGGATCAAGATCATATGGTCCAGATTTGAGTTCTCATAGTTCTCACAGGAATTGAGTTCTCATAGGATACGTTGCCATTAAAATTAGCTGCAAGCATCAAATTTGTCAGTGAATTTCTGACGCAGTTAAGTCTCATAAGTTTACTAGCTCATGGTATTTGCAAATTTGGTCTCTTCAAGGTTTCATGCTCATCATTTCAGCTTTCCGAAGAGGATCCTAATCGAATCATGAGAACATCTCAACTGTCCCACATGTTTCGGGACACAACACGAAGTCATAATTACCGAATGGTATAAAGTACCAGGAACCAGCAGCAATCAACAACAACTCCTACTACGCTAGAAAGTGAAATAAAGATATTGATTTTAATTGTCGCACGGCTACGCCATGCTTCATAGTTTATTCATAGGAAAATAGAGTATATCACAAATCCAAGCTCTGACTGCCCATGCATCAACACCACCACTGTCCAGAAATTCATGAATCGGTGGTCGTGAGGACGACGCTATTCTACCGGGTAGATTATTTACCGGATTGATATGGATTGTTCGATGATGGACGGGCAGTGTCGGTGCAAAGTTTCATTAAACTATTACTAATACTACTTCTTTATGTGGAAATCACTATTAACAATACTAGAAACTCGATTACTGTGCCTGATGAGCATCATAGGATGAAACTCCTCTTATATATGATGAAACTTTTCTTTCTCTCTCCTCCTAAATATCTTGCTAAATCAGAAAAAATACTGCTTGTGGTATAAAATTTAATGTCCATAAAATTCTCCATTAAACTTTCATTGAAACTGGCCTCAAAGGAGCTAAATCAACATACCTAGGCTGAGGGCATCGGAATTCGGGATGACATGAGGTTATAATTACCGAATCATTACAACATCTCAACTGTCCCACATATTTCAGGATACACGAAGTTATAATTACCGAGTGTTATAAAAAGTAGCAATAATCAACTGCAAAGTGAAATAGAGATATTGAATTTTATTGTTGCATATATGTTGCATTACACGTCGACGCCCTTGTTCATTTTTGCTAAGCCGTGCTTCAAATTCAGCTCACTGGAAAACAGAGCAAACCAGAGATCAAGCTCTGACTGCCCATGCATCAGAAATTCAGCAACCACTAGTGTCCAGAAATTCATGACATGGTTGTGACAACGCTACAGGTACCCATTTTTTTTTTGAGGAGACAAGGTACCCAATTTACGGGTCAGAACATAAGAAAGACTCTATGTTTAGAGCAACTCAAGTATACCCTCTAAATAAGCCTCTTCTCTGAGTTTGGAGGGCGGAGATAAAAAAAGAACTCCAAAAGAGCCTCTATTTTGGTCTTTAAAATAGGGAGCCCTCCAAATGAAACAACCCGGATTCTTATTTCTAAGAATCCGAATCCCTGTACCATAGTGTTAGTCCCAGAATCAACAGCTAACACGTACAGAACTCATTCCAGCCGAATATCACATCCATACTTCGAATTAAAGTATAAAACATTACATAAAAGTCTTACAATAGTGGATAACTCTGGAAGTACGTTTATTACAAGCCTCTTGGGCTAAATGCGACAAAATGAAATACTAAGTGAAGCGGTAGCTATTCTTCTGCCTTGGCGATCATCCCCACAGGCTCTTCAACTTGAGCATAGCCGCAACCTCAATCGTACCAACCATCAGCGTGGTTGTCGTACTCGCTCTCGTATCCTGCATCATCATAAGCTGTTCCCAAGGAATGGAACAGTTTCACGTCACCATCCGTAATGCAAGCTTTAAGTGGCCTAATTCTAGTATAAGAATATCAAGGATAGGCTTAAGGTTAATCCTATGCAAGCAGCACTTCATCCCAAAACCATTCTCACAACACCTACGAGCAATCCTGGCACACCAGGTACCCGTCACCAAGCATCTTCCACTCTTCACTTTCTAGGCGATGCGAAAGCTCCCACCCTTCGCATCTCAACTGCCCGAGGCAGGCCCTACTCTAGAGGGGAGGTAGAAATCCCTAAAACAATGGCGGATTGTGTGAAATTCATTGGAGCGTCCATTGACCGCGGACGGCGGCTATATATAGATTAGACTCTGCAGAGTTTGTACACCTGGACCCACTCGGGCTGCAAAGCCGGCCGTCGCCAACTTGAAACACAACCCACAGCACAGACCCTAGCCAGTGAACGGTACCCTCCTGCTTTTCCCGGCTTAGGATACACTGAAGACGCAACTCGGTGTCCGAGAACTGTGATGGCCTCCCCCGCGGTGGCCAAGTCCCGGGGTATGAGCCTCCTTCGGGGGACAAAAGGCTACCGCCAGTTCCCCCATACACTTCCGCTAACTCCTTACAGTCCGGGTACCGCACTTAACTAGGCTGGCTGGAACACCCCCCAGTAGATGTAAGTGGTGTGCACGAAGTTCTGTGAACCAGGCAATCCAACTCGGTTTTTGGTGCCGGGGTGAGCGTCACCGTCAAATAGCGTATCCACCTCCAGTGGTCCGCATCGCGCACCCATTACAGGTATTGCCGCCAAACTCCTCAAGTATCACAAAGAACATGTACCCGCCACAGGTACTCCGTAGGATGTGCCCAAGTACACACCCCAGCCCTCGATACAAGATCGAGTTAATCTGCTCACCCCCGCAAAGTTCCCAAAACCCCTTACTCCTTTCCCGGGTTTTTGCCCCACACACGTCAAGAATCCTATCACAACCATCCCATAACACATGCAAGCATCGCATCAAAGTAAAGCAGGTTTATCAAGGAGTACGGTAATTAAATAAGGCTATGCAATAGGACAGAATCATCATCATGCAATAAAGTAAAGCGCTAGCATACTAGTTGCAATGCCTAAATAGGATTCAAAAGCGGATGGGCGTGAACCTTGCTCTTGGTAGAAGTCCTCAGCAACTGGTTCTTCTGAGTAGTGGTAGTAGCCGTCTCCTCCTTGTGTTTCCTCAGCTGGTCCTATTCACGAGAAAAGAAATACATCGGACCTATATTCAAATAAACTCCAAAGAAGAAGCAAAAAGAGCCCAAAAGCACTCAACTCCTGTTCTAACGCGTAGAGCATGATTTTAGGAATTTTTAGAGACTAGTTTCATAATTTTCTGAGCTAGGATGAATTTATTATGAATTTTCTTAGCTAAATCCTATTTTCTGAATTTCCGAAAAAGAAAAAGAAAAACAGTGACACGTGGCAGAACCAGGGCGCGACACGTGGCATGCTGACGTCAGCATGACGTCATCAGTGGGGTCGGCCACTGCTGACGTCATGATGACGTCAGCGTTGACCGGTCAACGGTCAACGGTCAACAGTCAACGGGTGGGGTCCACCGGTCAGTGGGTCAGAGTGGCTGACAGGTGGGGCCGGCAGTCAGATGAAAAAGGAAAAAGGGCCGGTGTTCGGGCTGTTCACGGGCCGGTTCTCTAGCGGGCTTCAAGAGTTAAAGGGGGTTTATCAGACTTTTCCTTCGGTCCGAAAAGAGGGAGAAACGGTTAACGGGCCGCACTGCTACGGCCCAAGGCCGGCTGCGTCCGCGGCGAAGGCTCGGCTCGGCGTCTGACGGGATGGGGCCCGTTGGTCAGCGTCACTGACACCCGGGGCCCACTTGGCGGTGACACAAGGAAGGGCGATCGGATCTCGTGCGGCTTCTGCGGCTTCGTGTGCGTGTGGTCCGGCGTGTGTGGCTCGCGGTGAACGCTCGCGGCGCGCCAACGGAGCGCGGGCGCGGCGAACGTTCGACGGCGGCGAGGAGCAAGGTGTCGGGTTCGGCGTGCACGCGGTCCGGACCTCCTGTCCGTGGTGCACGTGGTCCAGGGGGGGCGAGCAAGGGGCTTAGGGACCAGGAAGAGGCTCGGCGGGACAACGGGGAACACGGGCGTGGCGACCACGGCGACGAGCGCCATGGCGCGGAACAAGGTGACTCGGAGAAGGGGAAAAGGGGTTTCGGCTCGGGGTTCCTGCACAAGGGTGGATGCGGCTCGAAGGCCGGTCAGGCAAGGGTCTCAAGGGCAGCACGAGGTTCAACAGCACTCCGAGAACGTCAAGCGCATCACAACGGCCATGGCGAGCAGAGCACGGCGAGGAAGAACGGAGACTCACGGTGGGTAGGGGATGCGAGCGTGAGGCCGAACGGGACGCAGTGCTCGCGGTACAGCTTGCGGATCTCCTTGCGATGCTCCTCGGCGTCGGCTTCTCCTCCTCCTCGGCTCCGGCGCGGTGGCGGTGCGGCGGCTCGGCGTGGACGACGTCGCGGGCGGCTTCGGGCAGCGCGGCTTCCTCCTCGAGCGGCTTCAACTTCCTCGCGCCCGCGCCTCCACTTCCTCCTCTCCTTCTTCTTCCACGGAATCGAGTCGGGATCGAGTCGGGCAGGGCTTCGCCCTTGGGAATTGGGGTTTTGGCCGAAGAGGAAAGGGGAAGGGGGTTTATGTAGGCGGGGCTTCGGCCGGGGGCTTCTTGGCGGCCAAGGAAACTCGGAGGGGGCAGGCGCACATGGGCGTGGGGCCGGCGGTTGCGCCCAGCGCGATTCGCGGCGAAAAGTTGAAGGGAGGAGCGGGGCGTTGCGCGCGGGAGGGAAAAGCAGAGCCGGGCGTCGCGGCGGCGTCGTCCGCGCGGCGGGGAAGAAGGCCCTGTGGCGTGGGGCCCGCTCGTCAGTGTGAGAAGGAAACGGGCGAGCGGCTGGCTGCTGGCGCGCGCGAGTTGGGCTGGTGGGCTGCGATGTGGGCCGCGCGCGGAAGGAAAGGAAAGGGGAAAGGTTCGGGCCGAGATGGGCTGCGCGGGAAGAAAGGGAAAGGGAGAGCTGAAGCGGGTCGGGCCGGCGCTAGACGAGGCGGGTTGGGCCGGAAGTTGGTAAACGGGTCGGGTCAAAGAGAGTTTAGGCCTGTTAGTGTTAGTATAGGTTTTGAATTCATATTTGAACGGTTTAAATTCAAATATGAATTCCACTCAAGCAAACATATAAAACCAAGAAAGCCAAAACATTCTAACACAATAAATTCCCTAATGCAATGCTCATGATTTAATTATTAGGAATTTCTAGAGAGAGAAGTATTACTCTTTGGTGTTAACATACAAGTTGCACAAAAATTTTTAATTCACCAAATTTACAACTAGGGATGTTACACCAAATCCCCTCTCACACCCCCTAGAACTAGGGGGTCTCTATAGGGGCCTCTATTCCAAAATAGAAACTAACAAGTGGGCCAATTAAAAGTAGAGGGTTGTTTAGAGGGTATTGCTGGAGTTGGGAGGAAAAATTAAGTCCCTCGAAAATAGAGGCAGCCCCTGCTAAAAGAAATAGAGGGTTTGTTTAGAGGGTATTGCTGGAGTTGCTCTTAAGCAAGGTGTTAGAGGTTGTTGTCTTAGATATCTTTGTCCAAAATAGATGAAGAATCAATAATAGGATTTTTTTTTAATTTTTCTTTATGTCGTTTGTGTACCTTTTCTCCTTTTATTTGTGATCAACTTGTGAGCTGAAAATATTGTAAACACTTGGTTGTTCGTGGTTGCAGAGCCTGGGCACTACTCCTTTTTCTAAAAAATGGTAGCCAATTTACCGGATTGATATCTTTAGATGACAAGCGGGCCAGGAATGAAATCGACCAACTTCAATGGGCCAAGAGGCATCGAAACCCTACTCTACAAACACATGTAAATCATAGCCCCCATTGCATTAACAATTCACTAAAGATAATATAGGCTTGTATGTATCCACTCCTATGAGCCACGCTTAGATTAAAAGGTCAGCAAAGATCTTCTTACTTCCCGCTTTTCGCTTATTGTAGTTCAAATATCTGAAGTGGCTTATCACAAAAGCAAGAATAAGCAGAAATAAGCATGGTGTTTTGTGAGATTCCCGCTCATTTTTGCCATTAAATCACTTATAAACGGAAACAAACATATGGCCATAGAGTCAAACTAGCTAGACACAGGGCTTTTACTTAATTAGGCCCTCTGAACTAGTATAAACTGTGTGTTCTTGGTGTGCTATTCTTGATTGATCTTCTACTGAACCAAATATCTACTGATCCATATCATGCACAGCTTGCAAAGTCCAGTCGGTGAATAAGAACATATAATGTTTCTTCCTCCTACCTAATCACATGCATACGTGCAAGTATAAGCTCTTCTTTTTTTTTTAGTAGAAATCCGCCTATAAGCGTTTCATTTTCACACTTGCATTTTGCAAACCATCACAACCCACCACAGTAGCCCCTAGGCAGGGCATAAATACCGGTTCCAACATGGTATCCAACTTGCAAGTTGCAACCCAAGAGAAGCTTAGAACAAAGATAAACGCACGAGACACAAACACTATCAATGGCCGAGGACACGGTCACCGCCCCTCTTCTGACAGCCCACAAGCCCAAGCCGGCGAAGTTGCCGTCTATCGATGACATCATCGAGAAGCACATCGGCGCCACCGGCGCAATGCAGCTGCTCAAGGCTTTCTTGGTGGTCTTCGCCAGGGCCTTCGACGGCCAGCTACTGTTCATCTCCGTGTTTACGGAGGCCGAACCACGGTGGCACTGCGTCCGCCGGCGACTCGTCCTGCTCGGCGCCTGCGGCCTCCCCGTGCACGCTCCCGCGAGACGCGTGGGCGTGGGACCGGCCGGCCCAGACGTCGGTGGTCTCCGAGTGGGCCCTCAGCTGCGCCAGCCCCGCGATCGTCTCCCTGCCGGCGTCCTCGTTCTTCGCCGGCTGCCTGGCCGGCGGCTTCCTGCTGACGATGCTCGCGGACTCGCTCCTCGGGCGCAAGAGGATGCTCGTCCTGGCCCTTGCGTCCATGTCGGTCGCCGGCGCGCTCACCGCCATGGCGCCGAACGTCTGGGCGTACGCCGCGGCACGGTTCGTGTCCGGGTTCGCCAGGTCGATGGTGGGCACGTGCACGCTGGTCCTCTCCACCGAGCTCGTCGGCAAGAGGTGGCGCAGCACGGTGAACTTCGCGGCCTTCTCCTGCTTCACCATGGGATTCTTGTCGCTCCCGGCGGTAGCCTACGAGTTCCGCGAGGCGTCATGGCGGAGCATGTACTTTTGGATGTCCCTGCCGTGTCTCTTCTACGCCATTCTGCTCCACTTCCTCGCCCAGGAGTCGCCACGGTGGCTGCTGGTGCGTGGCCGGACGCACGAGGCCATCGAGACGCTACAGCAGATCGCTTCGCACAACGGCAGCGGCAGCACAACGACGAGCCTCTCCATGCTGATGAGCTCACGCACTGCCACGCATGAGGACTCCGGGATGAGCGCCGGTGGCCTGTTCGCCACGCTGCAGGCGATGCTGGAGCGCCGGTGGGCCATCCGGAGGCTGGCGGCGGTCATGGCGCCGGCCGGCTTCGGCGTGGGCATCGTCTACTTCGGCATGCCGCTCAGCGTCGGCAGCCTGGGCTCCGACCTCTACCTGAGCGTCACGTACAACGCGCTGTCCGAGCTGCCGTCGGCCGTGCTGTCGTGGCTCGTGATCGCCAGGGCCAGCCGGCGCGGCTCCGTCCACTACCGGAGAAGGCGCTATCGGTCACGGTTCGTAACCCTCATAGGTACCGGTTCTGGAACCGGTACCGCGACACCGTGACTAAAGGGGGTCGGCCTTTGGTACCGGGTCCAGAACCGGTACCAAAGGGTGCCTTTGGTACCGGTTGGTAACATCCAACCGGTAACACCAACCAATACCAATGTGGCCATATAGGTACCGGGTGGTGCCACCACCCGGTACCAATGAGCTCGCAGAATTATTGGCCGTTGGACCCGGTACCAATACTTCCATTGGTACCGGGTCCTTTCCATCCGTGACCGATTACGGTGGATGGATGGCGGGTTCTCTGGTAGTGGTCGCGGTGCTCGCCGCGTCGGCGGGGGCGTGCAGCCTCGCGTGCGTCGCCATCCCGCCGGACGTGGGGGCGGCGCGGATGGCGGCCGAGCTGCTGTCCTTCTTCGCGACGAGCACGGCGTACAACGTCGTCCTGATCTACTCCATCGAGCTGTTCCCGACGTCCCTGCGCAACTCCGCGCTAGGGCTGGTGCGGCTGGCCATGGTGCTGGGTGGCGTGGTGGCGCCCGTGCTCGTGGCTCTCGGCCGCGAGAGTAGTTTCTGGTCGTTCGGCGTGTTCGGACTCGCCATCGGGTGCTCCGGGCTCTTCGCCGCCTGCCTGCCGGAGACGAGAGGGAAGAGCTTGTCCGACACCATGGAGGAGGAGGAGCGCAAGGAGGCCGCCGGTGCATCTGGCACCAGCATAGCCGCCGTTGCCAAGAATAGTGATAGCGGCGGCCTCGTGTAATTTCGTACTACGTTTCACGTATTTTCTTTTAGATTGTTTTTGGTCGGTGAAGCAAAGCATTGTAGCTGTCGTTCGTGTGGCGTGTACACTGCTGGCCAGATCACACATGCGCGATTAGCTTTGTTACACTTTTTTATAACAATTTCTGCTGTAAGTTCTCTATATGATTAAACAACAAATTTTTTAAATCATATTGGACAATTCCCCAAGCTACGCAAATTTTATTTGACCGAAATAGAAAATAAACATGAGAATAAGTGCATATAGAGTAAAATCTATAGGAAATAGAGCAAAGAATGACATAGAGCCTCAACACATTAACGATGTTAGTAGGTATATATCTAGATTCAAATTACATATCAAGGAGCAAGTAGGTTTATATCTAGATTCAAACTACATATCAAGGAGCAAGAACAGTGATAGTAGGATTTGAGGCCATAATAACAGAGTATCCGACCATGAGGATTACCGACCACTGACTCCGGATTAGAAGATTCTGAGTAGGACACAACCACCCATTCAAAGAAGGAGAAGCCCAAAAATAGAAGATAGAAAGATAGAGTCCTGATAGGTTTAGGCTCATTTTTGTTTTGCAAGTCAAGTTAATCCTGACATAAATAGTGGGGTTCCTATACGTAGAGAGTATCCAATATTTACAAATCCACTAGAGGGTACTCGATAAACAATTGTATTCTGTACTCGCCCAATCAATACAAGCAATAACTAGACATAGGGTTTTTATTTGATTTCGAGGTCTCGAACCAGTATGTTCACGAAGAAATAGGCTGCCCAAGGAAGCAAATATCTGCCAATTTAAAATATCAACATATAGTTAATAGTTTGAATCCATATGATAATGGATGGAGATGACCAACGATGGAGAGACTGCTCCGATAAAGACGTTTCTCAGTAATATCATCATGACTTCCAAAATCATGTGCAGTAGCCATACCAAACCAAATTAAAACATGTAGTGGATCCTGAACTAAGATTATTGGCTAAACCCGGGAAATCTTAATTCCATATGCCTTTCAAATCCTCCTAGCCACTATCCTATTACAATAATTCTTGCTAAGAAGAATGCCCATGTTGTGGCAACTCCACCCAGAAGGTAATGGTTACTTCTACAACACGTCCTTGTATAATGCTCAAATCTCTAGGATGAGTAGCAAGAGCAACTTTTAATTTGTTATGTGCCCAAACGATAGATTCAGTGAATTTCTGCCAATAACCATGACCGCTGAATGAAAACATGAAACTGAAAGCCTAGAGAAAATGAGTGCCTACGAAAAAAGACCATATGAAGATAATGAAGAACCATAAGATTGAATTACTTGGGATTCCTGTGCCTACTAGAAATCTCGAAGCCAACCATTGATCGTAATGGAACTCTATGCAAAGTTCCCCCTTTGTAATGTGAGTTACTATTCCTTGATCCCTTATAGTACCCCAAACATCCGACTTCATTTTCCAGCTGAAATGGAAAACAACAACTACAATGGAATTATACATCCAGAATTGACCTATGAAAACATGATCCCAGGCGGATACTTGACATGTTCCCTCTCACCTAAGCCGTAGCAAGGGAAGTGAAAGCCAAGATTGTATTATCAGTATCAAACGGGAACTGCGAGTAAATTAAACACCTTTCAAAAATATTAATACACACATGGATGGTAAATACATGAGTCTGATGGACTAAAAAAAATACGCGGTCCCTATTGAAATAGGTAACAAAGTAACTTTGCTGCCTACAGCTATCAACTCGTAGTCTCCCCACGTTAAGCTATTACTTGTTGTTGCACCAGGAGCTGTTACGTCAGGTGCGCCGACATGGATATTTTGTATCCATTGAGCAAAATGGGTTGTAATTGTATAGCGGTATCCAAAAACATATCTTGGAGACGGCCTAATAAAACATTCATGGTATCATTATGAATGTACAAGCCAAAATTGTGACAACCCAGAAATATACATACCGAGTTAAGGTGGGAAATGATTGCATCATGGTGTCTGAGGACACGATCTAATCGGTCGTTGTATCGAGTAATTGGATCATAGTCTCTTACCGTTAAAATGGTTGCATGTGCGGTGCGCCCTGATGCCATATTTCCTATTATTCTCTAAACAATTTGGGGTTAAAGGTTTTTCATAATGAAACGGTAAATGAATTAAAAAAGCCATAAATTTAAGTTAAAGAGTATGTCAAATATGTATAAATAAAAACCTAACGTTTTAGTGAAAAGCTAAACAAATCGGTATGTAGTTAGACTTTCACAGTATTCAGAAATCTCATTCACAGTAATAAAATTTGGATTGAAAATAAAAGAAAGATTATAATATGGGAAAAGCTAAGGATCGTGAGTACAAATTGAAGTAAAATATAACCTTCCACTTTCCATATTTTTGCTCTTAACTTCACTGTTTATCCAAACTCACGGACACTAATCGACTGCTCAGTAGGCAGGACAGAGAAGCATCATCGAGAAAATGCATACTGCAACTATGATTGATATATATATATGGTCATCCTAGGAACTACACATATGCTACTCCCTCGGTCCACAAATATAAAAAACTAATTCAAATAGAAAAATTATGATTAATCTAGTAATACCATTTTTATCTCAGAAATCTTTATGATTTTTTCCCGTTGGTGTCAGTCAAAGTTAGTTTTTGAACTTAGGACAAAACTAAAAATGCTTATATTTGTGAATAGAGGGAGTATGTGTTGACTGGATTTGTAAATTTAAACTACGATATACTGAATGAAGAAATCTAAGAAGATAAAACAACAAATCTATACGTGTTATCTGCGTAGCCTAGTTATCAATTGCAAAGACGTAATATATTTTAACTTTATACAAAGTCAATGCAAAGAGATATCGACTTGTAATTGTATATGTCGCATGGGCATGACATGTTTATATAAAAAGAGAAGGTATCTGTCAGCAATCAAGTTCTGATGCGCGTGTGGGATTTAGAATCAAGACCAACACAGATGTTCATGACATTCCGTTTGCAAATACTTATAGTAGTTGCATATGAATAGATCCGGAGAACGAATGTTTCTTCCAGCCTAGCTCCTGCCTAATACACGCGTATAAGCTTTAAGTAGAATCTGCCTGTAAGCAATTTTGCATTTGCAAACCAAATCTCAGCTAAGAGAAAGCAGGGCATCAAGAACAAGCACAACGGTGTCAATGGACAACACGGCCACCGCCCCTCTCCTCACAAGCCACAAGCAGGCCAAGCCGGCGAGGCCACCTTCCTCCATCGACGACATGGTCGAGACGTACATCGGAGAAACCGGCGCCATTCAACTGCTCAAGGCCATCTTGGTGGCCTTCGCCTGGGCCTTCGACGCGCAGCAGGTGTTCATCTCCGTGTTCACGGACGCCCAGCCGCAGTGGCACTGCGTCGGTCTAGCCGGCAGCGGCAACTCGTCATGCACGCCGGCCGCGGCCTCGCCGTGCGCGCTCCCGCGCGGCACGTGGGCATGGGATCGGCCGGCGAAGACATCGGTGGTGTCCGAGTGGGCCCTCCAGTGCGCCGGCCCGGCGCTCGTCTCCCTCCCGGCGTCGTCGTTCTTCGCCGGCTGCCTGGCCGGCGGCTTCCTGCTCACGACGCTGGCGGACTCGCTCCTCGGGCGCAAGAAGATGCTGCTCGTGTCCCTGGTGTCTATGTCCATCGCCGGCGTGCTCACCGCCTTCGCGCCCAACATCTGGGCGTACGCCGCCCTGCGGTTCGTGTCCGGGTTCGGCAGGTCCATTGTGGGCACGTGCACGCTGGTCCTCTCTACGGAGCTCGTCGGGAAGAGGTGGCGCGACATGGTGAGCGTGGCGGCGTTCTTCTGCTACACCGTCGGGTTCTTGTCCCTCCCGGTGCTCGCCTTCGCGTTGCGTGAGGCGTCGTGGCGGAGCTTGTACCTATGGATGTCCGTGCCGTGTCTCTGCTACGCCGCTCTGCTCTACTTCGTTGCCCAGGAGTCACCGCGGTGGCTGCTGGTGCGCGGCCGGACGCAGGAGGCCATGGAGGCGCTGCAGCAGATCGCCTCGCTCAACGGCAGCAGCAGCACCGCCACGCCAGGCTTCTCTTCGCTGCACGCGTGCGCCGCGCAGGAGGAAGCCGGGGCGAGCGGCGGGGGCGTGTTCGCCACGCTGCAGATGATGTGGGAGCGGCCATGGGCGATCCGGAGGTTGGCAGCGATCATGGTGGTCGGCTTCGGCGTGGGCATGGTCTACTTCGGCATGCCGCTCGGCGTCGGCAGCCTGGGCTCCAGCCTCTACCTGAGCGCCACGTACAACGCGCTGGCCGAGGTGCCGTCGGCAGCTCTGTCGTGGCTCCTCATCGCCGGGGCCAACCGGCGCGCCTCCGTGGTCGCGCTCGCCGCGGCGGCGGGGGCGTGCAGCCTCGCGTGCGTCGTGATGCCGCGCGGCGCGGAGGCTGCGCGGATGGCCGCCGAACTGGTGTCCTTCTTCGCGACGTGCACGGCGTACGACCTCATCCTGATCTACTCCATCGAGCTGTTCCCGACGTCGGTGCGGAACTCGGCGGTGGGGCTGGTGCGGCAGGCGATGGTTCTGGGCGGAGTGGCGGCGCCCGTGCTCGTCGCGCTCGGCCGCGAGAGCAGCATCTGGTCTTTTGGCGTGTTCGGGCTCGCCATCGGGTGCTCCGGTCTCTTCGCTGCCTGCTTGCCGGAGACGAGGGGGAAGACCATGTCAGACACCATGGAGGAGGAGGAGCGCAGACGTAACCCCGACTGCTAATGATAGCGATCTCGTGTAATGATGCAAGTTTGATGGTACAGTAGCAATTTCTTGCAGTCAAACACTCAAACTGTCATAAAGTTGAGGCAGTAACTTTAGAAGCACTATTTAGATTTTTTTGGTTATTTTTTGTATAATGGCTATTGCAATTGTTATACTGTGAGTAATTTAGAAGTAGGGTATTTCAGTACTTTGTGTTAGCTTTTCCATATTGACAGTGCTAGGCAATTTAAAGAAGTAGTTATATGTAGTGGTTATTGTTTTTTTAATTGGGGGGNGGGGTGCCGGCGCAGAGGGAGCCCCTCCAAAGCATCTTATCTTACTATTATTAATTAGAGACTCCTTTTGAGACCTCCCGTTAATCCTCACGAGACACGTTAGGAAAAAAATAAATTCTGAAAGTTTTCACAAAAATCAGAAACATCTGGCCATCCATCTGTAGACTATAATCATCATACCCATTGGATCTATTATATTTTATAAAAAATTACCCGCTTTTGCCATTATGAAAATAGCCTAAAATAACCCTCTAAGTATATAGGTAAATTACCCACCTCTGCCATTATGAAAAATAAACTAAAGTAACCCCCTAAGTATATAGGTAAATTGTCCACATCTCCCATTATAAAAAATAAACTAAAGTAACCCCCTCATATTCATCAAAATTACCCACCTATGCTATTATAAATATAATTTATAGTAACACCATAATTTTGCGTCTAAATTACCTACATTTACTGTTATTAAGAAAGCAACATGTCATTATAAAGAATATCCCAAAATACACCAATATATAATTATAAATTATATTTTTCAATTAATTATTAATTTAGAAAATATTAACTTAAGATGTGTATGCATGATGTGTCTCAACATATAGATCATATATAAATATATATATGGGAGAAGATGAAAACTCATATTTTCATGTTCAAAATGTAACTCAAATTCTAAATTTGCATCAGAAATTGACCCGCATGTCATTAAAAATATAAAGTACACCAACATATAATTCTAAATTATCTATTTCTACACATGCAATGTACATGTTGAGTGTCACTATGTAGACTTTGTATACATGTATGGAGAAAACAAATTAAGTAAAGTGAAAAAATATTCATTATTAATTGAAAGTGCAAGGTAAATAATTTTTATCATATAAGAATCTAGATTTTTCATGAAATTTTAATACTCAAATCTTACAAATTATTAGCCCATGCGGGAGCGCGGGTTGATAGACTAGTTTCCAACAATTTTTATCCATGGTTGAAGAGAGGAAGAAGATAATACGGAGAAAAAAGAAGGGAAAGAGGGGAGGGAGGAAGAAGAAGGACAAGTTGTGCCCTCCTCTCAGTTTCTAGATTCGCCACTGTACACCATGTTGGAAATTTTGTACAGTTTGTGGGAAAAAAATTAAGGGCCGAACGGGTAATAGGGAGAGGGTTTCAGAAAGGAATTCAGGAGATAGAGATGAGAGACCCAGGCCCCTCCCAGCCCCCGCCACCGCCGGCCGGCAAATCCACTAGCTCAGCCGCGCAACCCTGCCCATCTTCTCCAGCCTCGCCCATCACGCAATACCCCATAGCCTCCCCGCTCCATGCCACCCTAGAAGATGAGGGACTTGACCTAGAGTTCTGCCCTAGCCCTGAATCTGCCGGATCACCGCAGCATGGCCGAGGATGGGACAAGACGAAGCCCACATTCAAGACCATGGACACCAACACGGAAGCATTGAAGATGCAGGAATCCAGGGAGCAGAAAGAGAACCCCCGGATTCGCTCGGTGGTTATCAAGCCCCCGAGTTGCCGCCCAAGCTACAAGGAAGCTTTACTGAAGCCACCAACCGGAGACAAGGGAGGTAAAGGCGGCCATCAATGGCAGGTGAAAAAGCCGGCCTACTGGTGGCGCAAGGAACGACCGGCCGTTCGATCCAGTCAGAATGCAAGGAGGCCCGTCCATGAGCTCTTAGGACCAAGGGTACCAGCCAAGGATCGACTTAGCCAAAGGATATCAGCCACAGAGCGACTTGGCCCTTGAGAAGAAACTACACCCAACTACCGTGAGCTCTTGAGGACAAAGGCCGCCGGGAAGTGCTTCAACTGCTTTGCTCGCGGCCACCGCATTGCTGAGTGCCGTGATCCTCCGCGCTACATCCTCTGTGGAGGCTGGAGACATAAGGCTCGCCACTACCCTTCGGAAGCCCGGCGTCCGAGTACAAGACCTGCTCGTCGTGGCAAGCCCGCCGGCCCCGCCTGCATGGAGTTCCCGGATCAGTATCCCGGGGCACCGCAGAGCCGACCGGCAACGGTGGAGGCGTGCGTGGTGAGGTCAGAGGGGATGCGCTCCTCTGAAAGGGAACTGGAGATGAAGAGTATCTTGGCGGTGCTTATCGATGGCTGTGCAAGAGTGACGCGTGACAAAGTTGACGGGGATGCTCTACGCCAACTCCGCATCCCTGACTACCAACTGCAAGTGCTGAAGCTATCGGCGTCGACCTTTCTCCTTAAGTTTGGCTCGCCAGAGCTACGCAACAGCGCCCTCCTTCGAGGCCGACTCGACGTCAGGAAGTATGGCCTGCATCTCATGCGATGGACCCGTCAGGCTGGAGGCACCCTCTCCACTCTCAGATACAAGGTCCGGGTGTGCATAGAGGGGATTCCAAACCATGCTTGGCACATTGAGTCGGTGTTGCAGTTCTTTCCACCACCTTCTTCATTGAGGGTTTTGCTGACCGTGAGGACGAGGAGAAAGAATCCGGATGTTTGTGCCTGTGGGTGTGGACTAATGATCCTCGTGCCATTGCTACTGCTGGTTCCATCAAACTTGTAGAGCCAATCCTAATCAGTGATGAATACTTCATGCACCTAGGAAACATGGGAGACCCAATCCAAACGCCAGGGCCAGCTCAAACACTCAAGTATGAAGTCCTGATCCATGTATCTAGGGTTCTGGATTACAACCCACTACCTAGTAGTCCATCCCACGCAAGCTATGAGAGTGACACTAGTGGGATTCCGGATGATCTCTTGAGCCGGAATGGCCGGTGAGATATCATTTCTTCTGGCAGCTTGGGGAAATTGATGGGTCACCGGCGCCGAGAGTGCGTGTGCAGGATCGGATTGGGGCTAGAGGCAGGGACCGTTCCCCTCCAGGCGGTAGTGGGGGTCGGCGGGGAGGCCCTCCTCTCCCCCAGCCGCCACCGAACCGCTACGACATTGAGCGGGACACGCATTTCAGAGTAGTTAGGGGCAACCAGGGGCAGAGTTCTGGAGACAGCCATTGGGGAAGGAGGAGAGCCGTCCATGGCGGCTGAAAGGACCTTGATGTCGACTAGAGGGGGGGGTGAATAGGCGAATCTGCAAATTACAAAACTAATTCCAACTGTCAGCACCAAAACCGGTATTACCGGTTTCCCAAACCGGTAAAACCGGTTCCTATACAGATTGCCCTAACAAGTATAATTCCCCACTACGAATTCTAGCACAAACCACAAATGGTGTGAAGCTTCCAGGGATGTTTCCAAGTGTTCCAATGAAGCTCCTGCACACAGCTCAACACACCAAAGTAGATCGTAGCGGAAGCACGAGTAGTATGCTAGAAAAGACAATATGAAGAAAAAGCTCAAACCAAGAGACAAGAGATTTTTCTCCCGAAGTTCGGATTCACCGCTTGCACCAAGCAGCCACCACGGCACGGTGAATCCTACTCTCCGTTGAGGAAGCTTATACGACCACTCAAGGTCAAGCTATCTCCTCCTTCCACTAAGTGACCTCTTCCCTTGCGGAGGCGAGGTGAAACCTTCACAAACGATCCCGTGGCTCACCACACAACTTGGTAGCTCACCGGGCGACGCCTAGCCGTCTAGGAGGAAGAACCTCCAAGAGTAACAAATGCTTCAACAGCTGATCGACGAAACCACAAGTGCTCAAGGAATGGATTGCTCTCCAATGCCACACACTCACACACAAGTCACTCTCTCAACCCAACTCAAGAATCTCACAAGGATAGCTCAAATCTCACAAAGAGAGGTTGGGGAGAGCTCAGCTGGCCTCTGAAAGATGTTAGGGACGCCAAAGAACCAGCAGCACCTCAATGAGGAGCTCATGGGTATAAATACCCATTCCACCAAAAACTAGCCGTTTTTCTGTCAGAGAAAACCGGTTTCACCGGTTACCAAAACCGGTTTCACCGGATTTCAAACAAACTAGCCGTTAGACACCTCAGGCCACAAAACCGGTTTAACCGGTTTCCAAAACCGGTAAAACCGCTTTTCCCAGGGAACCCCCACTAAGTTAGAAACTCTCATGGTTAGACTCACAAGGGTTCACTTGAGCACTTTTGGAGTTTGTCATTCAACCAATGTTGCATCCCTCTTGATAGTACGGCATACCTATACTCAAGACATAAGATAAATCATAATTCAACTACTTGAGCTTGTATGTCAATGATCATGCCATTACTTGATCAATCACTTCTTTGAGGGCTTTTCAACATTGTATCTTCAACTGAGCATATCCATCTTGAGCTAGTGACTTAGGATTTTCCATAACTTATATTTGAGTTCACTTTAATCCTTAGGTCACCCTCTTTATCAATCATAACATATATATGCATTGCATTGCTTTTCTTGATGAGACTTGAATATGATACTTCGAACACACCCCGGATACTAGATGCTTCACCCTAGCAATTTGCACCTTAGCTTGCTTAGTCCCTCGCTCTAGTCATCTCGATTTGCTTCTTCATCACTTACCCTTGTATCATCAAGTTGACTTTGCTTTGCCTTTGAATGAATTTCACTTGAAAGAATCTTCAAATGCTTGTTCTTGATTGACAAAGAATATCCCACATAATGCAAGCTTCCAATTGAAGACCAATATGTAACACATATGCTCATGTCATTTTTATCATTCATACATGAAGTCTTGCACTATCATTCTTCTTTGACAATTGGATCATCTCATAATATTGGAGACCAACATAACATATCCCGAATTATTGCTTCTCATGTAGCTCCATATAGGTTTGTATTGCATTTAGATTTCAATAGTGACAACTAATCTTGCAATATCTAGCAATCTTTATCAACCATGATCCAAGATATCCCATATGTATATGTTCAACAAGCCTTCATTATTTTAGAGACCAATATCTCACATATGTCAACATGTCTCCTTTCTTATTTCACCATAGCTTGCCATTTATCATATCCTTGCATAATGGAACCACACACTCGTTGGTATGCAACATTATGAGCCATACACATTGCATTCAACCCATGAACAATAGTGTATCATAAAATCATTTTAATCCCTGCTCATAATTTAACAAACACATTAGTCCTTTAATCGCTTTGTCATTCAATTCACCAAAATCCACTTGAGGGCCTAGATGCACTTTCAATCTCCCCCTTTTTGGTGATTGATGACAACCCGATTAAAGCTTACAAATAATATGAATAAACAATAATGAATTCTCAGATCAGTTATGAGCTCCCCCTTAATATGTGCTTTGAATGGAATTTCAAAAATTTGGCCTCAAATGCCAAATGCACATCTTTAAGAGAAAAGCATGGGAGCTCCCCCTAAAACTAAGCATCATGGATACAACAAGATACTGAGATAAACAACAACAACATATAGGAATAAAATATGACATGCAAATCACAAAAACTCAAAGAAGGTGCATGTGTGTTGTCCAGACCAAAACCGGTTTCACCGGTTTTCCAAACCGGTGTAACCGGTTCTACCCAGTCAACACACAAACAAAAACATTCATCACTCAAACATGCATATCACACTAGCAAAGGATAACTTAATTGAAATACAGGTTCATTACACACAGTAGCACTCAATCAAGTTCCTCAAATCCACAAAAGATAAAGATTCGATAGATTTGAATTATTACAACAAGTTTCTGCAACACAGCAGAAACCGGTTTCACCGGTTTTCCAAACCGGTAAAACCGCTTTGTCCAGAGACAGCACACAAAACTCAAAAATCTAAGCTTTAATCCTTGCTCTTCTCCCCCTTTGTCATTAATCATCCAATAAGGGCCATAAGAAGAGTAGTGCTGCCCACACTTGTCAGTCCATCACTGTCCATCACCGTTGTGGCTTGGAGAGTCTTCTTGCCAAAAAGAAGGACCTAAATTATTGAGTCATTCAGAGAATAGATGGAAGGACAGACTTTAAGATTTGAAAGATGTAGATCAAGACATACCATAAGGAGAAGGACCAGTAGGAGGACCTGTAGGAGGACCAAAGAAAGCTGCTGTTGCCCTTGAGGCGAAATCTTCACCATGAGTGGGAGGAGGAGGTGGTGCTGCAGAAGATGAGGCTCCAGGGAAGTCCATACCAGTCATGCCAGGTGCAGGTGGAGGCGGAGGTGGCTGATATACATCATATCCAAGGTGATGCTGAATTGGCTGAAAGTAGCCACTCGACTGATAGGTGGCCACCAAGTCCTCAACAGAAGGAATTTCTTCTTCAACAGGTGCTGGAGAGGGTGGAGACCTTGGTGGCTGCAAGTTCATAGAATTGTGCATCAACTTGATTGAATCATTTATTCTCTTGGTTGCCACCCTTTGCCTCTGCTGTTCAACCATGATGTCCCTCTGACTTTTGCATATCCCAGTGAGAAAGCTCAAGATTCGACGGATGGGAGATGAAGGCTTCTCACTTGGCCGATATGAGGTTGATTGCTGCTGGTCAGCCTCAAACCGGTGAAACCGGTTTCCAGAACCGGTAAAACCGGTTTCTGGCTGTCCAGCAGGCTGCTCCTGCTGCTGCTGCGGATCTGCCTCTCCTTGCCCATATCTGTTAGGAGATGGTACTCTGATCTTCTTGGGTGGATTTGGCCTCAAAGCTTCATGTTTTGTGTCCTTTATGTACTGCCTCTTGGTGGTTTTCTCAATTAAATACATCACATAAGGAGCAAAACCACAAAGCCTTTGGGGACTTTCAGATATAATCCTAATTTCCTCCCACAAGTACTCCCCAATGCTAAAGTTAACTCCAGGTGGTCTCATTGCAGCAAGCAAGTCACGAGCATAATTGGACACTTCAGTCTGATTTCCTCCTCTAGGTGTAAGGGTCACCCTAAACAAATTGTTCAAGATGAGATAATAGGTGTAGAGACCCTTTACCTTCCCAAAGTTACCTTGCTCGGTCCTTGGATACATAAACTTCATTTCCTTAGAGGGCAAAGGACCATCAGCTCTATGAAGCTTAGGATAAGATGCATCTTCCTCTCTAAGTCCAAACATTCTGGAGAAAGCAGCAAAGGATATACTATATAGTTTCCCTTCTGTCATCCAATACATCCTCCTCACACTAACTCCCTCCTCAACATATAGTGTGGCATAGAACTGAGCAATGACTTCCTTATTCCAAGAACACTTGAAGTTCATGATTCTCTTGATTCTAGTGTTGGCTACCACCTCTAAGATCTCATTGAAAATAGGATCATCATACCTTGCCATGTGATCCCAGTCAATCCACTTTGACTCGGCTTCAATGTGACCCTTCTTTCCAGTGATTGCACTAGAATAATAATCCTGGTGGAACATGGTATGGAACCGATAATCTGTGGCTGTCTTAGGTGTGCCAATGTAATTTTCTCTTCTCTTCTGCCTAGCCACATCAGTCATACCACCTAGAAGATAATTTTCTCCTCTTCTTCGAGCAACAGGCTTTCTGATCTCAAGCATAACCATATCATCATCTTCATCCTCTTCTTCTTCTTCCCCAACACCAGCACCTGCTGGTTCTTCCTCATGACCAGCAGCTCCTTCTTCTTCCTCTTCCTCTTCGCTGCTCTCAACAGCTACACCTTTGCCATGACGAGGTTCAACTCGATAGTTCTCATCACTAGCCTCATCATCATCACTAGATGTGTTACTAGTATCCTCATGAACCTCCTCTATTTCTCTGGAAGCAGCTCTCTTCTTCCTAGGCCTCAGATTGCGCCTAGGAGGATCATCATCAATATGCATGCCTGCCGATCCAGAGCCACCCTGATCATCCGCCATTTCTTTCTTTTTCCTCTGGTAAGTCTGAATCTCCTGGTCAAAAAGATTGTGAATATAAAGATTAGGACACAGGATTGATTTGAAGATAAAAAGATCACAAGAGGGAAAAATTAGATCAGTTGGCAGCAGCTCTGTGCAGAACCGGTGAAACCGGTTTCCCAAACCGGTGAAACCGGTTTTGCCCAGAGCACAAGATNGTCATGGATAAATGATGGAATTGAGAGATATTATCAAGAGAACTTGAATCCATGTCAAAGTGATATATTCCATGACCAACAGTCCAAGCATGGGTAGTTCACAGAAAATTCTCGCTGAGCAAAGTGAATGGCTAAAAGTGTAGGAACAACAGAATATATCCATGAATAAAATCCTACAAACTTAATAGTGAAAACTACACGTTCAAGATGGATTATTTGGGGCTGACCAGCACAAACCGGTGAAACCGGTTTCATAAACCGGTGAAACCGGTTCCTGGGCAGTGGAACCCTAAATCGCCCATCCTCAAAATGCAGCCCACCAAATCCAAATCCATTCACAGGGAGGCTTCCTGGGCATACTAGGAGATGATTCCTCAAAGGGTTTTCATAGATATTCACCGAGGAGATAGATCAGGTGATGGGAAGATTTTATACCTCGGAATACCTAGGCCGCATGAGCTCTTGAATCCAAAGCGGTTTCTAATCCGGTGAAACCGACCTAGACCACCAATGTCTCCTCAAGAATCAAAGGGGCCGACCTTCTCTTGCTTGGAATCTTCAAATCGCCATGGGGGAGGTTCGGTCGCCAGGGAGCACGGGAGAAAGAGAGAGGGTCGGGCCTGGGTCTGTTGTGGTGAGAATGGGAGTGAAGGGGTAAGTTTTCCCGTGGTAAAGAGATAAGGTGTGTGGCCCCGGCCAAAACCGGTGGAACCGGTTTGCCAAACCGGTGAAACCGGTTTTTGCCAGAAAACCAGAAAAGTTGATTTAATCTCCTTTCCACTTGAATCCTGATTTGATGAGATATAAAGCCTTGGGATTGAATCAGGAACTTGATTTAGCATAGATAGATTGAGATTTTCCAATATTCAACAAACCTCCTTGATTCTTCCAAGGGAGTTGGGAAAGATAAAGAATTTTATGGACTTGAGGAAAATCTCACCATTTGTGACTAGCCATCAATCAATCAAGGGCAACAATAGTCACAAACAGATTGATTAGGTCACAAAGACCAAGAACCAAATATTTTTCAAAAACACACAAGTCCTATCATGCTAGTTGGATTTTCAAACTCTATCCTATGTCACACAAGCATGCAACCAAGTCAAGTCAAGAACCATATTAGAATGTTTAGCATATTCCTTTCACCGTTGTTATGGAACATTTGACACCTAGTCAATTTTAAAGAAGGAATTTACTAAACATCTAATAGGTACAAAGAAAGTGACTTGAGAGAGTTACATGCAAGAATGCACACACTAGCATGGATTATGAGGCCTAGATGCAAAAGATAATAATAGAAGGTTCATGAAAACATACCTTTGCCTTAAGCCCATTCAATTTGTGCATATTTCAATTTAGCATGGTGCTAGCTCTCATAATTATTTTTCTTATTCAAGTATTGAGTTAGCACAAGATACACTAGCACATGTGACTACAAATTTACTAGAAGAAATTGTTAGTACCACAAGTGACACAAGTATTGGAATGAGCTCCCCCTTAGATAGTGCATAAGAATTTTGAATTTCTTTTGAGTTGCACTTTATTCAATTATGAATATTGAGGAGTTTATTCACAATCTTGGTCAAGGCATATAGAAGGTAATAAACAAATTGAAATTATGCCAAGGATCTCAATCATAGTCACATAAAACTTTTCATGCTAAACACACTAGCATGAGAGAAGGCCTAGATGCATTGAAATGAATATATGAATTTGAAAAACATACCTCAGCCTCTAGCTAATTCTTCTTCACATTGGTGAAGATTGATTTCTCAAATCTTGTGCTTTATCCATATAATCCAAATGCATCTTTTCACTTGTGATTTTTCCTTATATACATCATGAGAAGAGATGCATTAAGTGGCACAAGACCTAATTTCATCATTTAGTGACCTTTGGATTGAAAAGGCACAATGGATC
>CM014278.1:87398367-87434241 GCA_004135705.1 Alloteropsis semialata | reverse complement strand
CTGCCCATCTTCTCCAGCCTCGCCCATCACGCAATACCCCATAGCCTCCCCGCTCCATGCCACCCTAGAAGATGAGGGACTTGACCTAGAGTTCTGCCCTAGCCCTGAATCTGCCGGATCACCGCAGCATGGCCGAGGATGGGACAAGACGAAGCCCACATTCAAGACCATGGACACCAACACGGAAGCATTGAAGATGCAGGAATCCAGGGAGCAGAAAGAGAACCCCCGGATTCGCTCGGTGGTTATCAAGCCCCCGAGTCGCCGCCCAAGCTACAAGGAAGCTTTACTGAAGCCACCAACCGGAGACAAGGGAGGTAAAGGCGGCCATCAATGGCAGGTGAAAAAGCCGGCCTACTGGTGGCGCAAGGAACGACCGGCCGTTCGATCCAGTCAGAATGCAAGGAGGCCCGTCCATGAGCTCTTAGGACCAAGGGTACCAGCCAAGGATCGACTTAGCCAAAGGATATCAGCCACAGAGCGACTTGGCCCTTGAGAAGAAACTACACCCAACTACCGTGAGCTCTTGAGGACAAAGGCCGCCGGGAAGTGCTTCAATTGCTTTGCTCGCGGCCACCGCATTGCTGAGTGCCGTGATCCTCCGCGCTACATCCTCTGTGGAGGCTGGAGACATAAGGCTCGCCACTACCCTTCGGAAGCCCGGCGTCCGAGTACAAGACCTGCTCGTCGTGGCAAGCCCGCCGGCCCCGCCTGCATGGAGTTCCCGGATCAGTATCCCGGGGCACCGCAGAGCCGACCGGCAAACGGTGGAGGCGTGTGTGGTGAGGTCAGAGGGGATGCGCCCTCTGAAAGGGAGCTGGAGATGAAGAGTATCTTGGCGGTGCTTATCGACGGCTGTGCAAGAGTGACGCGTGACAAAGTTGACGGGGATGCTCTACGCCAACTCCGCATCCCTGACTACCAACTGCAAGTGCTGAAGCTATCGGCGTCGACCTTTCTCCTTAAGTTTGGCTCGCCAGAGCTACGCAACAGCGCCCTCCTTCGAGGCCGACTCGACGTCAGGAAGTATGGCCTGCATCTCATGCCATGGACCCGTCAGGCTGGAGGCACCCTCTCCACTCTCAGATACAAGGTCCGGGTGTGCATGGAGGGGATTCCAAACCATGCTTGGCACATTGAGTCGGTGTTGCAGTTCTTTCCACCACCTTCTTCATTGAGGGTTTTGCTGACCGTGAGGACGAGGAGAAAGAATCCGGATGTTTGTGCCTGTGGGTGTGGACTGATGATCCTCGTGCCATTGCTACTGCTGGTTCCATCAAACTTGTAGAGCCAATCCTAATCAGTGATGAATACTTCATGCACCGTGAGGACGAGGAGAAAGAATCCGGATGTTTGTGCCTGTGGGTGTGGACTGATGATCCTCGTGCCATTGCTACTGCTGGTTCCATCAAACTTGTAGAGCCAATCCTAATCAGTGATGAATACTTCATGCACCTAGGAAACATGGGAGACCCAATCCAAATGCCAGGGCCAGCTCAAACACTCAAGTATGAAGTCCTGATCCATGTCTCTAGGGTTCTGGATTACAACCCACTACCTAGTAGTCCATCCCACGCAAGCTATGAGAGTGACACTAGTGGGATTCCGGATGATCTCTTGAGCCGGAATGGCTGGTGAGATATCATTTCTTCTGGCAGCTTGGGGAAATTGATGGGTCACCGGCGCCGAGAGTGCGTGTGCAGGATCGGATTGGGGCTAGAGGCAGGGACCGTTCCCCTCCAGGCGGTAGTGGGGGTCGGCGGGGAGGCCCTCCTCTCCCCCAGCCGCCACCGAACCGCTACGACATTGAGCGGGACACGCATTTCAGAGTAGTTAGGGGCAACCAGGGGCAGAGTTCTGGAGACAGCCACTGGGGAAGGAGGAGAGCCGTCCATGGCGGCGGCGGCGGCAGGGCAAGATCCTGCCCACCAGCGAGCGGTAACGTCACCAAAGAGGGTGACCAGAACAGCTTTGCAGCTGCTGCTAAGAAGCAGTTGAGGAAAGAGTACAACAACTTTCCCTGGGAAGCAGAGACTCAGGTCCGTTCTTGTGAAAGTCAGGCTGGCGAGGGCAGACTAGCGGCCCCATGCTGGATGAGGCTAGCTTTGTGCAGACTTTGCAGATAGGTCCAGTGGAACAGGCCGAGGCAGAGCAAGCGTGCCTGGGAACTCCTGTGCTGGGCAGACTGATGGAGAAGGCGAGCAGTCAGAGCAGAATGCAGCTAGATGCAGAGGAGGAAAGGACCACCCATGCGGTGGAGATGAGGCCATCGATTTGGGCCAGTCAGAGTTGTGCAAAGAGATCCCGATTGAAAATAACAGCAAGGTCACCATGGAAGGAAATGGGCCGCCAATTGAAGCCCAACCAGATATGCAAGCTACTAAGGAGCAGCAGTTGGCAGATGCTGAGCCAGATCGGCCAGCTATGTCATGCCAATTCGCCCGCCGATCCTAGATGTCATGCCACTGAAGCCCAAAAGCAAGGGGAGGCCCAAAGTGATGTCAAGCAGAAAGATGAAGCTACAGAGCTCACAGTGGAAGAGTGAGCGGATCGCTAATTGACCAAAGACAGACCTCAACATGGAGGAACAGGCCACAACACTCCTCATGAAGAAATGTGGAATTCTGGACCAAAACAGCACAGTGGATGAAGAAGCAAAGGCATCTTTTCATGAGCGATTCATGGAGCCGGTGCAAGCAGAAATGGAAATGAAAATCAGGAACATGTTCGGCCTGACGGGGGGAGGTGCTAATGGCCTCAGCGCGCTCGCCATCCATGCTGATGCCTGAATGGTGGCGTAGCCACCCTCTGGGGTATGTGTATGTACCCCATACATGTGTGTGATTGTTTCCTCCCTTGTGTGCATTGCCACCCACCTCTGTGTTTCTCACCCCCGTGTCATCATCCATTCCCGTATTCAATGGAGTGCGTTCATCCTGTGTGTGTCACCCATCCCATGTTCCATCCATCTGCCGCGTCTAGGCCACGGCCTAAACCTAACACCTTGGTGGTATTATCTAATGTTCTTCGTTACAATAATGAGTGAACAACAATGCATTTTATTGAATTAGAATGTGCACAGACTGAACAATCCAGCGCGCAGAAAGGTTGTCAGGGACTTGGCAGTTGAGATCAGATGCACCATTGTGTGCCTACAGAAGAGCAAATTGGATGTAGTAGACAGACAGATCATACAAGAGACTTTAGGCCCCAAGTTCAGTACTAACTTTGCTTTCCTCCCGGCAATAAACACTAGGGGAGGGGCAATTGTGGTAGCTGATGAAGACCACTACACCATACAGATCTCAACCTGCAATGAATTTTCAGTGACTGTCAAACTGCAAGTGAGAGCCACAGGAGAAGAGTGGTGGCTAACTACTGTATATGGGCCGCAAGAAGATAGAGAAAAACTTTGGTTCCTACAAGAACTACGATGTCTGAACAGCTTAACATCTGACAAATGGCTCATCATTGGAGACTTCAACCTGATTCGGCACACCACAGATAAGAGCAATAACAATCTGAATTTGGGGTTGATGACAGCCTTTAACACTGCATCCAAGATCTCGAGCTGCTAGAATTGCCACTGAAAGGAAAAAGATACACATGGGTGAACAATGTAACTCAGACCAGGATAGATCGAGCTTTCTGCACAACAGAATGGGACCATATGCAGCCGCAGGCAGCCCTCCAAGCAATCTTCTCCATGGTGTCTAACCATTGCTGTTGGGATATTGCTGAAGCCAATATGCACAAACAATAGTTAATACTGAGAAATGGAGACAAGCAACAATATACTACTCATCAACAGTATTCTCGGGAATCAGCCCTTTACACATTAGTGAGAGGTCCCCTTTTATAGGGAGGTCAAGAGGCACATTTTACATTCCACTTATACCCCTCAAAACAAGGCATCATCCTCTAGACTATACAGCTTGGGTTATGCAGGGGCATAGTAGTACATTTACACTTCTCAATGTGAATGCGTGGACTAGTAACTCCATCTTTGACTCGGCTTGGACTCGGTCCACGCTGCCTTCACCGCGCCTTTGGTTAACCCTGGTACCTTCACCCTCAGGAGCGCCTTTGGCATAAGATGCCTTCTCCTTCCCAGAAGAGAAGCCAACTTGTCCTTGGCCCGGTCCTATCATGAGCCTGGAGGAAAAGATGAACCATACATATGCAGGTAATATTTGTAGGTTGCCTTCGCACCCCACTTTAAGTAATTCTGTGTTGCGAAGGCAACGGACCGCCTTTTGATGTCAAAACTACTGGCGAAGGCATTTGCCTTGTCATTACTTGCAGCGAAGGCAAGACCTCAGAGCCAATAAACAAAGTAAGCGGGAGAAGTTGTTTCCCTGGCAGGCCAATCCCTCAACAGTAGCCCCTCACGGATGAGGGCTTTCTCCAACAGGCCGATGTCCTCGAAAATTCAGGATTGCCTTCGCCTGCTTAGAGAAACGCCTCCTCCCGTTGGAGCAAAACCCGAGTCGTTGTTTTTGTTTCGTGATTGGCTTCGCTCTTATTTGCTTTTTGGAGATGGGATCAGTTATCACTATTTTAATATTTTATTCTTATTTTTGAATCGTCAGCGACGTTTTGCCTTTTGAGGCGTGGTAACGGTCACATTTTTTACCCCCCTATATAAAGGACCGAAGGGGGCTTCTCCTTTTTTGCGGTCGGTTGCTTCCTTTGGACGCAAGCTTCTTTGCACTGAGTTGAAGATATTCGCTTTCACGGAGTTTTTCAGCTTTTTTGTGGTGATCTCTTTATTGTCGCAAGTAAGCTGTTTTCTTTTGATTGTTTTTTTGTTTTACTGGCTTATGTCTCTTACGTTTGTTTCTTATTTTTGATTTAAGTTTCTTTTTTGCCAGCGATTTGCACTAGGTAGTTTGCTATCTTAATAGACATGTCTAACGAAGGTAGCCCTCAAGCCCAGGGTGCGGGAATATCTTCTCCTTCTCGGGAGGAGATGACTGATGCCGAAGCTGAACGATTTGCTAAGCAAATCGATGATGAGACTCCTCTGGATGAAGGCATTGTGGAGGAAGAAGAAGGCCATGGCAATGATGGAGGCGATAATTTGAATGAAGGTGAAGAAGAAGATAACTTGGATACTGTCGAAGCTGGTGTTGAGGATCTTGTTGATCCCACTAAGAGGCCGAAGACACTTGTTTTCGGCAAATCCAGAATAGGAAAGGATGACATGGCTTTCTTCGAGAGCCAGGGTTATTTCCCTAAGGGCCATGGTCGCGTTCCTGTGGATGATATTATTCCTGCTCCTCGAGAGGACAAAGCCGTGGTTTTCTCGGACTTCTTTCTTGCTGGTTTGAAGATGCCTATTGACAATATTATAGAGAAGATGATTGCTTCATATGGTCTGCATTTGCATCATCTGACACCAAATGCTATCAGCCATCTTATTCGCTTTTTCTGGGCCGTAAAGACTCATGAGTCACCCGTGACTGTTGATGGCTTTCTTCGATTATATGAAGGACAAAATTAGAACAAATCTACAGGGGTCGAAGGTGAATTGTTTACTCCAGACTTTGGTTGTGTCACTTTTACTGGACGTCGTCGAGGTTCGAATTTTGCGAAGGTGGAAGTTTCCTTCACTCAAAGAAACAAATGGAGCAAGGATTGGCAGAAATACTGGCTCTATGTGAAAGTGCCTTCGGAAGAGATTACTTTGGCAGATGGTACTAAAGCCTTGAGCTTCCCTCTTCATGGTGAGATTAAGCCACTTGATTTCATTTCTTGCCCAGTGTTTGACCCTGAGAGTGCTAGTTTCAAGAAATGCTGGCAAGCCTTTCGAACAGCTTCGCGGACGATCTGCAGTCGCAATCTTGTTGAGGGTTTGGCTGCTGGTGTTAACTTCTTGTCGGTTGACTGGGAGTCGTATAAGGTTGAATGGAAACCTTTTGGGAATAATACTAAGATCACATTTCCCCATTTTGGGGCTAAAATTCCTGAAGGCATGTCAGCGTAAGAGTTTGTCGCATCTGTGGAGAAGCGGGCTATTGATATTCTTGGCCCTTACAATTCTGAAGAGCACTAAAGCTGTGAAGATGCTGTTGGAGGTGTTAGACTCAACCGAGTTTTTGAGGAATTAAAGGTTCAGTATTCTGATCGAGAAGTTCCCCTTCCTACGAAGGAAAAAGGTAAGGGTAAAGTGCATGGGAAAGGAAAGACAAAGGTCTTAGACGAAGACGCCACTGCAGCGGCTTCGCGTGCGCCTCGTGGAGGAAGGCGAGGCAGACGAACTGGAGGCCGCGGCCAAAGTAGCGGACGAGGAGAAGGTAAAAAGGCTGTTGTGAAGGCAACCTCTTCATCTACTCCGGCCAAGCGGGTCAGTAGCAGCTCTTTTGAGTCTGCAGAAAAGAGACGCCGCCAGGAGCCACCTATTGCAGCTGTTCCTGTCTCTGCTGTGGCTCCCGCTGTTGGTGCCGCATCTTCAGCTTTGCATGGAGGTCGTCCTCCTCGACCTTCTCGAGTGCCTTCGGCGGTCCCCGCTCTGGCCCAGTTGACGACGTCGCCGTTTACTGGGTTTTTGAGTTCGTCTCCAAGAGATGGTGACAACGTTTTTGCTGGTGAGATAGCTCTCTTTGGGAATTATTTTCGGGGCACAAGTCTTGTTTTGTTGGCAGAGTATTTAGCAAAGAATCCTGTTAATGATATCAATATTGCTTGTGAAGGTGTTCCTGAAACACCTGGAAATGAGCGCATTCCAGACCCTTTTGATGATGGCACTGATTTGAGCCGTTTCGAAGAAATCTCAGTTCGCGATGGTCCTGAGGATGAAGCTCCTTGTGCCGTGGCTACTTTCCAAGTTAATATTATCACCGAAGCCCCTCAGGAGGATGTGACGATTAATGCTCCATCTTTCTCTTTAGCTTCGCCTCCTCGAGTTGAAGACTCCTTGCAGGTTTTGGCTAATGTGGCCGAAGCCGTTGACGTCGATGATCTGGATAAGGGGAAGAAGATGGTTAAGGCCAAAACCTCGGGTGCTGCTGAGAGAGCTACCACCTCTGCTTTGCATATGGATGTTGATGCGAGAGTCGGTGACCCTTCTTCTTCTGAAGGTACTTATAATAATGACCCCTCTTCTTTACTAGTTTGAGAGACGAAAGTTACTGTGGTTTTATGGGCTGGTATTGAGGAAACTCATGAACCAGGTGGCGAAGGTGAGACGCAGACCCGGGTGCGCGAAGGTGGCTTCCACAAGATTTTATTTGTGAGGGTATTTTTATTTTGTTTGAAACTTTTTAATTTTTCTTTGGCCTTTTTGTTGATTGCGAAGGTGATTTTCTTTTTTGAATTGACAGAATATGAAGAACTTGTGAAGTCTTTGGATGTCGAAACTCTTGGCTCTAGCATTCTTGCTGTGGATTTGAAGGTTTGTTTTCCTTCTCTTTGCACGTTGGCTAGCTGATTATGCTTTGGTTTCATGTTACTCATCTTATAGAGCAGGCGTTGAATGTATGTATTTTTTAACTCAATGCAGACTGTTATTGCAATCAACAAACTGCATGCTTGTGTTCCTCATCTTAACTCTATTGCCGCCGAGCGTCAAGAGTTGGAGAAGTTGCGAAAAGAGAATGCCGACCTCCTCCTAATCCAATCGAATATTGATAGGATTAAGCAAGATTTGGAGGACAAGTAGGCTTTATATCATCAAAATCGAGATTCAATTATGAAAGAGAATCAGTCTTTGAAAGATAAGGTTGCTGTTTTGGAGGGTCAGGCCAGCGAAGGTAAACAATTGAAAGAAAAAGTTGTTGCTTTAGAGGCTCAAATTGCAGACAAGGATGATGTCCTTGAGAATCTTCGCAAGAAAGTTGCTAAGGATGTTGATATCATTTCTGTCTTGAAGAGTGAGGTTGACACTCTTAGTGGAGTTAAGGAGAAATTGACTCGCGATGCCGATTTGTATCGGTCACATAGCGAGAACGCTGAGCGTGAGCTTGTATCTTTGCATTCTTCGCTTATCTCCCTTCGCAAGGAAAATGAAGATGTTATTAATGTTGCGTAGGAGCGTGGCTTCAAGCTATATCGTTTGTACAAGGAGGCTTTGCGGCAGTTTGGAGCGGAGCCCCTTGCCTTTCCTGATAAGGAGTATAGCCTTGATAGACTATTTGGTTGGATTGATAAGGTGTTTGCTTTGCTACCTGGTGTTATTCAGTCTGTTGGTGACTTTATGGCTTCGGTTTGTTCTTGTAATCCACTCAAGATTCTTTCTGACCATGGCTGCACGCACTACCTGGCTTTGCTCAAAAAAGGTTTTAAGTTTCCCGAAGCAAAGATCCTGCTGACAAGGCTATATTCTCTGAGGATATAATGGTTGCGAAGGCGCTTTTCTGCAAATACTTTTGGGTTGCCTGCGGGCGCAAAGCGGCTCGAACAATCTCTTTTGATCGACTCGCTAAGGTATTTTATTAGTCGCCTTGGGTGTTAGCTTCGTCTTTGTGTTTTTTGATTTCATATCGTTTTGTTTGATAGCTTATGTATTCCCAGTCGAAGGAGCTGAGTGATTTCATATCGTTTTGTTTGATAGCTTATGTATTCCCAGTCGAAGGAGCTGAGTCGGCAGAAGAAGGCTGAAGCCGAAGCTTTCGTGAAGGAAGCTGCTGCCAAAGCCGCTGCTGGTTCCTGGTCCCAGGGGCAAAGCAGTCAAGGCGCTTCTGGTGTCAATCCTCAGGTCTAGAGACCTTTAGATTGCGACTTGGAGTTGGGGAGTGTTACATTAACAGTTCTTTGAATTTGTAAATTTGTATATATTCAGGAGGATGAAGTCCTTGAACTTGCTCCATTGGCCATACGTGATGGTCCAATTTGTGTTTCCGGCTTCGCTTGGAAGGAGTATCGTTTTGTCATGAATTTTATCGTCATAACGAGTTCGATGTTTTCGCCTTCTTCACTACATTTATTGCTCAAGGCTCCGAGCGAGTTGAGCTTGCAGCGAGAAGAAACACCGAAGCCATTTCTTTGGGTATTCCAAAGACAGAGCCTTTGGACTTTAATCCTGATGTCAAAGATTTCGCTTATGTTTACAACGCTCCGCGTTTTAGGTTCTCTAGTCAAGAATTCTATGGATATGTCTTTGAAATGTTTTGCCGTTTGTTTGTAAATGATCTTTGTAAGGTGTCTTGAACATGTACTGTAATTGCACTTGTGGCTGGATGAATATGAATTCGCTTTGCCTTTGCTTTTGAGAGAAACGCCTCCTCCCCGGAAAGCGATTTTATATTTGTTCGTCCGCGGGCGAAGGTGTTTATGAATTGATGCGAAGCCATTTGCACTTATGAATGTGCTTGTATGAGGAAAGATAAACTCGATTTGCATTTTGCTTTCTAAGAGAAATGCCTCCTCCCCCCGATGATGAGGACATCACTCCTTCGGATGCACACAACACTCCTCCGATGGACATTCAAGGTCCAATCACTAGAGCTCGCGCGACAATTGAATCTAGAGGTGAGCTCGTTCCTAAGCACTTTCTTTTATGAATTTGAGAATCGATTGCTACCTAATGATTATATTGTCATTAGGAACCAAGGAGAGGACCAGGGGATGCATGGAGAGGAGCTTGGAGGCGTGGATGACCAGCAAGGGTCGACCAAGACATGTGGAGGCCCAATACAACTCGACTTCGAGTCCATCTCGGAGTCCAGGAGTAGTCTATCTTAGATTGGACGCTCAGGCCGCATACGGAGTCCGATTTCGATGTTCTATATATGGATGGAAAGATAATTTGATAAAGCTTCCAATGGCACTAGTCCCACGTCCAAATTCCTTCCGAGTCAATAGAAATCGTTGAAATAAGTGGACATCTAGAATCTGTCCCGGCGCTGCGTCGACGTATTTTGGCCTTTGGGCCGTGTATCGTGTGAGAGCCCATTAGGGGCGCATCCAGGGGGTCTCCCACGACCCTAACCTCTATGTTTCAGTAGCCACCACCCAAGTTAGGGTTTTGATTTTGCTTAGATTATTCTGTCAAGAACAGTTTTGCCGTTCATCGGTTTGTGAGACCCCAACTTCGTGAGTTTAATCATACATTTGCAATTTGGTTGCATTCTTTCTTGTTCTTGCTTGTGTTCTTTGAATCGCGGGCAAGGATTAGCCTTCTTGGTGAGGTCGACCATGCATCGCTGGTCGATAACCTGAGGAGATGTGGTGCTGCGATTGCGGGGTTCGGAACGTATTGTTCAGAAGCCGGATCGATTTGTGTTGCGACTCCACCAAATCGAGAGTTATCAGAACCTTTCGGAAGATCGGGAACCCTAGTACATATCACCGGAAGCGAGCTTATCTTTACTCAAGAATGCATTCGATTGTCAAACTCTTTATTTTGTACGTGTTAAATTTGTCCAAAGCTCTTTGCTTCTTAGATAGAAGCGATTTTAAATGAAGAAAACATTTTTTGAGCCAAATCCCCTTTTACTCCTTAGAGTAAGCGTTTTTAAATGAAGAAAACATTCTTTGAGTCAAAGCCCCTTTTACTCCTTAGAGTAAGCATTTTTAAATGAAGAAAACATTCTTTGAGCCGAAGCCCCTTTTACTCCTTAGAGTAAGCATTTTTAAATGAAGAAAACATTCTTTGAGCCGAAGCCCCTTTTACTCCTTAGAGTAAGCTTTTTTAAATGAAGAAAACATTCTTTGGGCCAAAGCCCCTTTTACTCCTTAGAGTAAGCATTTTTAAATGAAGAAAACATTCTTTGAGCTGAAGCCCCTTTTACTCCTTAGAGTAAGCTTTGTAGATCTGAATTGGCCTTACCTTTGGTAGGGTCAATTTAGTTCTATATAGGTTATCGAATATCGGCGATTTGGTCAAAGCTAATCGCTTTTGATGCAATTTTTATGGGGAATAGCTCGTTCATATATTTCACACGAGTTACATTTAGCACCGCCTCATTAAAAACCTCAACTCTTAGTAAGGGTTCCCCTGTGAGGAAAAGAGTACGGGCTTTTGAAAATAAGAAAAAATCTACTCTACTAATTGACTCCGTTTATAAATTACAAAGCCAATTTTTACATGATTTTTATAGGCAATACCTTCGCAGGCTATCCGCATTCCATGAATGTGGCAGCTCATTGCCTTCTTCGTCCCCCAGGTGAAAAGATCCTGGTCTGTTGCTTTTGACAACCAGGAATGGGCCTTCCCATTTGCTTTGCAACTTTCCCGAAGGCATACTTGGGTTTTTTCTCAACACCCAGTCTCCTATTTTGATGTCTTTCCTTACTATCTTTTTGTCGTGCCATCTCTTTGTCTATGCTTGGTATTTGGATATGTTTTTGGCTGCTTGCAGCCTGTAGATTTCTGCAAGGTCTTTGTCTATGGCTTCGCTATCTTTTGGTGCTTCTTGTTGTGTGCGAGGCCCCTTTGCAAAATTTCCTCCGGGCACACTGCTTCTTCGCCATAGAGTAGTTTGAAAGGAGCGAATTGAGTTGCTCTTGATGTGGATGTATTGTGAGCCCAGATTACTTTCGGCATTTCTTCTACCCTCTTGCCTTTTTTCTTACAATTTGCCAGACACTTTCTGATTACAGTGAAGATGATGCCATTTGCTCTTTCGACTGCACCATTAGATTGTGGATGGTATACTGATGCGAATCTTGCCTTCGTCCCGATGGACATGCAGTATTTCCTGACCTCGTCACAATCCAACTGTTTCCCGTTATTAACTATAATTTCCCTTGGAACTCCAAATCTGCACATGATTTGCTGCCAGAAGAATGTGATAGCTGTTTTCATTGTGATGTTGGCCAATGGTCTGGCTTCGATCCACTTAGTGAAATACCCTACATATTTCAGATATCCTTGAGCTGTGGGAAAGTGGACCCACCAGATCTATGCCCCATCTTTGCAATGGCCAAGTTGGAATTATCAGCTGTGATAACTCCGAAGGCGATTTTCGTGTTGCCGCGCATTTTTGACATGCATCACACATTTTGACTATGCTTGTTGCATCATCGATGATTGATCGCCAATAAAATCTTTGCCTCATTGCCTTCCCCACAACTGCTCTCGCTCCAAAGTGAGCTCCGCATAGGCCACTGTGTATCTCTTGTATTAACTCTTTGCCTTCGCCATACGATATGCAGCGAAGCCAAGGAGACACCACTCCTTTCTTGTACAGGACATCATCGATGATTTGATAAGACCTTGCTCTTTGCTGCATGCATTTGAGGTCTTCTTCGTCACTGGGTTCATAGTATCCCCGAAGGTAAGCCATTATTGGTGAGCGTCAATCTTCTGAGTTTATTGCATTGATCAGTTTTGGCTACTCATCTAGATCTTTGATCGAAGGGGTTGTTATTGTCTGGAAGAAGACATCTGGTGGTAGCCTGTCCCCTTTTGCTGCTGCCTTAGCCAAGCATCTGCTTCTTCATTTCTTGCTCTTGGTATGTATTCCACTGTGAAGCCTTTGAATTTTTTCTCCATTGATCTTACCGTACTCAGGTATTTGATTAGCTCGGGTTGTTTTGCGATGCTCTCTTTTTTGATATGATCTGTTACCACCTTCAAATCAGTTTTTACTATGAATCGCTGTGCACCCAATGCCTTCGCTTTCCTGAGCCCCAGCAGTACTGCTTCATATTCAGTGACGTTGTTCGTGCTTCTGTCACTGTTTTTGCAGAACTCTAAGTTCGCTGCATACCTCATTTTTACTCCCGAAGGTGATGTTACAATTTCTGCTATTCCGGCTCCTTTATCCCCCCAAGCACCATCACAGTGTATTAGCCAGTTTTCTTCTCTACTCAAACTTTTTGCCAAAGGCCATGTCCATTCTGCAATGAAATCAGCCAAGACTTGTGATTTTATTGCTGTTCTCCTTTCAAAGTACACCACGTATTCGGACAATTCAGCTGCCCATTTGCGCAATCTGACTGAAGCTTCTTTGTTTCTTAGCAATTCTTTGAGTGGTTGATCTGTAAGCACTCTTATGTTATGCCCTTCAAAATAATGGTGTAGCTTTCTGAAGGCCATTACTACATCATAGATCATCTTCTTGATCTCTGTGTAAAACAGCTTTGATTCAGCCAATGCCTCCGAGACATAATACACGAGTTGTTGCACCTTCTTTCCTTCCATCTCCTTCTCGGCGATGAGAGCTGCGCTGACGGCTGACTGTGAAGCTACGATGTACAGTAATAGCGGTGCCTTCGGGTCAGGTATTGTCAATTTCGTTAATTGCGTCAGATATTGCCTTAACTCTTGGAAGGCTTTAGATTGCTCCTCTCCCCACTCAAACTTTGATGCATTTCTGAGTGTTGCGAAGAAGGGTAAGCTTTGTTCAGCTGCTTTTACGATAAACCTATTAAGTGCTGCAATTCTGCCTGAAAGCTTTTGAACATCCCTTATGCACCTTGGCTCCTCCATGTCAAGTATTGCATTGATTTTGTCAGGGTTGGCTTCAATTTTGTTTGCTGATACTAGGCATCCAAGTATCTTTCCTTTGGTTACTCCGAAGACACATTTCTCCAGGTTAAGTTTGAGGCCAGCTTCTCTCATTCTTGCGAAGGCAACTGCCAGGTCTGAGATGTGATCTTGTCTTTTGACACTTTTTACAAGATGTCATCGATATATGCGAGTATAGTTTTGAACAATTCTTCTTTGAATATGGTAGTTGACATGCGACAGAAAGTGGTACCAGTGTTGCGAAGCCCCTTGGGCATCCTAATGAAGCAAAATGTGGCAACAGGAGTGATAAGCTGGTTTTTTCTTGGTCATCTTTTTTCATCTAGATTTTATGATAGTCGGAGAAGCAATCAAGGAGAGACATCATCTCACTTGCAGCAACTTGATCAATGATTTTGTCAATTCTTGAAAGTGGAAAGTCATCTTTTGGGCAAGCCTTATCGAGGTCGGTGAAGTCAATGCACATTCTCCACTTGCCATTTTTCTTCTTTACTTGTACAATATTTGCTAACCACTTCGGGTATTTTACTTCGCGTATGACATTGGCATCGAGCAATCTCTGTACTTCGGCTTTGACTGCACTTACTTTTTCTTCGAACATCTTCCTCTGTTTTTGCTTCTTCGGCCTCATGTCTGGGCTTATTGCAAGCTTGTGTTCAATTATGCTTCTGTCTACGCCTGGCAAATCTTTGCTTGACCATGCGAAGACATCTTTGTTGTTTCTTAGAAACTCAATGAGTCTTTCCTCTTTATCTAGTTCAAGATCTGATCCAATAATCACCTTCCTGTCGAAGACACCAGGCTGCAGCTGCACCTGCTTCATTTCTGTTGCACCTTTCATTTTTCTACTATCTTTCTCAGCACTTGGCTTCTCCTCTGGGTAATTTGGTTCTTTTTCTTCGAGCAAGTGTAATTTGCGTTGCCCTGGAGTACTGGCGTATTCGATGTTTCTTGCCTCTTTTTGATCACCGAAGACAGTAATGATCCCTTTGAGAGCTGACATTTTCATACATAAAAAGGCTTGCCTTATGATGATGTCGAAGGTATTGATGACTCTCCTGCCGAAGATGACATTGTAGTCAAAGAACATGTCGACGACATCGAATGTAATGTATTCAGTTCTTGCATTTGATGTATCGCCAAAAGATACTGACAGTGTTATTTTGCCCAATGTTGGTGTACGCTTTCCCCCAAAACCAACCAGTGGTGTGTCTGATGGCTCCAAGTTATCTGGGTTGATATTTGTCATGGACCTTAGTGTTTTTGCCAAAATGATGTCTGCTGAGCTGCCAGTGTCCACTAATACTTTCCCAATTGTCGACCCTGTGATATTGGCTTCGATTGACATTGTGTCATTATGCGGAAAATTTTGGAGCTTCAGATCTTCTTCAGAAAAGGTGATTGGCATGTGGGACCATTCGGATTTTTTGTATGGTCCTTCCACTGAGATATTGTTTACTTGCCGAAAATAGCTTCTTCTCTACTTCTTCATCTCGAAGGTGAGTGAGGATCCTCCAGTTATGGGGAGAATGAGACCATAACATGGGAGAGGTGTTGGCGTGTTTGGGTCTTGTGGTTTTTGTGGTGGCGGTGGCAATTCTTCTACTTTGATGTCTTTGTTTGTGACTGGGCTGGCAGCTTGAGGATATAGGTGTGGGTATATGGTTTGTGGATAGTAATGTTGAAATGTTTGTGGCGAAGGTGAATATTGAGTTGCCATCGCTATTGTGGGATGTACAATATTTGATGTTAGGGATGGGAAAACTGGACAGTATGGCTGTATAGCTTGGGATTGTATGGTTTGGGAGTTGGTGGACGAAGCCGAAGGTGGCTTTGTTTGGGTGGCTTGGATTTTTCTTCCTTCATCTTCTCGATGGTTTTCTTGATGTCTCAGCACTGCTCTGTTCCATGAGTATGATTCTTGCCATGGTATTGACAGAATAGTTCAGGCCCCTAAGGTGGACCCCTTCCTCTTCCTCGGTCTCTGCCGGCTCTTCCTCCTCTGTGGGTATGCTCACCCCTTGGGTTTGAGTATTGATTTTCTTGATGAAAGGATTTGTTCTCTTGGAACGAAGGTGGGCTCTCAACATTCATGATGGTTTGGGATGGATAATTTTGGTAGTGGTTTTGGTTGTGATGGAGTTGCCTATTTTGGGACTCATATTGGTTTTTCAGGATGGCTTCTCTGGCTATTCGCCTTCGGTTGTCATTGTCGGATCGACAATATTTCTTGAACTCCTCATATAGATCTTCAAGAGTAACTGGTGTTTCTCTTGCAATATGCTGTGCAAATGGGCCAGGGCGAAGCTCCTGAATAGCTACAAACTTGGCAGCTTCGTCAGGTATATGTGGAGCTTTTGAGATCTTAAGCCCACGAACCTGCGAAAGTAATCTTCCAGTGCTTCCTTCGGCTGTTGATGCAGAGTGAGTTCCGCATATGAGAGTACTTGGTCCCCCATGATGCTGAAATTCTTGATCAGTTCTCTTTTCAAGTCATACCAGCTATTGATGGATAAGCCTGGTAGCTTCGTATACCAGTTCATTGCAGTGCCGTCGCAAACGATGATGGAAGACTTTTCTAGCACCACGTCATCTCCTCCAGCCGAAGCTATTGCAGCTTCGTAGCTCATAATGAATTGCTTCGGGTCAGTGAGGCCATTGTACCTTGGTAGATTGATGGGTTTGTACGAGGGTGGCCATCTTGCCAACTGCAGAGGTTCTGATAGGGGGCAGGTGTGATCGATAGGGCGAGTGTACAGCATTTGTAAACCAGTTCCCGATGTGGAAACACAATTTGCTCCGGCGTCAGCGAAGGCAATTGGCTCATTGAGCTCGGCTTATAACTCAGCGACTTGTTTCTTGGCTTTTTCTAGCTCTGCACGAAGCTTGGCAGCTCTAGAGCTTGTGGTGTTCAATCTTCTCTGCTTCACTTGGCTCAATTCTTCCAACTGTTGCTTGATTTGTAGCAATTCATGCTGTTGTTCTTCCTCTTCCTCTTGCATTTGTTGCTGCAGTTCAATCTGAGCGTCTTCGAGCTGTTTTTGCTGCTCTAGGCGCCGAAGGCACAACCTTTCCTCCATCCTGCGTAGTTTTTCTTTGGTTGTGAGTGTCTTCATCATCTTCCTGCTCCTCGGAGACGGCTTCGGTTATAGGTTGTGTGGGGTTTGGTAGAATTATGGTTTGGGTTTTGGCTTCTCCAGTTAGGGTTGTGTCTTCGGTATTGTTTCTTGGGTTTTTTTGGTACTCCTTTTGCTTGTGGCATGGTGGTGTTCGTGGGTTTTCTTCGTGCACAGCACAGACGGTGGGCGCCAATTGTTGGGATATTGCTGAAGCCAATATGCACAAACAATAGCTAAGACTGAGAAATGAAGACAAGCAACAATATATTACTCATCAACAATATTGTCGGCAATCAGCCCTTTACACGTTGGTGAGAGGTCCCCTTTTATAGGGAGGTCAAGAGGTACATTTTACATTCCATTTATACCCCTGAAAACCAGACATCATCCTCTAGACTATACAGCTTGGGTTATGCAGGGACATAGTAGTACATTTACACTTCTCAATGTGAATGCATGGACTAGTAACTCCGTCTTTGACTCAGCTTGGACCCGGTCCACGCTGCCTTCACCGCGCCTCTGTTGACCCCTGGTACCTTCACCCTCAGGAGCGCCTTCGGCATAAGATGCCTTTTCCTTCCCAGAAGAGAAGCCAACTTGTCCTTGGCCCGGTCCTGTCATGAGCCTGGAGGAAAAGATGAACCATACATATGCAGGTAATATTTGTAGGTTGCCTTCGCACCCCACTTTAAGTAATTCTGTGACGCGAAGACAACGGACCGCATTCTGATGTCAAAATTACTGGCGAAGGCATTTGCCTTGTCATTACTTGCAGCGAAGGCAAGACCTCAGAGCCAGTAAACAAAGTAAGCGGGAGAAGGTGTTTCCCTGGCAGGCCAATCCCCCAACAACTGCCCACTGGTTCTTGTTGGAAGAGCTACAGTACAACAATACAGAGGTTTCAGATTTGAATACTTCTGGCCATGCATCCCAGGTTACCATGACACTGTGACACTGTGCAAGAGCAATGGAACAGACAACTCACAGTGGCAAATCCTTTCCTTCGCATGCACACTAAAATGCAGCGAACTGCAAAGGGTCTGAAGAGGTGGAAAGCTGAGAAGATTGGAAAGAACAAGTTGCTGCTCAGGGCAGCTCAGCATCTGATCTGGATTTTTGATGTTGTGCAAGAATATCGGCCACTGAGCAACACTGAGATTGCACTACGACGAGATCTGAAACTGAGATATCTTGGAATGATGGCGGTGGAAAAAATGAGACTCAAGCAACAATCTAGGCTGTCATACATCAAAGCAGAAGAAGCTTCAGATAAACTATTCTTCTTGCAAGAGCCATGGTTACCGCTTGGGATGCATCACGTTCCATTGCAAGATGCCCCAGCAAATAGTAGAATAAGAACGCGTGATCGATAAACAATATCATCGCTCGTGATTGCTGCATTGACCAATCCACTCCGGGCCATTTCTCTGAAAAGTAAAACAAAAGGAAAACCCCATTCCGTCCAGATTACTGGCGCTCGTGGTGTTCAATGTATTTTATACCGACTCCCTCCGTTATTCATAAATTATAAATTTATTTAGATCTACTATCTTAAGTAAATTTTATCTAACTTTGCTCAAATTTATAGAAAAATATATTAACATATACAATATCAAATGACGCATAATTAACCGATGTTTATATATTGCAATGTATCTAATGAGTGTGCGTAGTTTGCTGTCATAGACATTTGTATATTTTCTATAGATTTGGTCAATACTAGAAGATTTTGATTTAGAACAAAGCTAGAACGACATATATTTGCCACAGACAGAGTACTAATAAAGTACAGGGTGTATTAGCCCGGCTGAATCAACCTAAAGCTACCAAGATGCAGACATGGGCCTAGGGCCACTAAGGCCAGTGGCCATGGCTTAGCATGGTACATGCATGTTGGATTGTATCGGTATGGTCATGTATTAATTTTGAAAATTTGTAATGAATCTCAATAGTGATTAGTTTCAGTGATTATATTGCCACTCAAAGACTAAAATCACAAACAATATCATAATGGAACCATTTCCATACACAAAGCAAATAGATTTAGTTCATCCTTACTTTGCAGACGCTTACATTTTTGTCTTGATATGTATTTATAGAATATCTCTTTCTTAGAAACTCATTAACTTCGACAATCAACTTTGTTACTTGATAACTTGAACATATGCCAAGATTAATTTGCAAACACATTACACATCAGCAAAGGCGCTAAACACCGCAAATGGAACACACATCAGCAAAGGCGCTAAACTCAATAACCTCCTAATTAAGAAGACATTCACCATAGTAACCCCTCCCACATAGGGTTCTGTCAGTAGTCTTCGGTACTTATTTGAACTAAACGCTATGGATTGAGTCACCTCTATCCATACACTTGCTTATTCGATAAAGTTCATGCAGAAATAACAATAATCGCAACCGCTATTATTCTTCCCCATGTGTTATGGTCTTTTTGGGCGGTCTTGTTCACCAAGCTGCTTTCAAGGATAGAGCTCAATAATAGATCAAACACCGAGAACCGGTATAATTTTGTACTCCTCAAATCCAGCTTCAGAGAAGATCTTCTTCCACTGCTGCTCATCTTGCTCAGCCCCATTGATAGTCATGATCATGAGGTCATACAGAACTTGTGTCTCTGCGTGCTTCATGTCCAACGGCCTAGATCCGACCACCATATCCACTATTATTATCTTCCCTCCGGCATTTCTTGGAGGTATAGCTTGCTTGCAGTTCTTCAATATCTTGACACACTCATCATCACCCCAGTCATGCATAACCAGCTGAAACAAGCAACCAATGCATCAAGTTAAACTTGCAAGAGCAATAGGACTATAGGAGATCGAGGAGTGCTGTTGTTTGCTGCATCCCCAACCCAATCAGTCTGTAGCATCCCAAAGAATTTACCGATCAGGATTCAGGAGTGGAGTGAAAGAAACGTACGTACCTTGAGCAACACAGCGTTCGCCGGTGGAATGCTCTCGAACATGTCGCCAGTGATGTAATGCACCTTGGTACCAGAAGGAGCCTTGGCGACAACCTGGGGACCATCCTGTTAGGTTGATCCCCACAGTCCCAAAAGGGCCCAAAGGCCCATGGGCCTTGATCTGCGTCCTGATCGGGGGCGCCCAGCCTTTCCTTGGCTGGTGGGCCCCCGTCGCCCTGCGCTATAAAAAGAGTTGGGGGCCGGAGGCAATGAGTACGAGATCAATCACGAGTCCGCGCCCACCGACACAAACCCTATCCGATCTAGAGGGAGCGCAGGAAGCGGCGGGAAGCTTCGCCGCCGTCACCACGTCGTCCCCGTACTCCACCGCTACCGTCCCCGGGCAGTGCAGGTGGAGACCCGAAGGCCAACGCTACCCCGCCCGCGAGCAGTACCTACGACACCCACGGTCACGACCTCCACCACCGGCCGAAGCCATGGCGGCCGCCCCTGCTCCGTCACACGAAGGTACACATACCAACTCTCTAGTTCTAGATCCAGTCATATTTTGTTAAGAAAAGAGGATAGGCCCGTGTAGATCTACTGCCAGGAGATCCAAATAGTTTAACAATGGTATCAGTCGCCTACCTAGTTAGTAGATTTAGATCGGGAAAAGTACATCTCGCAACAGAAAAAGAAATCATCGGATTCAAACGCGAATTGAAAGAAAAGAGTGGAGAAATCCGCAAGAAAACACCGTTTTGGCAATAAATCGGCAAAGAACAGGGTTCAAACCCTAACCCTAACCCTAAAGGGCTCCGGCCCAGGGCATCCTCGTGAGGCCACTCGACGGCGGCGCACTCACCATGGGCGAATGCGCGTGCCGGCGAGGAGCCCGCGGGACGCTGGCCATCAGATCACAGAAAGGTGCGACCGGCGCCGACGACCGGACTCGCGGATCTCGGCCGGCTGGACGCGCAAGGCGCGAGCCCTACCATGCGGCCGGCGACGATCGCGAGTCCGGCCGGAGGACCAGCAACAGTGGCACAACACAGAGACAAAAAGAAAGGAAAAGGCAGGGCGCGGCAGCTCACGGCACAAGGCCCCGCAGCTGCTTGCGAGGCGCGGCGGCCCGCGGTCAGAGCGCCGGCCCTACGGGAGACCGCACGGAGCCTTGCGGCCAGAAAAAACACAGAGGGGCCAGCGGTGCCGTGGCACGCGGCCAGCCATGCACCGAGCCAGAGGCTGCCACGGCCAGAGGCCCGAGGCCAGAGCGGCGTAGCCGAAGGCCCGTGGCCAGAAGCGGCGCGTGGCGCCCTCGCCTCTCGCGGCCAACGCCAAGAAACGGCGGTCTATCTGCTCACCGAACAGAAACGAGAAAGGGGCTGCTGGAGAGGGAAAATGATTTTAGGGTTAGGGTTTTCACTCTCTCCAAGCTATATACCCGCGAGAATGAAGGAGGACCGTCCATCTTGCCAGACGGCTCAGATCGCTTCGCGGGGATGGAGAGCCGACTGGGCTCCTTTTGGCCCACTCGGGCAGGAATTTTGCTGGCCCAGGCCCAGGTTGCGGCCTGGGCGCGGGGAATGGGCCACAAGGCCACGCTGTATAGTGCTTATTTGGAATTAAGTTTCATATTTCAGAGGCATTATGTGATTAATTTCAATGAATTTTGTATTAGATTCTCTTCAATTTATTTTGAACCAACGGGATAAATACTTTGGAGAGTTAGAAAAGTTAAAGATGCCTCTGAATAAAGTTTTTTATGGCATGTTTTCGCTGCACAGTTAATTGATATTTTGTCTTGTTTTTAAATTCGAACCAACGGAAGAATTTACTTTCAAGTCAATAGATTATTTTCAGATTAATTGTAATATTGTTATTTTCTGACCAAAGTTGTTAATGATAATATTATAATTTTATAGATGTTTTTCATGCATTATTTCTATTTTTGCCCAACGGTGATGTAGACTTAATGCACAAAGTTCTGTATGTTTTATTTTTGACCAACGTTGATTTTAAGGCATGCAGTTAAAATTGTTATTATATTTAATTGTTCTCACTTGATCTGAATTGTTTTCAGGAGGATACTCCTTTATGGGCTCTGTTTGGATCCTTGTGCTAAAGTTTAGCATGGTACTGTTTACATCTTTGACCACTAATTAGGGGTATTAAATAAAGGCAGTTTACAAAACTATCTCCACAACCCCTATGCTAATTCGCGAGACGAATCTAATGAGACCTTTGACCACATGATCAGAGGATGGTTACTGTAGCATTACTGTAGTTAATCATGGATTAACTAGGCTCATTAGATTCGTCGCGTAAAGTTGCACTCATCTGTGAAAATGTTTTGTAAATAGATTTTATTTAGCACTCCATACATGCAAGATTCCTTTTAGCGCTAATTTTTCGCGTGTGAACCAAACAGAGCCATGGTCTCCATTAAGGACATCCCGGTACTGAAAGGAGAAAATTACCATGAATGGCATAAAGAGTTATGTTTCTTCTACACTATGAATGGCATGGCATAAAGACAGGCGACATCGACCAGGGAGGTTAACCCATGGAAGACATGGCCGCACTCCTTGAGGATGATGGGCATCAGAAAGGCGGTGTCGGAGGCCATGGCGTTGTTGAACGGGAAATCCACGTCGTGGTCAGCTCTCTCCCAGATGGACTCCCCGTATGCCAGGGCGAACGGGGGACAGAGTGACAGACCTGGCTGGTCCTGGTGGTGGAACCAGGCGTTCATGGCCCTCTGCTCACCGGGGATTCTTGGCAAGGCGAGAGGAACAGCTTCATGTTCTGAAAGAAAGGCTGGTGGCTCGCCGGCGAGCTCCCGTCCCTGACGAGGAGGCGGGAGGCCGCTGTCAGCTTGTAGAGTGCAGCGTCGCCGGCGTGCCCGCAGTAGCCTAGTGTGGCCGCCGGGTCGTTCGCCAGCTGGTGGACGCCGAAGATGCCCGAGATGGTGAGCGCTCGCATGACGCGGCGCAGGTCGGGGAGCCTGCACGGGTTGATCCCGGCCTCGGCGAGTATCTGGGGGAGGGCGTGGCGGCGCCGCCGAGGCGGTGGATGGCGTCGGCGATGCGGAGGTCGAGGGCGATCACGAGCGCGACGGACTTGAAGATGCTCAGGCACTGGTGCCAGACCTGGATCTCAGCTTGGAACAACTCCTGGTTGCTGTACTCGCCGAGGAATGCCATTGTGGTGTTATCGATCATGATCGATGCTAGAGACACACACTAGCAATCCTCGGCGATCAAATGATTTAAAATACTCTCTTGAAAAAATAAGGTATACAATACTCACCAATATCCAATTCCATATGATTTAAAATGAAAAAAAAAGCACTCCACCACACACCACAACAACCCGCGGTTGGTTACCTTCTTGGTTATAAACACACAGGCCCTGTTTTTCTTTTTTGACAGAGCTTCTGGGGCCTTTGGATGTGGTACTGTATGGTTGGAATCCCTTGAAGCCATACCAAACACAGTCCTAGATAAATTCACTGCTGGAAAAGTAGGTAACAATTGTGGTAGCGCCTACCTGTTCGCTTGGTTTATCAGCCACCAGTCAGCAGTACTTCAGTCTCACAACAAATCAGCACCAGCCATCAGCCACCAGCCAGCCAGCAGTACTTCAGTCTCACAACAAATCAGCACCAGCCACCAGCCACCAGCCAACCGAACAGGCAAGTAAAAAAGCCACCATGGACCATCACCATGGACCATCAAAATAATCTCAAATAAGCTGCACATGGGTAGCTTATTTCAGATTATTTGGTGGTCCATGATGACCTTTTACCATAATATCCTTGGTCCATAAGCTAGATTATATAATCTAGATGGTAAACAAACAGAGCCTTAGTATTTTAAAATCGTTTTTCCTTTTATGTACAGATTGGACACACACTCGCTGACTCGCATCACACTCACAGGTCACAGCCACGTACATCCACTTGCATTACTGCATAGTCCACTTTTCAAGACAACATTTTCGTAGTTGATTTTTAAAAAATAGAGCTGTTATATTTTTACAGTCGGTTCATAAGTAGACTGGTTGTAAAAATCTAAACCTAGCCATGAAAATCAACACCATTTTCACAGCCAGTTCTAGCCATGAACCGCTTGTGAAAATTCATTTCCATAGATGATAGTGCACATCAATTTTATTTATTTACCTTATATTTTTTTTCTTGAACTAGGAGCGCATAAGCGATAGTAAAAAGTTTAGAGCCCAATTAGATCTAAGGTGTGGCCTCAAAAAATCATGAAGATTCAAAAAGGTTAATATATAAAAAAAGTGCATCACCCATTAGTTTGGACACGCTAAGCTGTTATTTTTTCTTATATTTCATGGAAATATTTTTAAAATTTATTATACTACATATAAGTTTTCATGGAGGAGTTTTGAATTTTTTTTGAAATTCTTTGCTATTTTTAACGATTATATGAATTTCAAGGTACTTATTGTCAGTTATTATGTCTAGTTTGAATTACATGTACCTCAAATAATTGTTCACAAATTCTAGAAAAACTGTATCTAAAGGTATATTCCCTAGGTTAGATCATATCCTGAAAAGTATATGAAAAGTTGATAGTTTTGCTATGGATAGTTCAAAATTTTGTTTACATATTTATTTGTATTTCATTGACTCCTTTTGCTGGTGTATAACCTTCTCATAAAACATTCAGCACATTTTTAAAAAATAGACTATAAAATGTTCACAGACACATAAATCTCTCACACTCTTTCCTACATCTCAAGACAAACTTTCAAGTTTGCACACCCTAAAACATTTTTTGCTCATATTACATGAAAATATAGTTTACAAGTGTTAGACTACACATAAGTTGCCATGTGAGTTTTGAATTATTTGAAATGATTTTCTATTTTTTATGAATTTTTGAAAAAAATTGTATGCATATTTTTTGTTTTTCTACTATTTTTTTGATACTTGTCCTTGAACCAAGAGTATGTGAGCAAGAACCACAAAAATTGCAATCTAATCGGACCATAGATGTGGCCTCTATAAATTTATAAGGATTCATAGATGTTAATATAAAAGGATAGCATCCCTCAATTAGTCAGAACTGATGGTGTTTGAATCCTAGAAACGACAACGTGTGCAAAAAATTGTGGCGCTGGAGGAGAGGGTGGCCGGTCCAGTAGAGTGCCTCCCATGTGGGTAAACTTTTTGTCATATTTAATATTTTTATTTGGTTTTATGTCATTGTCAAAAATTATTTTCATAACCGGTTCAAAACCGTCCACGTCTAAGGAATATAGTGTGAGCATTGAGTATATATGAATTTAACCTCAGTCAACAAATCCACCATAAGGAACCCTCAACAATTGGAGAACAACTTTTTTTTTCAAATCCTAACAAACACTTAGAACCACCGTTCTTAAGAGAAAAAAAATTCTAGCATCTAATGAACTAGAAAAACTTTCATGTAACAAATGCAAGTCAAAAAAAATTCCTAATTAGTACGGTAAAATGATACTAGCTCAATATTCAAATATAGATGTGGAACCGCAACCGCTGCAGCACGCGACTAAGGGAGCTGTTGGCGGAAGTGGATAGGTAGGGAAAATAATCTTCAAAAGTTGAAAGGTGATGGTACCAAACCTTTGGCTCTATGGAAAGGACTTCGGTCCAACTATTGAACCACAAACAAATGTATACGCTGCTGGAGTGTTCACTAATACAGAAATGTTTTTGCAAGCGTCACACTCACATCACCGCCGGTTTGTGATGAGTATTCATCGTTGGTTCGTGAGTAGGTGGGCATAATGGTACTACAGAAAGCTTGTCAATGCTGGATTGGAATTCAAATCGGCGGTGATGTAGAACATTACTAGTGCTGACTAAAATCCAACAATGGGCAAACCCGGGCGGTGATAAGCTTTTTTTAATAGTGGTTATTTCACCAATCTAGTCTTATTAATAACTAAGTGTGCAACAAGGCACGAACCTAAAGACTAAACCCATTTTTTCCTTCTCTTTTTATAAATAACTACTGGCTAGTTATATGTGTCGAATTCTATGTGTCGGATACCAATATTAGGGGTATCCAATGGCAGCGATTAAAAGTAACCTGCAGCTTGATGTACACCTCCTGTGTGCGATTGCCAAAGAGCTAATAACCTCCTGGTAGCTTTCTTTGGGTGCATGTAACAGGTTCGTGGCATTTCTGTCTTTATTTCTGTGAAGAAAAACGGCCAAAAAACAAGGCCATGATGGCATACGACTTCAAGCCATCAACGATCCTACTACTCCCATACATGCAGTCATCAACGATCCTACTACTCCCACTGACTTGCTATGTTAATGCACGTGCATGCATAGCACAACGAAAGGTACAGCAGCACTACGTGAAGAACTAGTCGGGCAGTACAGCAGCAAACTCGCCCGACTGGCAGCAAACTCGCCCGACTGGTTGCAAACTCGCCCGACTGGTTGCAAACTCGCCCGACTGGCAGCAAACTCGCCCGAGGAGTTGTATGCTCGCCCGATGAGTTGCAGGCAGCGCCCGACAGGTTGCTCCTTCGCTCGACGAGCTGCCCGTCCCGCCCGGCAAACTACCGCTTCGCCCGACAAGCTGCACCTTCGCCCGACAAGAACCGCGTCTCGCCCGACTACTCGGCAGCAGCAACGGCGCCCGCCTCGCCCGACAGGTCTCCGTGACCGACGAGCTGCTCCTTCGCCCGACGAGCTGATCCATCGCCCGACAGGACTCCGATTCGCCCGACAAGATCTCCGTCTCCGACTGGTTCGCTCCTTCGCAACGAAGCAACCACCGGGAAGACCGAAACACTCGGAGTCAAGCTACTACACTGTGCCAACCACTCCCTGACGCAACTGACACCTGCAGGACATGGCTACAGTGCTCGGAAGGACGTCGGGCCCCACAGCATGGGCGGGCACGCCTCCTTTTTCCCGTTTTACCCTTTGACTGTACTTCTTCCCCGGCCTTCCCTTGAGCTATAAAAGGGAAGGCCAGGCCTCCTGCGCGGGGCAGATCATCGAAGATCGACTCTTTTCCTCCTCTCTCCTGGGCCTCCTACGGGAGGCAGGGAGCCTCTTTTCTCTCCCGGGGAGTACTCTCCCTCGACTTTCTTCTTCCTCCAGCCAGTCACTGAACTGAGCTCGACTCACGCACCAGAGACTTGGGAAACTCTCCCTCTCTCGCCCGCTTGTACCCCCTACTACAAACCAGTGCAAATAACACGAGCAGCACGAACTGGACGTAGGGTCTTACACCCCAGGGGTGGCCCGAACCAGTATAAACCCCCGTGTCCTTTTGCACTACCACCCGAGGCCCGACGCGCTCTCCACGATCTTATTATTTGTTGGCGGTAAAGAACCCCGACAGTTGGCGCCCACCGTGGGGCCTTTGCGCGTCACGTCTTTCTCCTTACGGGTCTCAGGTGGCCAACCGTGACGACGACGACGACGACGACGGCGGCGGCGGCGGCGCCGACGGCCGCGACGATGACTACAACGCCGTCAACCGCGGCGACGGCGGCGGCGGCGGCACCGACGGCCGCGACGACGACTACAACACCGTCAACCGCGGCGACGACGACGGCGGCGACACCGACGGCCGCGACGACGACCACAACGCCGTCAACCGCGGCGACGACGACGGCGGCGACACCGACGGCCGCGACGACGACCGTAGCGCCATCAACCACGGCGACGACGGCGGCGGCAACCCCAATGACCACAACAACGCTGAGGACGACAACAATGCTCCTGGCCTTCTGGATGGACCGAACAAGGCTCGGGGGCTCTGCCTACCAGGCACACCCAGGACTACTCTGTATGCAGATGCATGCATGCGTATGCATGTGCATGCAAGGATATCTTTTTTAACCAATGCATGCACGTCTTTTCCAAATATGTCGTGTCTCTTTGTTTTCTCTCTCGATTCAGCACAGCACAACAGAGGAGCAGGCAGTAGCATTTATCCTGAAGGCCTGCGTGTATGTCCGACCAACCGGAGTGGGGCGGAGCAAGCAGCAGCAGCAACCCAGTCACCCCCGAGAAGTTTTCCGACTCGCCCGACAAGGTCTTCGCTCGACAACTTCGACGGCGGCTGCGACTCCGCCCAACGGGCTGATGGCTCCGGAAGCACAAACGGCGGCCGCCACTCCGCCAACGACGGTCCCGAGCAGACGCATCGACCGAGCTGCAGCAGCCCCAACCAACTCCGCCAACGACGGCCACGGCATCACCAACAGCGACCGCGACCCCGCCAACGGCAGCATCGACACCACGCGGCCGCGCACCCGCGGCGCAGCAGCAGTGGGCGACCCTCGCGAGGAACACCGCGGCAGGACGACCGTGCCCAAAGTCCGCAAATGACCTCAACTAACCTGTACCAGCTTTTTGTTTTCATGATCTCGCGCAGGGCCACCACGGCGAGGTACGCCCCCGAACGAGCGTACGACACAACGACAGAGAGGGCTGCAGCGCCGACCGACGTAATCACGTTGGCTACCAGCTCCGCCCCGGCCAGCGCCCGCGCCACCGACCGACCCGACCTCGACTCCGACCGACCCGACCTCGACTCCAGGGGAGTGCGCCGCCCCGACCTCGACTCCGACCGACCCGACCTCGACTCCGACCGACCCGACCTCGACTCCAGGGGAGTGCGCCGCCCCGACCTCGACTCCGACCGACCCGACCTCGACTCCGACCGACCCGACCTCGACTCCGACCGACCCGACCTCGACTCCAGGGGAGTGCGCCGCCCCGACCTCGACTCCGACCGACCTGGCCGCGGCTCCAAAGGAGTGCGCGCGCCCCGGCCCCGACTCCAACCGACTCGGTCGCGCCGCCCGTGAAGTGTGCTGCCCCGACTCGGACGGCTCGCTCGACTCAGCTTCAACGACGAGAAGCTAAAACGGCTAAGTTTTACTACGATCCTTCGTATTTCCATACATTTCCTTTTACAGTCCCGCATGCCTCTTTTGGGTGTCGCTAAAGTACTCGGGTAGCATAGGCCTCATCCGTAAAACCTCGTCCTGCGTGCCGCCTACACCTAAGCCTCCCCGCTGAGCAGTGTAGTCCGCGGTAAGCCGTCCTCTCTGCGAGCAGTGGTCAGTGGGACTAGGAGCTTAAACGTGATGTGCTAACTACCCGAGGAAATACGTAGCCTGATAAAGGCAGGGCGTACGCAACTTTTCGTTGATAACGAGTAAATCCCGACTTCCCGCTTTACGCAACGTTTTTGCATTACGCTGTCTTTTGCAGCTCAGCATGGCAAGTTCAGGTAAGCTTGCAGCAACTCCTACATACAGGGAACGACACCTTTTGTCTCGCCCGACCTCGGCGCACGGGGTCAAGCATACGCACACGATCGATTTCCGAAACGCGCTCTTCGAACTCTCTAAACTAAGCGGCTCCCGCCGGCCCTAACGGCCCCTCGCAGCCCTGCGCTCGGGGGCTGGGCATCGGGACGGACGACTCCGACAGTCGACCTGACAGGTGATTCTCTAGCTGTCGCTGACATGTGGACCCTCCCGGAGCCACTGACCTCACTGACCAGGTTGACCAGTCAACGCTTACCGTTGACCGGTCAACACTGATGTCATCATGACGTCAGCAGTGACCGACCCCACTGATGACATCATGCTGAGGTCAGCATGCCACGTGGCACTCCCTGGTGCTGCCACATGTCAGCCTGTGTGATTTTCCCATTTTCGGAATTTAGGATAATTTCAGAAATAGGTTTTATTTAAGAAAATTCATATTAAATTGATCCTAGCTCAGAAAATTATGAAACCAGTTTCTATAATTTTCTAAAATCATGATCTACGCATTAGAATAGGAGTTGAATGCTTTTGGGCTATTTTTGGTTCTTCTTTGGAGTTTATTTGAATATAGGTTCTGATGTATTTCTTTTCTCGTGATTAGGACCAGCTGAGGAGGAACAAGGGGGAGACGGTTACCACTACTTTGAAGAACCAGTTGACGAGGACTTTTACCAGACGCAAGGTTCACGCCCATTCCGCTTTGAATCCTATTTAGGCATTTGCAACTAGTTTGCTAGCGCTTTATCTTTTTGCATGATGATGAATATGACCTATTGCATAGCCTTGTTTAATTACCATATTCCTTGATAAACCTGCTACACTGGATGCTATGCTTGCATGTGTTATGGGATGGTTGTGATAGGATTCTTGGCGTGTGTGGGGCAAAAACCCGGGAAAGGAGTAAGGGGTTTTGGGAACTTTGCGGGGGTGAGCAGATTAACTCGATCTTCATATCGAGGGCTTGAGTGTGTACTTGGGCACATCCTACGGGGTACCTAGGAGATTGGCAGCAATACCTGTAATGGGTGCACGAGCGGACCACTGGATGTGGAGACGCTAATTGACGGTGACGCTCACCCCGGCACCAAAAACCGAGTTGGATTGCCTGGTTCATTGAACTTCGTGCACACCACTTACATCTACGGGAGGATGTTCCAGCCAGCCTAGTTAAGTGCGGTACCCGGACTGTAAGGAGTTAGCGGAAGTGTATGGGGGAACTGGCGGTAGCCTTTTGTCCCCCGAAGGAGGCTCATACCCCGGGACTTGGCCACCGTGGGGGAGGCCATCACAGTTCTCGGACACCGAGTTGCGTCTTCAGTGTATCCTAAGCCGGGAAAAGCAGGAGGGTACCGTTCACTGGCTAGGGTCTGTGCTGTGGGTTGTGTCTCAAGTTGGCGACGGCCGGCTTTGCAGCCCGAGTGGGTCCAGGTGTACAAACTCTGCAGAGTCTAATCTATATATAGCCACCGTCCACGGTCAATGGACGCTCCAATGAATTTCACACAATCCGCCATTGTTTTAGGGATTTCTACCTCCCCTCTAGAGTAGGGCCTGCCTCGGGCAGTTGAGATGCGAAGGGTGGGAGCTTTCGCATCGCCTAGAGAGTGAAGAGTGGAAGATGCTTGGTGACGGGTACCTGGTGCGCCAGGAGTGCTCGTAGGTGTTGTGAGAAAGATTTCGGGATGAAGTTGCTGCTTGCATAGGATTAACCTTAAGCCTATCCTTGATATTTCTTATACTAGAATTAGGCCACTTAAAGCTTGCATTACGGATGGTGACGTGGAACTGTTCCATTCCTTGGGAACAGCTTACGATGAAACAGGTTATGAGAGTGAGTATGATAACAATGCTGATGGATGGTACAATTGAGGTTGCTGCTGCGCTCGAGCTGAAGAGCCTGTGGGGATGATCGCCAAGACAGAAGATTAGCTACCGTCTCGTTTAGTATTTCATATTGTCGCATTTAGCCCAAGGGGGCTTGTAATAATTGTACTTCCAGAGTTATCCACTTTTGTAAGACATTTATGTAATGTTTAAAGCTTTAATTCGAAGTATGGATGTGGTATTCTGCTGGAATGAGTTCTGTATGTGTTAGCTGTTGATTCTGGGATTAACACAATGGTACACAGAGTCGGATTCTTAGAAATTAGAATCCGGGTCGTTTCACAGGGCCATGGACCGCACCGTGGACTCGGTCCACTGGTCCACGGTGGACCGGTTAAGGGCGAAGGGGTATGGGTGGATCCGGACCGTCCGGATTAGATCCGAAGGCCGAGATCAAAGCGGGCAGCGGGTCAGGCCGGTGGCGAGCTGGTGAGGGCGGCGAGCGGCGCCGAGCTCGAAAATGGGGCATGGGCAGGGGGTGCTAGGGTTTATATAGGGCAGGGGGTCGAGGGGAATGCGGCGCGCGGTATTCGGGGCAGATTGGGGCCGGTCGCGCGCGATTCGCGGCGGCGTAACGGACTCGGCGGGAGTCCGAGTGGGGAGGGGGAAGACGACCCTGATAGGTGGGCCCCACTTGTCAGCGGCTCGGGTGGAGGCGCACAGGCGGCCGGGCGCCTTCGCTGGTAGGAAAGCGGGAGCGGGACGCGGGGCGCGGGCTGGCTGGGCCGAGCTTTGCCGGGGTGAGGGAGGTGAGGCGAACCAGGCTAAGGGTTGGGGGAGCAAAAGCGAACCGGACCAAGAGTTTAAGGGCTGGAAACAGACTTAATCACAAAAAACTATCAAACACTCGTTCAAGAGCAAATTAAATGAGGATTTCAAATATAAATTCAAAACCCATCAATTAAATTGCTAGCAAACAAAAATATGCTTCGGCATGAATGCACACACATAGTTTCTAACTTATATTTGTTTTTAGATTTGACATAATTTAATTAACCCTTATGTGAGATGAACAACTCAATAATTAAATAATTTAAATCCTATTTTTTATTAAGACCTAATTTTTAGGGTGTTACAGACCTACCCCCTTAGGATGAATCTCGTCCTCGAGATTCGGCTGCAGATTGGAAAAGATTGGGAAACTCTGCCCTCAAATCCTCCTCTCTTTCCCAGGTGGCCTCATCCTCTGAATGTTGACTCCACTGTACTTTGCACATTCGTATGACCTTATTTCGCGTAACTCTTTCTGCTTCCTCTAGTATTCTGATCGGATACTCAGTGTACGTGAGATCCTTCTGCACATTCAATTCCTCCATCGGAAGCTGTTCCTCTGGTATTCTTAGACACTTCTTCAGCTGTGACACATGGAACACATCATGAACCCCTGAGAGTCTCTCTGGTAACTCTACTGATATGCCACTTCACCTCTTCTTTCTAGCACCTTGAACGGTCCAATGTATCGAGGTGCTAGCTTACCCTTCATGTTGAATCTTCGAACTCCTTTCATGGGTGACACCTTAAGATACACGTAGTCTCCTCTCAAAACTAAGTTCCCTTCTGCGCACATCTGCATAACTTTTCTGCCTAGACTGGGCTGCCTTTAAGTTCTGCCTGATGGTCTGCACTTGCTGTTCTGCTACTCTGAGAATCTCAGGTCCAAACACTTGACTCTCCCCTGTCTGATTCCAGAATAACGGCTTTCTGCATTTCCTGCCATATAATGTCTCAAACGGTGCCATCTTGATACTCTGTTGGTAGCACATGCTCTCAGCATATCCTCAAGTATCCGATTAGTTCTTTCTGTTTGTCCATCCGTCTGAGGGTGATATGCTGAACTAAACTTCAACTCAGTATCCATGGCTTCATGCAGTTTCTGCCAAAAATGGGACGTGAACTCTGTCCCTCTGTCGGACACAATCCTCTTAGGCACTCCATGTAGACACACTATCCTTTCCATGTACGGTTCTGCTAACTTGGCGCCCGTATAGGTGGTCTTTACTAGGAGAAAATGTGCCACCTTGGTCAAACGGTCAACGATCACCCACACAGAGTCAACCTCTCTGTGTGCGGGGTAAACCGGTGATGAAGTCCACTTCCATTCAGGTATCCGAAGCGGTTGCAGTAAACCGGTAGGTCTCTGATGCTCTGCCGTGACTCTTTGGCAAGTATCACACAAAGCAACGTACTCTGGCACTCCTCTCTTTAGTCCGTACCACCAGTACCTTTCCTTGATATCCAAGTACATCTTGGTACTGCCCAGATGAATTGAGTAGGCTGAGTCATGAGCTTCCCTCAGTATAGCTTTCCTGATGTGCTTCACCTCTGGTACACATAACCTCTAATCGTACTACAAGGTTCCCTATTCATCGACTCTGAAACCTGGTGCGTGACCAAGCGGGATTTGCTCTGCGATTTCCTGTAGCTTCTTATCCTCTAACTGTGCCTTGCGAATTTCTTGTTCCAGAGTAGCTCAACTTCAAGTTCTACCAAGTTAGCTACCATTCCCAGGTTCAAACGTTCAAACTCCTTGGCTAACTCATCTGGCATCTGAGCCACCTCTATCATATTGACGTAGCTCCTTCTACTGAGGGCATCAGCAATGAGATGTGCCCTCCCTGGATGATAGTGAATCTCCAAGTCATAGTCCTTAATCAGTTCTAGCCATCTTCTCTGCCTCAAGTTCAGATCGGATTGGGTAAACACATACTTCAAACTTTTGTGATCTGTGTATATGTCACACTTATGCCTGATCAAGTAGTGCCTCCAGATCTTTAAGGCATGTACCATAGCTGCCAACTCTAGATCATGAGTCGGATAGTTGACCTCATGTTTCCTGAGTTGCCGGGAAGCATATGAAACCACTCTGCCTTCTTGCATCAACACACATCCCAATCCCTGTCTAGAAGCATCACAGTAGATTGAAAACTCTTGTTCAGATCTGGCAGAATCAATACTGGTGCAGTAGTCAACCTCTTCTTGAGTTCTTCAAAGCTCTTTTGACACTGCTCGGACCACACAAACTTTGCGTTCTTTTTCAGCAATGCTGTCAAGGGTTTGGCAATTTTAGAGAATCCCTCAATGAATCTCTGGTAATAGCCTGCCATTCCCAAGAAACTCCGGATCTCTCTAACATCCTTTGGCGGGTTCTAGCTAAGAACATCTTTCACTTTCTTAGGATCAACTGCTACTCCTCCATTTGAAATAATATGCCCAAGGAATGACACTTCCTTTAGCCAGAAATCACACTTACTGAACTTAGCATACAACTGTTGTTCCCTCAATCTCTGTAGCACCAATCTCAGATGTTCCTCGTGCTCCTCCTCATTCTTGGAGGAAACCAATATGTCATCGATGAATACCACAACGGACTTATCCAGATAGTCCATGAACGCCTTATTCATTAAGTACATGAAGTATGCAGGTGCATTGGTTAGCCCAAAAGACATTACAGTAAACTCATACAAGCCATACCGAGTAGTGAAAGCGGTCTTCGGTATGTCGGACGGACGAATCCTCAGTTGGTGATATCCTGATCGCAGAGCAATCTTAGAGAACACACAAGCTCCCCTTAGTTGATCGAACAAATCATCAATTCTGGGCAAAGGATACCTGTTCTTGATGGTAACCTCATTCAGAGCTCGGTAGTCTACGCACATTCTCTGGGTCCCATCCTTCTTCTCCACAAACAGTACAGGCGCTCCCCAAGGTGAAGAGCTAGGACAGATATAACCCTTTTCTAACAACTCTCTCAATTGTTTCTTTAGTTCTTCTAGTTCATTTACTCCCATTCTATATGGTCTTTTAGCTATAGGTGCAGTTCCAGGCTTAAGCTCAATAAGAAACTCAATGCCGCGTTCTGGTGGCATACCTGGCAACTCCTCTGGAAAGATGTTCAGAAATTCGCCCACGATTCTAATTCCCTCCATGACTTCTCCTTTCATCTGATTGATCTGCAGGTTCCTGGTGTGGATGGATCTGCTTGGAACTCAATCTTTTCCCCCAGCCTTGGTTGTTAGTTCCACTGCCCTCTGAGCACACTTGATCACAGCATTGTAGGCTTTCAACCAGGTCATTCCCAAGATAAGATCAATTCCCATGGAATTCAGAACTATAGGTGTAGCGTGAAACTCTACCCCCCTTATTTGTACACTGACAACTGGACATGCCAATGTTGCCCTTAATTCCCCTCCAAGTGAGTTAACTATTAAAGTGTGTTGCATGGGTTGCATAGTCATTCTATACTTTTTCACATACTGGGCAGATATGAAAGCATGCGTGGCACCAGAATCAAACAGAACGGTTGCGGGGTGTAAGTTGACTAGAAACGTACCGAACACCACATCGGTTGCTCCTTGGGCTGCCTCCTCACTCACGTGGTTCACCTTTCCACGTGCGATGTTCTGCAGCCCTCCATTGTTGCGTGGCTGCTGGGGTTCTGACTGTTGTTCCTTGGGGCATTGTTCTGCCCATTGGCATTCTGTCCTCTCTTCGGGCAATTGTTAGCATAATGCCCGGGGTCACCACAGTTGTAGCATACTCTGCCTGCCATGGGGGCTACAGGCACAGCATTGCTCTGAGTGAGGCACGGCGCCGGATTCTGTGGCGGTTGCTGCTGCTGGTACCTCTACTGGTACTGCTGTTGCTGGCGTTGCTGCTGCTGTTGCTGATAAGGCAGGCGTTGCTGGTACTGTTGGCGCTGCTGCTGATTTCCAGAGTTCGGCGGACCTTGAATGCGGAGCTGGCCATCGGATTGTGGGTTGAAGCGGGGGCATGAGCTGCTTTCACCCGTCTGGTTGAGGAGCTTCCTCTTCTTATCATCCATCTCCCGACGCTTATGTTCCAGCATCAGGGCATTGTCGACCAACTCAAGGAAGTTGCCGAAAGAGTGTGCGAGCAGCTGGTACTATAGGCCATCATTCAATCCCCGAAGGAATTGCCTTTGCTTCTTCTTATCATCCACTACATTCTCAGGAGTGTAGCGGGACAACTCGATGAACTTGTCACGTTAGGCAGTGACAGTCATCGATCCTTGCTTGAAGGCCAGGAACTCCTCCTGCTTCAGAGTCATGAGTCCCTCTGGAATGTGATGGTCGCGGAACCTCTTGCTGAACTCTGCCCACGTGATGTGGTCAGGGTCCTGGTGAGAGTACAGGTATGAGTCCCACCATTCCTGGGCAGCTCCTTGTGGTTGTCCAGAT
>CM014278.1:87356630-87392335 GCA_004135705.1 Alloteropsis semialata | reverse complement strand
CGCTCGCGCGCCCCCACCCGAAATTTCACCGCTTTCTCGACATCTCAATAAATTCAGCCCGCGACCGAGTCTGCGACTCGCTCCCAGGCTCGGGGGCTACTGTCGGATACCAATATTAGGGGTATCCAATGGCAGCGATTAAAAGTAACCTGCAGCTTGATGTACACCTCCTGTGTGCGATTGCCAAAGAGCTAATAACCTCCTGGTAGCTTTCTTTGGGTGCATGTAACAGGTTCGTGGCATTTCTGTCTTTATTTCTGTGAAGAAAAACGGCCAAAAAACAAGGCCATGATGGCATACGACTTCAAGCCATCAACGATCCTACTACTCCCATACATGCAGTCATCAACGATCCTACTACTCCCACTGACTTGCTATGTTAATGCACGTGCATGCATAGCACAACGAAAGGTACAGCAGCACTACGTGAAGAACTAGTCGGGCAGTACAGCAGCAAACTCGCCCGACTGGCAGCAAACTCGCCCGACTGGTTGCAAACTCGCCCGACTGGTTGCAAATTCGCCCGACTGGCAGCAAACTCGCCCGAGGAGTTGTATGCTCGCCCGATGAGTTGCAGGCAGCGCCCGACAGGTTGCTCCTTCGCTCGACGAGCTGCCCGTCCCGCCCGGCAAACTACCGCTTCGCCCGACAAGCTGCACCTTCGCCCGACAAGAACCGCGTCTCGCCCGACTACTCGGCAGCAGCAACGGCGCCCGCCTCGCCCGACAGGTCTCCGTGACCGACGAGCTGCTCCTTCGCCCGACGAGCTGATCCATCGCCCGACAGGACTCCGATTCGCCCGACAAGATCTCCGTCTCCGACTGGTTCGCTCCTTCGCAACGAAGCAACCACCGGGAAGACCGAAACACTCGGAGTCAAGCTACTACACTGTGCCAACCACTCCCTGACGCAACTGACACCTGCAGGACATGGCTACAGTGCTCGGAAGGACGTCGGGCCCCACAGCATGGGCGGGCACGCCTCCTTTTTCCCGTTTTACCCTTTGACTGTACTTCTTCCCCGGCCTTCCCTTGAGCTATAAAAGGGAAGGCCAGGCCTCCTGCGCGGGGCAGATCATCGAAGATCGACTCTTTTCCTCCTCTCTCCTGGGCCTCCTACGGGAGGCAGGGAGCCTCTTTTCTCTCCCGGGGAGTACTCTCCCTCGACTTTCTTCTTCCTCCAGCCAGTCACTGAACTGAGCTCGACTCACGCACCAGAGACTTGGGAAACTCTCCCTCTCTCGCCCGCTTGTACCCCCTACTACAAACCAGTGCAAATAACACGAGCAGCACGAACTGGACGTAGGGTCTTACACCCCCTGGGTGGCCCGAACCAGTATAAACCCCCGTGTCCTTTTGCACTACCACCCGAGGCCCGACGCGCGCTCCACGATCTTATTATTTGTTGGCGGTAAAGAACCCCGACACTATGATGCCATCAATGGGTTATACAATGAAGATATATGAATACAAAGGAATAATGGTACTCATATCACCCTTTCCCCAAGGAAGACAACCCCAGCTCAGTGTGTGATTGTAGACCCCATTTCATTGCTGCATTGCTCCATAAAGATTATTACTAAGCTCCCGGCAAACAGATTACAACAGAAATCTATGGAGCTTATTCATCTAAGTTAGTATGGTTTCATAAAGACAAGAACAATTCAAGACTATCTAGCTTGGTCTTTTGAAAATTTGCACTTATGTCAAGTGTTGATTATTTTGAAATTGGATTTGGAAATAAATCCTTTGACAAGGTAGATCATCCTTATACATTGGAGATCACGAGTGTGACACCCCTGGTGTCACTAGTGTAATTAAGATCTTTAATGAACTTAATTAAACTAATTATGACATGCATCATTTCATAATTGTGTTGATTGTGCATATTTGTATGTATGTGTGACTTAGTCAACCCAATTAATCAAAATAGTCAAAATACAAAAATTATACCAAAATATCACAAATAATGTCAACTACATATTTATAAACTCAAATGAGTATGAAAAGTTCAAACAAAAATTCGAAATTCAATTTGGAACTCTTTTGATCGTCATTTCATGTGTCGCGAGATTTACTTTTTACCCTTCTCGAGGTGCTAATATCTTTAGATTTTGCCTAAACTCTTGAAATTCCACCAATATAAAAGTTGGAGTACAAAGTACCCTCTTTACAATGGTGGTGATATGGATCAAGGAAAACTTGGTTTGGTCATTCAAAATCTTGGCCAAAATCAGGTAAAACCCTGAATTTTCAGCACTTAGCCGTTTCGTCTGAGTCCTGAAAAATGTGAGTTTTGCCCATTTTCTCGGCCGCGTAACTTCCAAACCATTGAGCAAATGACATAGCTTCCTTTGTAAGAATTGTAGCCTGAACTATCGTCTATAACTTTCGTATTGGCCGATCCCGGAGTTTCTATATGAAATTGGGAGAAAAAAATCAAAGGGAAATCAGCCGCGAACTCAGTCGGGTGACCGAATCCGGTCAGACCGGATCAGACAACCGGTCTGACCGGTTGTCTCCGGCAGGCCCAACCTCGACGCCGTCGACGCCGCGAGCCATGCCTCCAGCTGTCCAAACACGTGTCCTCAATCCATTGCGCCGCTTGTGCCAGGCCAGGTGGCCATGCCTCGCTGTCCGGCCACGTCCGCGCGCCTGAACGGCCGAGACGCCAGCTCCCCATCTCCATTTACGAGCTCAGTACTTCCCCACCAAGAATTCACTGCGCTCACTTCATCTCTATCCAATTCATTGCGTCCAGGGCCTTATCACCTCGCCCTCTCCGCCCCCAAACCATCCCTTGCCCTCGCCCTAGCTTTCCTCGCCGAGAATTCCAGTTTTTCGGCCGCCATTGACGAAGCTCGGTTCGAGCTCGCCCTCCACCGTGGACGTAACTCCTCGCTGCTCCTCTACTCAAACCAAGCCTCAAAATGGAATCCCCAGAGGTCACTGATACTCACCACACCTTTTTCCCTCCTTCTACTACATCCGACGAGCTCCCTCACCTCTGTACAGTGGCGCCGCTGAGCCTGTAACGTGGGCAGCCACGCCTGGCCGAGGGCCGGCCGTGTCGGGCTAGGGTCTGGCCGAGCCACCTGCGTCGGGCGCCTTTGGGCCCCTTCCCGCCCTTGCTCGGCCAGCAGGGACGGCCCCCAGGCCGGTCGCCGGCCATTGGAGCCGAGCAGACCGAGCCCTGCTCAAGGTTGAAGAAGATATGACCTCAAGGTGAGATATCTAAAAACCTAGGGGGTGTTTCATAAAATTCTGGAGTTATGTTCTAAAGTAGAAAACATGCAGGGGGTTATTTGCAAGTTTCCAGGGGCTGATCCACGAAGAAAGGACCTATCTGCAATTATTTTTATTTTCCCAGGGACCCCGATGTAAAGATCATTTTTACTGTTGACAATTCTTTTCCCTTTGGTTTCGGCTGAGCTTTAGTAAATCACCAAAAATCACACAAAAATCGTAAAACCACAAACTTAGACTGTCTGGAATCCTTGTGAAATTATCTTTCTAGTGATGTATCATGTGCATATGTAATCTGTGTGATTCCCAATGTATTGCTGTATATATGAATGAGTGCTTGAGAGATTGTTTATTGCTTTATAAATCATACGATTGTGCTAAAATACAAAACCACTTTTGATGGTTCTGTTATGATTAGTAGAGTTGAGTTGAGTATCTGTTGGCTAAAGTTTATTCATGATTTTGGTAGGTTTGGATTTAGTTAAGTTCATGGAGGAGAAAAAGTAATAAATATATAAACTACTCAATAAAATTTGACAAATTTTATTAGAGCTTCTCTGGAGTATAGGAACCCTCCCAAAAAGAATCAACTCCAGAAAGTGTATACCTTTTAAGTTATGGATTAAGTTTGGTTCTAGCTAATTAAGTGTAGATAAATCACCAAATATTTTGTATAGATTAGAAAAATATGAAAAATTCACAGAAAATATCTTGATAGAATAGTAGTTGCAGTAAAAATTCCTACTGCAGAAAGTATTTGTAGAATTTATTAGACTTTTCTAACTAGTGGTAAATGTTGGCGGTTAAAAGAAATAGAAAACAAATAGGTAAAATGTTGAAAAATTCTTGAAAAATATGTTTAGCTGTCAGGAACACAGAAACATGCTCACCATAACCTCTTTTCGTGAACATGTATATTTTTCTAGGTTTAATTTGGTAAGAGCTAGCTAGGGGTGCTTTAGACCGGTCAGACCGGTGCCAAATCCGGTCAGACCGGTCCAAACCGGTTAAACCGGTATGACTATCCGGTTAAACCGGTTCTTCCCCTGAAACCAAAACGAATATAAAATTCTGCCATAGGAACCCTTTTTACTACTAGTGGTCATTTATAGATGTTTCACTTAAATTATAAAATAGTTTAAGTTGTTGTTAATATGTTAAAAGACTTCATAAAACTTTCTTGTATGTTAATTCGGATCTAAACTAAGTTTAATCAGCAAATAAAAGCAACCCCACCCAGCTTTCTTTATGAGTTTCTTGGTTGTTTATACTCTGTAAATGATTGCCCAGTAATGTATTAGTGAGTTGTTGCAGTTATTCCAATGATTGAATTGCTTGAGCATTACTGCATCTCATGCATCTGCATCTCATGTAGATAATCCCATTGTTGACGGAGTGTACGAGGTCGAGGTCGAGCCCGAGAGTGATCTCGTTGCTGCTGAGGTGAACTACACTGCTGCTCAAGACCCGGACCAAAGTCCGGAAGGGCCCAAGGCCGGTGATCAGGAAGGCAAGCCCCGGAGCATAACCCACTGTCAAATCTAACACTCCTTACTTTATGCCTTACTTTGTGCATTTAAGTTTTGAGGAGTTGAATGAAACCCTAGTTGCATGATCCCTAGGTACCTATGTCCTAATACTAGTATGTGTAGGTCGTATAGAATGCTATGCTTAATTAGGACCGGTAGAAGTCGAGTGATTGCTTGTCACTCGCGAGATATAGGCTTTACTTTTATCAGTTTATGATGTTCGGCAAGCGGGGCTTGTGCGATATTTCTGTTTGGTTGAACGTCCCGCTTGCATAGATAAATGTTGGCTAAGGCATTGCTTGTGTGGCCTTGTTGGTCAAGCTTTTGAAGGTACTAATCGTATGCCGGGAAATGTGGTAAACTGGTAAACCTAGTACTTGATTCAAACTGACGTCTGACGGGTCTTTCCTACTCCATTGGGCGAGGGGGATGATGGTGAGTGTAGCAGTGGCCACGGCACAGGTTTGCCTAGGGCACCTGGGGTCCGTTGGGGCGTGCACTTGGGTGGAGTAGGCCCTGATGGCAGATGGCAGGGAGAGATAGGAACGGTCGTGAGGTCCTGAGTGTCTGTCACGGGTCGTATGATTAGGTTGTCCCATGCATGGTTAAAATCAACTCGAGTTATCCATCCTTCGCGGTTACATGAAGCTGCTTGATCTCTCGTCACACATCAGTGTGCTTGGGCCAAAGGGGTAGGATTGTTGTTAGTTGAGAAATGTTGATCTCATGTTAATCAATTGTTTTTTGACACTGATTGTTATTGGATAGCTTGGCAAATCTAGTAATGGTTAGTCTCACTTTAAAACTTGGCTAAAATATTGAAAATAGGGATCAACTTGTAGATGCTTTTGGCAAAACAAACCCCACAGCCAAAAAGCCTTGCATGTATAGAGTTTAATCTTGTCGGGTAAGTCTTGCTGAGTATTAGTATACTCAGCCTTGCTTGTGGCTTATTTTTCAGATAATTGTGATGGCTATAAGCCTATGACCCTGTTGCTGCTCTGACTTGGCCGTGTGTGCTTCCTGATGGTTGGACTGTGGAGCGGGTGCCATCTGAGTCCGACTCAGGCCGCGGGGATTAGATGTTGTACGAGGGCTCTGCATAATGTCTGTTGTTTCGACGTTTAGACTTCCGCTGTATTATAACTCTGGGTTGTAATAATTAAAACCGATGCACTGTATTTGTATAATTATCCGTGTGAACCTGATGATGTAAAATTTGTGATGAGTTGTACTGCCTGAACCCACCTTCGAGTGGGACTGCTGCTATTTCGTTTCGGTCGAGAGAAATGGTGGTTTAATCGGGAAGGTATCCGACGGATTGCACGATTAGCTCGGTTTAAGGGTGTGGAGCACCGCTGTAATAGTAGTCCCATGCTTTTAAACCGGATTAATCGGGACGGTCTGCCACAACGAGACATAAAGGCTTTGGTGAAAATGGCTATGGTGAATGAAAATGATCTTTGGCTCTGGAACTTCTTTAATTCTTCTAAATGGTGTGCTAGGATATTCCAAGTGGCTATGTGCTTGGATGTTCTAGATTTGAAAGCATGAAGCTTTACTCCTTAAGAACATCCACAGATTCTTTGATCATGCTAATCTGTCATATAGGTTCATTTAATCTGGAATAGTTATTACTCAAATTGGAGACTTCCTGGCTCGGTAAAGAAAGAATCTTTCTGTTGGCATGACATACTCAACCTCTTGCATATTTACCAAAGGTCTTGCATTATCTCAGGCTGGCAGTGGGCACACCATCTTTTTGTAGCTTTTGCCTTCAGCATGCATAGAGTTATTTTAAGCAAATTAGATTGTGTCCTTCACATCAAACCATTTTACCATTTATAGATTTTCAAGCACAGCTCCGACACACATACACAATCATAATGCACACATCACAACACTCACCTTGTCTCACATAGCATGACACACGCTATCACTAAATACACATCCACATATGCATGTATAAGCTATTCCTCCCCCTGAATTAATTTCCAAGAAATGCGACACAACATATCTTGTGTATAGGATTTAAACTTGGTGGGATGATCAACTACAATATATCACCCTAATAACATGTGCACTACATGTAATGCATCATGTATAACACAAATCAAATGAAACTCAAATTCGTTATTCAATATGGTAAAATCATACATCTGTAACAGACTTACAAACAACACACACGCAAGAAGTACTAGTTTTCATTTTTAATATTTTTAAATACAACTATACCATTATCTTTGTCAAAACTTGCTGCAAGTGCCATATGGGTTTCTGGTACCATAGTTGTCAAAAAAAGGTTGCTTCATATCAGTTTTAGGCGTAATTGCTTATGGAGCTGGAGACTGAGTTATGCTGCTGATCATGCTGAGTGCAATGCATGGTTGGTCATATGGCACCTGCACAACATAGGAGCACGAGAGCTTCAGTTTTAGCACAATCAACAATAACAAAAAAATATGTAACATATTCAAACACAAAAAAGTTCAATACAGCGTTAGGAGAAAAGGAACTGCTTACAAAATGTCCAGATCCAAGAATCCAATAGAAATGCAGGTTCTTGTAGGATCTGACAAAGGCCTTGGTGGCTTTGGTAGGGCCACAATACAGGGGCTGCCTTGGCACGCTCAAGAAGCTCTGCAGTCCATCCCATCTACAACACATGACCAAGAGAGGAGTTCAGTTGCAAGTTTTGAATCATGTAATGCAGAAGGGAGAATGCAAAACCTTACCTCAGCCTCTGCACCCATGCTTCCGCTCCTATTGTCGAGCATATCACATCGAGCTGTAGGACATGAAGAAAATGTTACTGAAATCACTTAAGGGTAGTGAACTTAGAACCAAAAAATTGAAGACTAGAAAGAAGCCGCAGAGTCATTTGCCTGCCCATTGTACACCGTGACATTCACACCACGTGCCAGCAGCTCATCTACCTGCAGCAAAAAGGCACATTTCATTGAAGAATGCCATTGAAATTCCAAAAAAGGAAAACAATGCATGCATTGGAGTTAAATTCAGAGATCGAGTGCGCGTTTGCCTCGTCGATCCTTGGCTTCATCATATCATTGGCGAGCGCGTAGTACACTGCAAGGTTGAACTCCTTCCACCTGCAGTTAGAAGAGATCCTCGTCATTGAAGAAAGATTTAGCGTCGTTGCAGTACTGTCTGAATGGCTTTCTCACGTGAGGTCCTTGGGGATGATCTTAAGCTTCTCCTTGACGTCGCCGTTCAGGAGGCCCTCGAGCGTGTTGTTGGAGGCCGAAGCCGACGACGCCTTTCGGGAGAGGTACCGGGAGTACCTCGTCAGCTGTAGGGGGGCGCTGCTAGTAGTCGAAGCCGCCGCCGGCGACGGGTTCAACGGGTCCATGAAACTGTCGAGCAAGAAATTGTACAGGTCCTGCGCACCCAATGCAAGCCATTCGGTCACTGCTTCAGTCCTTCAGATTTTAGAACAGTTAATGGTGCGAGCGAGCTGCATACTCTGATTCGACGTATGCGCATGAAACTGTCAAGCAAGAAATTGTACAGGTCCTGCACACCCTAAGCCACTCCGTCACTGCTTCAGTCCTTCAGATTTCAGAACAGGTAATGGTGCGAGCTCCATACTCCGATTCGGCGTATAAGCATGCTTACTTAGTACTTACTACGTGGTTGCTGTTGCTGTGTACCCCAGTTAGCAGATCGATCCATGCCTTCTGTGCGGCGGCGAACTGCCCAGACGCCATGAGTTTCTTCACTGTCTGTGCCTGCCTGCACGTGTGCCGTGGCAATGCCGGCTGGTCAGTCAGTCAGTGTCGATTGAAAGAAGATGAAATATACTAGTTTCGTAGCCATAGTGTGTGTGTGGCTGGTACGAGTACTTGTTTGCTTCGTCGGCGCCGGCGTCGTCCAGCCTCGAGATGTCCCGGAGAAGCGATCCATACGCCAGCTGTATAAAAATCAAAGGGGAATTAGCTTGGACAATCACCTGATATTTTAGAACAGAGGGTGTTGTGTGTTATTTGCCACTATTTGAAGAACATCCAATAATTTATGTCTTGTTATTGCTAATTAGAATCTCCACGCTAATCCTCACATAATGAATTAATAAGAAATATAAACCTAAAATTTTTATAAAAAATAGAAAAATCAAGCCATCAATTTGCTAGACTATAATCATCATAATTAGTAATAGACATTGGATCTTTAGTGTTGTTTTTAAAAAATTACCCACATTTGTCAAATTTAAGATAATCCAAAGGCATCTCGAATGTTCATCTAAATTACTCAAATATATCATTATTAAAAATAACTTAAAGGAACATAAAGATCAGCATCTACATTACCTACTTTTGTAAATTATAAAAATAATACCCAAAGTACACTAATGTATGACTCTAAATTACATATTTTCTAATGTTAATTTATATGGAAAATATTAACTTAAGGTACACAGGCATGATATGTGTGAATGTGTCACCATGTATACGCATGAGAATACCAATTTTCATGTTAAACACATAGCTCAAACTAAGATTTTTACTGAATAAATGACAAATAAACAATTTTAGGAATTTTTAATACTTATTATGTGTCTCATTAATATGTGTGGGAGTACTTGTTGATGGTCTGGACCAATACAACAACACCACCAGCAGCAGCAAAGCCATTCAGCTTAATAGATTCGTCTCACAATTTCACCCGGGGTCATGAAATGGGTTTTGTCAGTTATCCACATTTAATACTCCTAATTAGTATCCAAATATTCGAATTTAGTGTAGCGATGAAAAAAGTTGCCGAACTAAACAGGGCCTTAAGGCTAGATCCTTGGACATATTCCATTCTTTCAAATTTCCTTTTATTGCTATGTTCGGTCCTGACCAATCCAATAGTATAATATATGTAGGCTATGTATTCCCTCCATTTCGAATTGAAAGTCAAATAAACAATTTTATTATGTATCTAGATGTATACAGCAAAAGATATGTATCTGAAAATTCAAAACAATGTACATTACAATTTAGAACGAAAAGAGCATGTAGTCCTATGTGATCGAGTTAAAAAATTTTAAGGCAATTGAAAGTAACAGCCATCTGTATATTTTATTCATTTTAAAAAATAAAAACCATCTCTTTTCCGTGGACAGGTGCACCAAAATATTAATATTACCGCTGGCACGGCCTAGCTCTCACCGTGAAATCTTCCGGCGAGATGAAGCTATCTCCGAGGGCAACACCTGTAGGAAAAGGGAAAGGAATGAACACACAGGAAATCAGAAACATTTCTTGCTTGGAAAGTTTGAGGAGTGACCGAATAGAACATCTTTTACCTCCAAGTGTGAGGTTGAGCTCGCCGGCGTCAATAGCCCTGGCGATGGACACACCGAGCGTGGCGGCGTACTTGCCGCCGTAGGACCATGGTTAAATTTCTCGGTGAAAAAAAAAACGAGAAATCCGATAAACGCGTTTCTCAGCAAGGTCCGGTTAAATATTTTTTCTCACCGAAATTTTAAAATTCAGTTGAATTCGCATGCATTCCCTGGTCGACTCTTCATAAACTTATGATATTATCTCATTTTAGTGGTATTATATGTAGTTTTGTTATGTTAAATGGTTTGGAAACAAATATGTAACTTTTTAGAGAAATTAAGACAAAATTTTGTTTAAATTTTGGCCGAAAAGAAAAACGTCAAATCTGATAAATTTCCGAGAAATCCGATAAACGCGTTTCTCGGCCACCTCCGGTTTTTTTCTCTTACCGGTAAAGTAAACCCTGCGTAGGACTCGCCGACGAGGAACAGCGGGCTGGTCCGCAGGGTTGGCACCTCGTCCACGAGCGCCTTGAGCATCGTCGTCATGTCCGCCGCCGCCTCCCAGTCCGCCGTCACGAGGTGGCCGTCCTCCTCCACGTAGCTGTACCCGACGCCCACCGGGTTGTCCTGCCAGGTGCCAGCATCACCATTACAGTACAGCTCAAAGTTTTAGCAAATTTCTTGCAGGGAATTGAAGAAACAGAGACGTGGAAAACGTAGCGGCCGGACGACATGGGTTTCATTTCCTCTGTCTCACCACGAAGATGAGGTCTGCCTTCTGCAGCCACGTCGAGTTGCGCGGCTGCTGGTCGACGTCCAGCGGCCCGAGCTCCAGGAAGTTGCCGGCCCCGACTCCCGACGAGCCCTGGCATCACGACGGCGTCCCCCACGTACGCGTCAGTAGCAATCTCTGAATTTCTCAAGGCACCGCCGGAACCCCTGAAACCCTGAGCTCGGCGAGGTAGGAGGCAAGAGTGCATACCGGGCCACCCTGCAGCCAGAGGACGGTCGGCCACGGCATCGCCGGCGAGGCACTTGCCCTCTGTGGGCTCTTGTAGTACCACCAGAACAGGTGCGCCTCTGCAGCAACGCATGCATCATCAGAAAACGGCATGCAGAGCAGAGGAGACGGGCAACGGCAATCGGCAACTCGGCAAGCATATATATGAATCAACGAGGAAAATAAGGTTGGGGAAGAGCATGCATGGTGACGAGCGTGTACTTGGACGGACTTGGACGTAGCCCCATTGCTCCATGCCGTCGTCGGTCCCGGCCGTGATCACCGGGGCGGCGGCAGAGAGGACGCGCGGCACAAGGACACAGAGGAGGGAGACGAACAGAGCAACGGAAGCTAGCCTGCCCATCTTCTTCGCTGCAGGTTTTTGCTCAGTTGATTTGCTTGCAAGAACGCAATCAACCAAGGAGTATAAATTAGTGGCTCTTCTCCCTCAGCAACCAGCGTCCTATCTGAAGATGTCACAGCATTGTTGGGTTGATGGATGGCCTGTTTAATTTGTCACGACCAAATGCGACATTCCTTAAGCGGCATGCAGTTCAGCATAGTAAGGATCAGAGCAAGGAGTAACAAGATGTGTATAGAAACTCCAACACTGTACTCTGTGCACGCACATAGGACCGGCTTATCGTTGTTATCCCTTGTTCCATTCTCACTGCCCCCAATTTCCTGCTTTGGGCTGACTGTTCCTTTTTTTCCTTCTTTTGGTTCTGTTTTTCGATATTTCCTAGGAGAAACGGTTTGTTCCTGATGGTTTATTTGGGGGCGTGGTTCATGTGGATTTCGCAAATGGGGATAAACTGATGTCATGCTCATCGTTTTCGTCCTTGTCTCATGCATTCTTATTGCTCACACAATTTCCTGCTTTGGGTCAACTGTTCTTTTTTTTGTTGTCTGTTTTTTTGACATTTCCTAGGAGAAGGGTTTGTTTCTGGTGGTTTACTTCGGGCGTGTTGGTTTATGTTGATTTTGCTAATGTGGATAAACTAGGAAGGGTGCCTTCTTGTTCTCTTGTCCAAAGCATGTAAAAACAAACAGAAAGGGGTTCCTTGACAGGCCTTGAAGGATATAGCTTTAGACAATGTTGGTGGATTCTGGAAAAGAATGGATTTATTCTTATGATTAATTAGGTGCACTGTAGTCATCATTGACAAGAGAACAAGAAGGCGCACTTCGTAGTTTATCCAAAATGGATTAGGTGAATTTTAATCATCATGGACAAAAAAAAAAGACACTCGATCTAACATGTTTCTTAATTACAATATTTGCCATTATTTATCTCAATATCTGCTTCTAAATTGTCATCACTGTCATTATAAAAAATTAACTCAAAGTACCTAAATACCTACTTATATATTACTCCAGCCCTGCTATTACAAAATGGCCCAAAGAACTTATATATCTTCTAGTTTACTTGTGTCCATCATTATTACAAAGTTAACAGAAAGTTTTGATGTCTTGCATGGCTACATTTGCTTTTCACCTAAACACATTAATTTGGATCTTTCTCAACTTTGTGCTGCCATTATGAAAAATAAACCTAAACAACCTAAATATCTGCTACTAAATTACATACATATACTATTATAGCAAAGCACCCACGTATATGCATCTAAATTACTTACATATGCTATTGTAGCAAAGAACCTAAATATCTGCTTCTCAATTATGTAAATATACTGTTGTAGTAAAAAAAACCTAGATATATGCTTCTAAATTGTTGCTTACCTATACTGTTGTAGCAAAGAACCTAAATATCTGCTTCTAAATTAATTACTTATATATACTACTATACCAAAGAACCTAATATAAATATATAAATTACTTACATATTCTATTACAACAAAGGAAATAAATATCTGCTTCCAAATTACTTACGTTATACTGTTATGGTTAAAATAGATTGCCAATATCTTCTATTGTCGCACGTGCTTTTCACATAAACATTAATTTATGTCTCTCTCAATTACATGGTGGCTTTTGGACCAAACTAAAAGGATATTTATTATTACACAAACGGATGGCCACACACCATATATAAATACCATGAAGATGAGAACAAACCAAGAAAAAACAATCTTGTGCAAGACTCCAATTCATTAGATAAAAATAATAAGGAAATATGATATGTATATGCACATCAATCATAGACATTCATGAAGTTTCATATTCTATATGTTCCTAAAATTAATGCCAACCCACAGAGGTACACAAATTGATGAACTACTTATTGCACAATAAAAAAAATCTTTGAGTATAGTTGAATTCAATATCAAGCTTTACAAAATTCAGTTATAAACTTATTACATGTTATTATAGTTTTATTTCTAATTGAGTACATAATAGTTCAGTTCTAATTTTCTGAGAGAGTGTCTCCAAATTCAACTGTTAAGATACAAGAACTCAAAATTCAAGCTTTTGAGATACGGAATGTAGATCAGACTTTCATATTAATGATATGAAAATTATATTTGAATTTCCTCAAATAGTACTTTTCAAAGCAATTTGTGGCCATCAAAATTAATGACATAAACAAAGTTGATATATAGATGAATGTTTTGGTCAGAAACTATATAAACGAAAAATGAAACCAATGGTAAATAAATACGTCTTAGATCTTGGCTCAGTTTCTCAAATTTCATATTAAGAATCTTAAAGTCACCCATTCGTGATGGATCAAAACTGAGTCCCGACCGCTTGTGTGTCATGTAATTATATGTACACATGGTTTGTGTGAGAGTTAGCCTTTTGTAGTTAGGATTTTGAAGTCATGCATTATTTCCATCAATAATTAGTGTCACTGTCCTATTAGACATAAATATGATATTTTTAAAAGTTCTAATTATTATAATTATTTTTATCATATTCATTTTTATTTGTTTATTTATATGGAGCTAATAAAACTTGCTTCTCGGAGTTTAGATATTTGTTTGAATTTCATGCATATTAATCAATTACCATATTTTTTTAGCAAGTTCAATATTTGTTATAAGTTATCTGAAGTGATCTAGATTATTCTCTTACTCGGAAATCTATTATTTAGATTAAGAAATAACTAAACCTATCATCAGGTCACACGGTCGCCATAAGAATTTGGGATATGTTGTCGAATCTTACTCTATTTGAAGTTACAAGACTCATTTAGTTTTGTTAGGACAAACCTTTGACCGACAACTATTTTATTAACAAGAAATTTTTATGACAAGAATTCATGTCATTAGATTTTGTTCAAAGATAGTTTCTAAATAAGGTGGGGGGATGACCACTATGCAAATAGTGTGAACCTGAATAAAAATTCATGACAAATTTAGGAATGAATAATGAAATTAATTAAAATATTAAATATGTTAGAAATGTTGTCTTGTCCCGTCATCTAGGGAACTTATTTGCCACTTTAATACATCTCGAATAATTTTAACTATATTGGCCCACTTAATACATATCAGCTTACTCTTCTCAAATGAAATAGGGACACTCCGTAAAAGTTGTTTTCTCTCTTTCATTTTGTGAATCAGATATGAATTAGTCTTCTCCTAACAGATTAATGCCCTTCAACTTTTTTCTGTTCTCTGATTTTTTCATTGTTCCATTTGAAGAATCAAATATGCGATCTTTTCAATCACAACAGTCTTCCTTTTGCCCCTGAATGAAAAATATAAGGAAAAAACACACGTATCATCAATTACACTGCCATTCAAGTATGCAACATTTACTGTAACCCAGGAATGCTGCTATGTCCTTGTTCTAGCTGCTTGAAGTTGAATCCTCCTTTTGATCTTTGCATATCACATAGAATCCACTAACTGGCTGGAGATTGGGTTATGCTACCGATCATGCTGAGTGCAATACAAGGCTGGTCTACAGGTACCTACAAGCAAAAGAGCAAATCAACACATAAGTTTTGAAGAGCTTAACACGAGATGTTGGCAATTGAGCTTTAGACTTACGTAATGCCCAGCTCCAAGAATCCAGTAGAACTGCAGGTTCTTGTAGGACCTGACAAAACCCTTGGTGCCTTTGTTGGGGCTGCAGTACAGAGACGTCCTCGGCAGGCTCAGGAATGTCTTAATCCCATCCCATCTGAGATTAATGTATCATCAACTGAGGCATTTATCACTACGGGAAACTCTCCCTTTGCCGAGTGTCAAGTACACTCGGCAAAGGAACTTATACACTCGGCAAAGGGGTTTGCCGAGTGTAGCCCACGGTAAAGGAGCACTCGGCAAAGATGTGACGGCAAATAGCTCTTTGCCGAGTGCCAAACATCGGGCACTCGGCAAACCTTTGCTGAGTGTCTCCTGACACACGGCAAATACATGTTCCCCCTCGGCGAAATGAACTAACAGCCGTTTGCGCAGGCACGGCGTCAGGACCCCTTTGCCGAGTGTCCGATGTTTTGCACTCGGCAAACATCTCCCCTTTGCCGAGTGTCTAGGCCCTGACACTCGGCAAACCATGCTTCTGCGCCAATCTGACCCCTGTTACTTGTGGTTGTGGGGGCAGAATATAGATGACACTTACTTGAGTTTCTGAACCCATGCTTCTGCGCCAATCGTCGAGCAAATAATGTCGAGCTTCAAATAGAGAAAATAAAATTAAGTTTAGTATTAAAAGGTGAAGCTAAAATCCTTGGCGTTTTAGCTATGAATATTGTATGAAAGGATCACCCAATCTTTGATTCGGGGCATGTTGTCTATTTGTACCATCTTGGATTCAACTAGCAATCAAGCTTCACATTTTCTTGATATGGTCCAGAAAAGGGCAGCTGCTTTTCTAACTAACAAATTCATATTCTCACACTTTACTCGCTTGCTTATCCACGGGTTTTCCATTTTTCACTGAATATTCCATTTACTCGACAGCACTAAAGCTAAGTGTGCTACAAGTCGCAACGTCTAAGGTACAAGTACAAGAACCGTTTCATTTTAGAATCTCACCACTCATGCTCTAAGCCAGTAATATTTGGTCCTATACATGTAAACTCATTGTTAATCTTAACATGTTATCTCCTTTACTTTCTTGATAGACTGTTTCTGCCTGCAGAGTGGAGAATTCAATGGGAGAGTAGAAATGGTAGAGCAGTACTGACCTGACCATTGTACACAGTAACATTGACACCATAAGACAGTAGCTCATCAATCTGTGATAGGAAACTCAAAGTCAATCATCATCTACTAAATTTCTGAAACTTTTTCAAAATTTAAAACGTGCTCATTCATGTAGAGCCCTGGTAGCTCTCTTTCGCTCACCTCATCGATTCTTGGCTTCATTATATCATTGACAAGCGCGTTATAAACGGCTAGGTTTTCCTCCACCCATCTGCAATTGGAATTCAAGCATCACAATATTGATAAGGAAACGCAATGCACAGGAAAGTTATCATTTTGGTGTGAAAGCGGAAAGGCTCACTCGAGGTCCTTGGGGATGATCTTGAGCTTCTTCTTGATGACTCCATTCATGATGCCCTCGATGGTGTTGGAGCCAGAGTCCTTGCCGCTGAGATACCTCGAGTATTTCATCATAGCCTGCACGGTGCTTGGCTTCGAGCTCGTCGGTGTGGTCGCCGACGCAGAGTCCAAGCTGCCATCAAGGAAATTGTACACGTCCTGAAAAGAGAGAGGATCAAGTGAGAGGGAGAACTCTTTTGTGATGAACAAGGTTCATCAAGTTCTGCCTTTTGTGTGATGATGACACTTTCGTGTAGGCATGATCGATCTGTAGGCTCTTGAACTTGGACATGGCAATGGCGCATGACCGCATAGATGTCAAGAGTACGGAGCCAATGCTCAGTACTTACGACGCCGCCGCTCCTTGTGCCTATGAACTGCAGCAGACCGTTCCACGAACCCTCAGCGGCGGTGAAATTGCCTGCCGCGATCTGCTCCTTCACCGTCTCCGCCATCCTGAGATTTACAGTTCGCGTGCGTGTGTCAATGTGATTGGAAAGAGCGATGTAGGTTAGACCGTACGTCGCCGGCGTGCTTACTTGCTTGCTTCGCCGCCGGCGTTGTCGTCCAGCCTCGACACGCTCAGCAGCAGCGGCGTGTAGGACAGCTGCAGTGCAAGGCTCAATTTAACTGCCGATTATCTTGTGCGCTGAAAGATTCAAGAAATGATTTCTGACCGTGAAATCCTCCGGCGAGATCCAGCTATCCCCGAGCGCAACACCTGCCGGAAAAGACACGACGATCGATTTCAGTGCACACAAAACCAATGTTTCTTCTCGACTCTGATTGGTTGGAATCTTGACCTCCGAGCGTGATGTTGAGCTCGCCGGCGCGGACGGCCCTGGCGACGGACGCGCCGAGCGTGGCGGCGTACTTGCCGCCGTAGGACTCGGCGACCAGGAACAGCGGGCTGCTCCGCAGCGTGGGCACCTCCGTGACCAGCGCCTTGAGCAGCGTGGTGGCGTCCGCCGCCTGCTCCCAGTCGGTCTTCACCAGCAGGCTGTCGTCCTCCACGTAGCTGTACCCGACGCCGACCGGGTTGTCCTGTGCGCCGTCGAGACATGAGAGAAGAAGACTCAGTACACAGACCACGACAGGAAAATGCTGGAAGAGACGAAATGGAGCTGTCTCGGATCACTGTCTGACGGTGACGGACCACGAAGATGAGGTCGGCCTTCTGCAGCCACGTGGAGTTCCGCGGCTGCAGGTTGACGTCGAGCGGCCCGATCTCCTGAAAGTTGCCGAACCCGACGCCCGACGCGCCCTGCAAAGCCAACCAACAAGACAATGTGTTCCATGGCGACGCTCAGGTTCATACCATGTGTTCTTGAGAAAGAGGAGAAAATTCTAGCATGGTGGAGAGTGGCGGTGCTTACGGGACCGCCCTGCAGCCAGAGGACTGTCGGCCATGGCTTGGTCGGCGTCGACGTCCTCTGCGGGCTCTTGTAGTACCACCAGAAGAGGTGAGCCTCTGCAACAACGACGGCGACACGAGTGTTGGGCTCAGAATGACGGCCGCCAAAAGAGCAAGTACATGATGATTGGCGAGGAGCGTTACTTGGCCGGACTTCGACGTAGCCCCACAGCTCCGATCCGTCGGGAGTGCCGGCGGTGATCGGCGCGGCGGAACCGGTGCTGAGGCTGATGCAGAGGAGGACGGGAAGCAGGGCAAGCAGAGGGTAGGTCCTGTCCATGTCGACGGCGACGACGCACGACGAGGCTTTGGTCTGTGACTGGTGACTTGGTGAGTGAGGATCTTACTGCGGCCGGATGTGGTTTAAATAGGTGGCGCCTCGTCATCAGTCGGACATGCCAAGGCAGAAATGCCAGGTGTTGGCTGGCGTTTGTCCCTTTTCCGCGAGGCGTTTTTGACCGGCCTGCAGCCAAATGGAAGGCATACGGCGTATCGTTGGTATCGGTATTCAGTGGTAGCATAAGTTACAGGGTGGAGTCAGAGAAGGTGTGATGGTTGTGGCGTTCTGTGACATGGACATGGGCATCCTTAGTGGTGGAGTACTCCATGATCTCAAATTAGCTTAAACCAGTCTATCAACCCATACTCTTGTACGGACTAATAATTTTAGATACATAAGTATTAAATTTTATAAAAAGTCTATATCCATATATAATAATTATTTATTTACCTCACGCTCTCTGTTATTAATTAAATAATTTTTTCACTTTATATCGTACTTCTAGATATATTTTATTGAATCCTCAATTGAGCTACACAATTAACATAAAAATTGGTATAAATTAGCATTTTTCATGTTAATAGTGGTAGAATTAGATAACTTAGAATTATATATTAGCGTACTCTAGAATTTTTTTAATGACATGTGGATAATTTCAATGCAAGATTAGAGTTTAAGTGAATCATTGAACATGGAAATACTCCCTCCATTCTCTTTTGAACATCCCATTTCCAAAAACAAAATTTTCTTTTTTCATAGTCCCATTTGAGTTGTAACATTAGATCTCTCATAAATGATTGTTTCGATTCCTGTGTAGAGTAACTTCTCTGTAAAAAATGACTGGTGCATGCATATGAAAACATCAATACCAAGAAGGTTTCGCGGGAAAACAAGGAGTGTTTGATGACCTGATTAATTAGATGATAAGCAAGATTTCTTCTTCTTGGTCATTGTGCCAAGGTGAAATGGGACTATCATAAGAGAATGGAGGGAGTATGTATTTTCATCGTTTCCTATGTACATTTATATATGATCTACATATGAGACACATCATGCATACATATCCTTAGTTAATATTTTCTGTATTAACAACAAGTGGAATAAATATATAATTTAGAATCATATACTGGAGTACTTTGGAATATTTTTTATAATGACATGTATGACTAGCAAATCAATCACCGTGTGAAATTTACTCAAAACCACTAGCTTACAATTTTCTTCTTTTTCTTTTTTACTGTTTACCATGCTGAACTCAATCTGTGTTATTATTACCTCTTTAGTCGAACACCAGAGTTCAGCGCCAATAGCATTGCTATAGTATTTTATCGGCTAACACTAAGCTAATTATGGTATCTTAGTTCGCTATGCAAATGAGTTAGATCATAGATGAAACATTTCTTGTTTTGCACATATATAAACCCCAGGGCAGAACTATAAACCCAAAAGGGAACTCCAATGTCTGAATATTAAACTAGTCAATGATCATTCCAAATCCAAAGATCATTCTGATAATTCTGTAAGAGCATTAAATCCCTTCTAAAAACAATTTGCTATTTCATTTTGATTTATGTTGTGTAACTTTTTTATTGTTTTTATATATTTTGCGATGAAGGATAGGTATCATGATAGCTTTTGTAGAGTTTTTGGTTTACCTTGGTGTGAAGCTGATGAAAACTCTATTTAAAACCTTGCCAAGTATACTTCTTCCTCTGCATAGGTATCTTATCTTGTATATTGGTCTTTCTGTTAAACTGAAAATTGTCTAATATTCCCTCCGTTCGAAAAAAAATGCAACTCTCGCTTCCTGAGAATCAAACAATTTTAAGTTTGACCAAATTTAGACAAAAAATTCCTAACATTTATATTTTTAAATAGATTTAGTATAAAAATATATTCTATGATCAATCTAATGATACTTATTTTATACCATAAATGTTAATATTATTTTATATAAATTTAGTCAAACTTGAAATTATTTGACTTCTCGGGAATCGATATTTGCATTCTTTTTGGGACGGAGGAAGTATGTTTTTGTGCTCCAGAAGTACCAAGGAGGCAAGTTAATCCTGCAATTGATTCCCCTTTCTTTTAGATCACCTCTCATATAACTCCCCCACCCTTCAAAATAGTTTTCTTCTCTGATAATTTTGATCATCCAGATTGTCTAAAAAGAGGCCCTGACATGTGAGTCATTTAGATCCAGTTGGCTTAGCCAAGATAAGTTAATACGAAAGGTCGCATTTCGGTTGAAAAAACCCAACTTCCGCTCTTTAGGAAGTCTATGTTAGAACTAAACTAAATAAAGACCTCAACTCAAAGAACAATAACTTTATAATGCAAATTGAACTTTGAAAGTGAATGATAATGTTATGGTGGTGGTCAGGGAGCGAGAGAAGTGAGGGATTCAGAGAGAGGGATCGCCGGCCGGGGGTCTCTGCCCACGGCCGAGAAAAGAAAAAGGTTTTCCATTCTAATTCTTGCTTGATTCAATTGATAACATGCCTGGTATTATATAGCCCAGCCCTACTACACCTGAGCTAACAAACTAACAAATTTATCTAACTAACCTGATCTGCACAATCAATCTGCTAACTTAACAATTAAGAAACCAAAACAAACAATGATGATAGATGGCCCGTGCGGCTGGGCGGCCTGACACTTTAAGCTAGGATTTTGACAACTTTTCACACTTCGAAATCTCTAGCTACAAGATTTTCAATATGGCGTCAAAGTGATGTATTAAGTTTGAGCATTTGATAATGTAATATAAATTAAAAACTGATATTTGTTTTTAACTCAACATGAATCCTCATTGCTCAAGCACCCCAGTTTATGCCTATAACTTTAACATTTTTGTTGACGATCAAAATTGGCACAAGGTCAGTTGGGCATCAGAAACCGGTAGCACCGGATTCTGAAACCGGAGGCACCGTTTTCCTTCTGTAGCCAGTCTGGCAACAGAAACCGGTGGCACCGGATTTGGAAAATCCCGAATCCTAGTAGGATTGAACTCTTTTTGTGGGTCCGAGTTGTAATAGGGCTTTTCTTGCAGGGCAAGACCTCCCCACCCTATAAATATAAAGGGCCACGGCCGAGGTTTTTATCCAATCGATCAAATTCAAAATACCTTTACTTTTTGTTATCTCCAAACCCTAGCTTTTCCAAACCTAATTGCTGTTCCTACTTCGTCTCTATGGCGTTGACGGTGTTCTGAGTGGCCTGCCGAACTTAGAGCAACCCTAGGCGCGTCTGCCCTGACGGGGTCCCTCCCGGGCCGGCGTTCATAGGCTCACGCAGCAAACCCTAGGAAACTGGTGGAACCGGATTCCCAAACCGGTGGAGCCGGTTTGCCAGGGAGTGCTGCTGGTGATCAATCCGTTGTGGATCCGCGCGAGCTAGCGCAATTTTCAGTGTGTTGACCATAAAAAGCGTCAACAATTTTCTTCCAGAATGCAACATAGTAAATAGATACTAGAAATCATAAATGATTGCATTTTTTTCTCTTTCATTTGGAGAATCAAATATGCGGTCTTTTCCAACCGCAACAGTCTTCCTTTTGCCCCTGAATGAAATATATATGAAAAAAAGCACAGTATCATCAATTACATTGCCTTTCAAGCATGCAACTTTTACTGTACTTCAACAATGCTGAAATGTCCTTGTCCTAGCTGCTTGAACTTGAAGACTCCTTTTGACCTTTGCAATCTCATAAAATCCCCTAATTGGCTGGAGATTGGGTTATGCTGCCGATCATGCTCAGCGCGATACAAGGCTGGTCGGCAGGCACCTACAGTAAAAAAAAATAGATCACACAAGAAAACAAATCAGCTTTGGGGGCATCCCAATTTAAGAGCCTCACATGGGAAGCAGATCCTAGGTGAGATGCCACAATTGGGCCCCGGACTTACAAAGTGCCCAGCTCCAAGAATCCAGTAAAAGTGCAGGTTCTTGTAGGACCTGGCAAAAGCCCTGGTGCCTTTGCTCTGGCCACAGTACAGAGATTGCCTCGGCAGGCTCAGGAAGCTCTTCAGACCAGACCATCTGAAATCAGTCCATCCCCAAATGGAGGTAACATTCATCATTCTGATAAGTTTCTTAACCCTGTTAGAGTGTGAATATGGAAAATGGCCAGGAAAACTTACTTGAGCTTCTGAACCCAGGCTTCTGCGCCGTCGGTCGAGCAGATTACGTCGAGCTTCAGATAGGGAAAAGGTGTATCAAGTTTACTGAAAAATTTACAGCCTTATTTAATCCTAAGCATTTCAACTGGGAATATAATATGGACTGGATGATCCAAATGTTTGATCAAGGGAGGTTCCTTCTCCAACTAGCTGACCATGTGAGCCATGTGAGCTGGCGGTTGTTGAGAAAATGCCTTGTGCCTCCTGACGATTTCGTGTCACTCACATCTTCCTGGGAAAAGGGGGTTCTGATGGATGATCCATCGACAAAATCCACGCATGAACACCCTTCTCTTGGAATTTTCTTGGCATGGACAAGGGAGTATCTGTCCCTATGTGCCATCTCTGATTGAACTTCACGCCCAAGCCTCACATTGTTTTTTTGGTATGGTCCAGAAAGGATGCCGTCTTTTCTGTACAAGAACATGCGTGTCGGCGTCACGCTATCCTGCTCTCCCACTGGCTAACAGTCGCTTTATTCTTGTACTCTGATCGGTTGCTTACCCTGGGTTCTCCCAGAGTTCCAGGTTTGTATCAGTAATTCCTGATGCTCCATCTGATCTCGACCCACCCACCACTAGCCACTATGCCACAATTAGCCTAAGCACCATGCGAGTTGACGTCCAAGATTCGGTTTCAGTCTCGGTCCTCACTTGTGCTGTTGTGCACTAAGGCACTAACGTTTTATCCAAGATAGTATACCTATGACCTGAACCTGGTACATTCTTTTACATTTATGATGTGATGCTTTGATTTTGCAAAAAGTGGAGAACCTTGAGATAGACAAGGCGGTAAATTTCGATGACGTGCTACAGGTAGTTTGGATTTTCTGGTGATGGTAAAAATGGCATATTTTTTAGATAGAGTGATATTGACAGATGAAACTGAACCGGGTGACGAGCTATGGTAGTTTTAATTTTGCTGGATGTAGTAAAAAAACGCAAGCAGGGCACTACTGACCTGGCCATTGTACACTGTCACATTGATTCCATAGGACAGCAGCTCATCAATCTGTCAAAAGAAAATACACTGTAAAATCAAACTCAATTATCCCTTCAACTTCTCATATATATATATATATATATATATATATATATATATATATATATATATATATATATATATATATATATATATAATAAAGACTTCCTAGCTCGCCTCGTCGATTCTTGGCTTCATGAAGTCGTTGACCAGCGCGCTGTAGACGGCCGGGGAGACCTCCACCCACCTGCAGTTGGGATTCCAGCATCATCGCAACACTGACATGTCAAGATAATGCAGGAAAGCTATTTCTGTGGTGCGGAAACGGCCGCTCACTCACTTGAGGTCCTTGGGGACGATCTTGAGCTTCTCCTTGATCGCCCCGTTCATGATGCCGTCGATGGTGTTGGAGCCAGAGTCCTGACCGCCGAGGTACGCCCCGTACTTCAACGCCTGCATGCTGCTCGCCGGCGAGCCCGCCGGCGTGTCCGCCGACACCGGGTCCATGCCGCTGTCAAGAAGGAAGTTGTACACGTCCTGAACAAAGAAAGAAGAAAACTCTTGTGTAAATCTGTAATCAAGCAGGTCAAGATGTGCTAATTGAGTTGCGTGCAGCCATCAGTTCACCTCAACAAGCTTAAGCTGATGAGGGAAACTCAACAATTGACTTACAGTTACACTTCACTAGTGCTTAAGTGTGAGCATGATTTCTTTCAAAAAAAAAAAGTTTGAGCATGATCTGCCGGATCTTCAGCACAGGATGAGAAGCAATAGATGTGAAGAGCATGGGGGTCAACGGTCAGCACTTACAACGTTGCCGCTCCTGGTGCCGATGAAGTCCAGAAGATCGCTCCAGGAGCCCTGCGCGTCAGCGAACTGGCCCGCCACGATCTGCTGCTTCACGGTCTCCGCCTTCCTACGATCACAGCTTGCATGTGAACCTGACTGGAAAAGAGTAATGTTGTAGCCCGGCTGCCGCTTACTTGTTGGCTTCGTCGCCGGCGTTGTCGTCCAGCCTCGACACTTTGAGTAGCAGCGGCGTGTACGCGAGCTGCGGAATCCAAGGCTCGCTTTTAACCGCCCATTCTTTTGCGCGCTGAAAGATGCAGGAAGTGGGGCTTCGTTTCTTACCGTGAAATCCTCCGGCGAGATCCAGCTATCGCCGAGCGCGACACCTGTCGCAGAAAAAACGAGAATTTTCAATGTACAACCAATCCGCTGCTTGTCGATGCTGATTGGTGTTCATGGAGTGGGTCGGAATCTCTGACCTCCGAGGGTGACCTTGAGCTCGCCGGCGCGGACGGCCCTGGCGATGGAGGCGCCGAGCGTGGCCGCGTACTTGCCGCCGTAGGACTCGGCGACCAGGAACAGCGGGCCGCTATGCAGCGCGGGCAGCTCCTTGACCAGCGCCTTGAGCAGCGTGGTGGCGTCCGCCGCCTGCTCCCAGTCCGTCGTCACCAGCAGGGTGTCGTCCTCCACGTAGCTGTACCCGACGCCGACCGGGTTGTCCTGCGCCATCGAGGAAGAAGACCCGGGAGGCAGCTGTGTAAACATCACGACAGCACGGAGTGGAGGGAGAGGGGACAGAGCAGAGCTGTCGCTCTCTGAGACTGACCACGAAGATGAGGTCGGCCTTCTGCAGCCATGTCGAATTGCGCGGCTTCAGGTTCACGTCGAGCGGCCCGACCTCGAGGAAGTTGCCGAGGCCAACGCCCGACGCGCCCTGCGAGGAGGAGGAAGACGATGGTCAGTGACAGTGCCACAAGGCCCAATTCTCGGGAAGCAGAGAGCAGAGCAGAGGAGTCCAGAGATGAGCTGAATTTTGCGCCGGCGTGAGGGAGGGCGCGTACGTACCGGGCCTCCCTGCAGCCAGAGGACGGTCGGCCATGGCTTCGCCGGCGAGGACGTCCGCTGCGGGCTCTTGTAGTACCACCAGAACAGGTGAGCCTCTGCAACAACGCATCAACGGCGGCATCTCAGAGCACAGCTTCAAACCAGAAAACGCACAGAACGAAATTCGGCACGCGGCGAGGGGCGTTAATTACTTGGCCGGACTTCGACGTAGCCCCACCGCTCCGACCCGTCGGGGGTGCCGGCGGTGACCGACGCGGCGAAGCCGGCACGGAGCGAGGCGAAGCCGAGGCAGAGGAGCAAGGGGAGCACAGCAAGCAGGCAGCGGGGCCTGTCCATGTCGAAGAGGCGGCGCGTGGTCTCCAGCGAGCGAGTGCGCGTCGGGCCGTGGCCGGGGCGCGGCTTAAATAGGTGCCGCCTTGGTTTACCCTGCCCGTTGCTCACTTGGTATCCCCCACACGGAGACGCCAAGCAAGGCATAAACATTTCTACTGTTCAATTCCCACAGGGAGAGTTGCAGTGTCGCCGTGAAGGAAAAGCCTCCGTGACATGAAATCCAAAACGACCTCGAGCTGATCTCTAAAGAACGAAACTTGGACGAAATTGCCCCTCTTTGTCGCTCCACGTCGTCATCACGTCGTTACCGTCCGCTGGTTACACTCTGCAATCTCGACCGTTGGATCCGCTTCGAACGGATATCGCGCGCGTGCTGTGACTGCTCCGCCAGGAGCCGCTCCTGTGCCTGCTTCACTGCTCGGCACTCGATATCGTCGCCGGCATAGTCGACAGGGACTGCAGCTGGAGAAGGTCAGCGTGCAACAGCAATCCCGTCATCGTCACTGGCCCAGCATCAGGCTGCAGCCGGGAGCACCCTGGACGTGGACGTGGCATGCCTCACGTGCCCGCGATCCGTTCGACGGAATGGCGCGCTGAGACGCCGCCAACCAGCCCGAGCTGCAGCCCAGACTCCAGAAAAAAGCCGCTGCTCATGGATGACAACGTATACCTATACCCCAAAGAGGCAGCAGCCAGACGAGGACGAGATGGGCACAACCACAGGCGAAAAGGAGATAGTCGGACCAACAGACAGAGGTTGACGGTGACGATGAGAACAGAGTGGTGACGAGGAAGCCTGCACGCGTCCGGTGAACAAGCGCCGCTCGCTGGAGAACTGATCTGCTCGCCAAAGGTGCCCCGAGCTTAGTAGCTTCAACATCTCCTATCTGCAGACTACATGTTACTAATAACTATCTTGGGATTACAAATGGCATTCTGTTACTTGTGGCATATATTTATCAATCTAACAATCTAGCTGGCACGTCCCAGACTATTAATCTGCTAATTATGAGTTTTACACGCTCGAGGAGAGAAACATGTTGAAATTAAACTTCAATATTTTGCGCTGACATTTTGGTGGTATCAAAATTGCCCTTTTACTCTGAGACACACATATCGCCCCATTATTAGGGATAATATATCAGAAACATAACCAACCAATGCTTGTTTACTGAATCATCCGTTGGATTTCTTCTTTAATATTTTTGGCTTCTCAATAATTTATCGAATGCATTACTTGATATATGAATAAATGGATTCTGAGCTATTTTCTATTGAACTTAAATGAACACTGAAGCTGCATCTAATTCGTCCTTTGTAAACATAGTTAAAGTTAATTTGGATATCCATATAACAAAGGCAAGGTCCATTTGTTAAACACAGAAATGGTACATGCTATTAAGTGGGTCATCCCTTATATCGAACTATTAACACAAACCCATACCACATTCCCCTCTGTCATTGCTTCCTCAATTTTAAGATATACATGTGTTTACCTGTAATTCACTGTAACTCCTTGTCATGATTATATTGCTTCTTTGGACATGGATCCAATCTTAATATACCACATAATTTTAATTGTCCGATAAATATATTAAAATGAGAATATATATGGTATTAAACGGATCATGTTTTGACCCATGTTTAGTTTCCTGCATCAGACATCAGTAACCCGCCGATAACCCCTAAGACTATGTGCAATGGTACCCTCTATATATCACCCCCTAAAGCAATATTTTAAGGATCCTTTAAAAATTTTCACCCTCCAAACAATAATGTGCTGCAACAGTATCCTCCAAATCCATCCTCTATTTATGGGTCCCACCTACCATTTCTTTTTTCCCCTCCCTGTCCATCCCCTACCCCACGCCACCATCCACAGTTCCATACACCGCTGGCCAGGAGGAGCTCCGCCGCCGCCTATTCAAGCTCCGCCGCCGCCGATTCGACCTCCGCAGGCGCCGAATCGAGCTTCGCAGACGCCGAATCGACCTCCGCCGCCGTCGATTCGAGGGCACTCCACGGCGCTGTTCCTGGACCGGCTGCGCCGCATCAAGAAGCCGAACCCGCCGCAGCACCCCGGTGGCCTCGGCCCCCCTCGGGACCTCGGCGGCCGGCCGAGGCGCGCGCGCTCGCGGTCGGAGAGGACCTTGCCGATGCACGAGACCTTGGGCGACTCGGGCTCCGGGACGGCCGTCTTGGGCGCGCGCCCGCCGCCGCCGGTCTTGGCCTTCTTGGGGAAGATGGCCGGCGGGTGGTCTTCGTCGAGAAGCTCCCATGGACGAACTACGACTTCGCCATACCGTACCCGACCTACTTCCACCCCGGCAAGGACGCCCAGATCCTCGAGTGGCAGCAGCGGATGCGCGCCATGAAGCGCGAGTGGCTCTTCTCCTTCGCCGGCGGCGCGCGGAACGACCCGTACTCGATCCGGCACAGCCTCATCAGGCAGTGCGGCTCGTCGAGCTTCTGCAAGCTGATCCGGTGCGGCAAGAACGAGAGGAACTGCCTGAACCCGAGCACCTTCATGCGCGTGTTCCAGGGCTCGCGCTTCTGCCTGCAGCCGACGGGCGACACGACGCCATCATGGCCGGCTGCGTGCCGGTCTTCTTCCACCCGGACTCCGCGTACACGCAGTACAGGTGGCACCTCCCCGACGTGCACGACGCGTACTCGGTGCTCATCCCCGAGGCGGACGTGCGCGCCGGCAACGTCAGCATCGAGGAGACGCTCCGGAGGATCCCGCCAGACGTCGCGGAGCGGATGACAGAGACCGTGATCGGGCTGATACCGACGCAGACCCGAGGTCGAGGCTGGAGACGCTCAGGGACTCTTCTCGCCGATGCGCAGGCGCGTGGACTCCGCGCGGGTCGCCGGAGAGGCTTCCGCGTGGGGCGGCCATGGCGTGGCGGGGGGAGAGGGAGGGGGCCGGTGGCGTCTGGTCGAGGGGAAGGCAGCGATGGCGACGGTGACGAGAGAGGCGGCGACGGGGATGGCGAAGGAGGCGGAGGCGATTTGGGGGGCGCGGCACCGGGCCTGGAGATTTGGGGGGCGCGGCACCGGGCCTGGAGAATAGCGGGCGACTTGCAGGCTGCCGCTGCAGCTCGATTTTGGGGGAAAACCGGTAAAACCCCGGTTCCGGGTGGTTTCCAGGCCACCGCTGCAAATAGCCTAAGGCCCTAATGGTAAACTTGTTCATATTGTGCAAGATAATTCCGGTGGACTTCTTTTTTTTCTTTTCTTGAGGGCAATGAGAGTTGCACACCCAGAAGAATTGTGCAGCGTTTAGTTTACATGAAGTTAACTCATTTTGAGATACAAGGCGTTACACTGGAAGAAACAACACGGTAATCAGCTACCATTAGTCTATACGTTCAAAGATTGGCAGCTTCCTTGTAGACTACCAGCCTGTTCGGTTGGCTGGCGGCTGGTGGCTGGTGCTGATTTGTTGTGAGAGAAAAGTACTGCTGGCTGACTGGTGACTGGTGGCTGGTGCTGATTTGTTGTGAGAGAAAAGTACTGCTGGCTGGTGGCGAACAGGCTGGCACTAAACTGGGCGCGGGAGAGTGCCAGATCATTGAAGTTCACCACAGCGCAGTCACTTGCTTCGTATATCAAACGGATAATTTCTACCCCCTCGATTCCAAATTGTAAGTCATTCCAACATTCTTAGATAACATCTAAAGTTTGACCAAATTTTTATGATAAAATACTAATATTTATTATATCAAAATAAGTATCATTAGATTTTTTATTGAATATATTTTCATAGTTATATCTATTTGGTGCCATAAAGTTTTGTAATTCTCTCTAAATTTTTAGTCAAACGTAAAATGGTTTGACTCTCCAAAAATGTTGAAATGACTTACATCTTCAAACGGAGGGAGTACTAGCTTATGTCTATTAAGTTAATATAACAAAAAAATGGTATTTTTTCCATTTATGTGGAATAGAGCGTTTTTTATTGTAATGTTGTCTCAAACTTTCAATTATTTCGCAGAAGACCCCATCCATGTGGAAGAGATTTGCGGTTTCATTGATCCCCAGGCCACATCGAAGAAAGCCTGCATGCTTCAATTATTTCACTGTCCTAGCTGACTGACCACTCGAACGGAAGCGTGGCAAAGCCACGCCTGACCATGGCACAAAAAAACTTGCGCGGCAACGCCGCGCCATGAGGTTTTCTAGTCAATTCCTAAGCCTGGCACTGGCACTCACTATGATGCCGGCATGCTGCAATCAGCAAAGTGTTTTTTGAAAAAAAGCGCGCATTGGGATTGTGTTCATGTAGGCACGGCATTCAACAAAGTGTAGGGCTGCCAACGAGCTGACCTCAAGCTTGCTTCTCTAGGGCTTATATTAGCTTCCTGCTCTACACAAGGTCAAACAATACATATGTTCATTCTGTTGCCAATTGGAGGTTTCTTTTTTTCATGTTAATTCTCATGGGACCTCTTAGAAAAAAGATAAATCCTGTCAAAATGAAAATAGAACGTCCTGCCATCATTTGGTGGACTGAATCATAATGGATAACAATAGTCATTGGACCCTGTCTTTCTTAAAATTATTAACCACTTGTGCCATTGTTAAAGTACTGACCCTTAATACCAACTCTATTGCTTCTAAATTATCCACACATATCATTGTAGCAAAAATAAGTCAAATGGCATTGTCTTGTATCATTCCATATGTTTTTGGTCTAAACATTAATTAACCAATTTATCTCAAGAAACCTTATCTACCATTATAACAAAATTAACGCAACCACAATGCCATCATGGCGAACCACATGATTTCACCTAAAATTGTAGTTAAGATGTCTCACTATGCTATGCAATGGAGTTCAGACACCAAACTGAAACATAAAATGAATATTGATGACCACGCAATATAATTAATGAATATCAAGAACGTGAGGAGAAAGCTGATAAAAAATAACTTCAGTTTGCATAAGGTTCTGATTCAGTAGAGGACTATACTATGGAAACATAATGTACTTTTTACATCAGTCATCTCTAAATCCTAATGATTTGCATTTGGAATATCAGGTCAAATATGGTGCAAGATATGTAATACTGAGAAAAAAAAGTATAGTGTATTTAAGATCTGAGAAACTAAGATAAACTAGTTATGTAAGTCGTCGTGGAAATTAGAACAATCTAATTGGCTAAAGATATTATCAGACAGAAAGATATAAAAGGTGTTTTTACATTTCTTAGTTAAAATACAATATAAGTAATTCCCCCTGTGCGTGAAATGACTTACTTAATGTATTTACATATTTCTATCTGTAGGGTAGAATCATTATAATATGTTATGGGAAGAGGAAAAAGTTGGCTTATATAGAGTGATTCCTGATGTGGGCAAGTTACTTTTAAGAACAAATTCCCATATTCTCACCGTATGCACAATGAAAATATGAGAAAAAAATACTAAGAAGGATGAGAAATATGTGAAGCACTACATATATTGAACGAGATGATTTTCTCCCAAATTAAACCCTGATTTTCTCCCACATACATATATTGTTTCGGTATATAGTTTTTTGTCCTATACTATGTTTTACTAGCAGTAGCGCGTTATCTGACACTATAATTTTGTAGTTTCACAAAATTCGATATCTCAAGGAAAGAACATCTCAATAAAAAAAGCAAGGAGCTTTTTCATGGTGATAGAAATGTTAATCAGATCTAACAATTGGTACATTATTTTGAAATAGGATGTATCAGCATATCTTAGCCACATATATAGTTTTATGTTTAAGTATGTTAATTTGGATGTAGTTTCTAAGTTGTAGGCCGTGTATAATGGTTCTAGCATTCATGGTCCATGTCACCTACAAAGATGATAAAACAGACAACACCAATAAAAAGATGGATCAACATATGTCATATGAGTGACCAGTAAAAAATGTTTATGTGAAGGATGTGGAAAGGATTTTTAGTTACACGAACTAACTCTACCTTGCATGCAATTTGCATCAGTCACCTCTCTAGTTTTAACAATTTTTGGTTGGGTTAAGGACTTAATTAAGGTAACAAATGTGCCATCTAACTTTTCCCCAAGATAGAAACATACAGATGACACATGTCAAACAACAAAAGAACATATTTTTTCCCTTTTCGTTTGGAGAATAAAATCTTTTGAAAATAGAAACAAGTTCCAACCTTCACACAACATTTTGGTGGATGATGGATTATACATTCTGCAATATGCACACAAGGCCACCACTTTCATATCACACCAGTACTCTGTTTTTTACCGGAATTTTTTTAAAGGAATGGCATCATCATCAATTCCATTGCCTTTGAAGTATGCAACCTATAATGTATTTCAAGAATGCTGCATTGTACTTGTTATAACTGCTAGGAGTCGAACCCTCCTTGTTCTTTGTATATCACTTAAAATCATCTAACTTGCTGGTGACTGGGTTATGCTGCTGATCATATGTTCCGAGCAATACAAGGCTGGTCAACAGGCACCTGCAGTGCAATCAAAGAACAGATCCCACAAGAAGACCATAAGCTTAAATTCAAGAACCTCACATGGCAAGAAGATTCTACGTAAGATACCACAGTCGAGTTTGGACATCGAACTTACATAGTGCCCAGCTCCAAGAATCCAGTAGAAATGCAAGTTCTTGTAGGATCTGACGAAGCCCTTGGTGCCTTTGTTGTCGCCGCAATACAGAGGCTGCCTTGGCAGGCTGAGAAAGCTCCTCAGACCATCCCATCTGAAATCAGTGGATCCCGAAATGGAGAAAGCATCCAGTCATTCAGACATACTTTGTCCAGAGTCTGCTAAACTGGGGGGGAATAAGGCAACACTTACTTGAGCTTCTGAACCCATGCTTCTGCACCTTCGGTTGAGCAGATTACGTCGACCTTCAGATAGGGAAAAAGGATATGTCTAGTTCAGTACTGAAAATACAGTCTTAGAAAATCCTAAGCATTTCAGCTACGAACATTGACCATGTGGGCTACAGCCACTAGCCATGTGAGCCAGTGGTTGTCGGGAAAAATGCGTTGTGCCGCCTGAAGATGTCGTGTCCCTGAATCCTTCCAGGCAAAAGGGGTCCTGATGTGCTATCCATCGAGAAATCCTAGCCTCGAACACTCTTTTATTGGAATTTTCTTGTCGTGGACCAGGGAGTGATTGTCCCTATTATGTGCATCTCTGATTAAGTTCACAATCAAAGGTTCACATTCTTTTGGTATGGCCCGGAAAAGGATGGCATCTTTTCTGAACATGAACATGCATGTCAGCGTCACGTTATCCCTGCTCTCCAACTGTTTAATAAAGGTGTTTATTCTTGTATACTCTACTTGGTTGCTTATTATCCTGGGTGGTTCCAATTCGGCAGTTAATGAATCCTGATGCCAATGTTAAACCTGAATGCTACATTTGGTCGAGAGCACTATGAGATGACGTCGGAGATGCAATTAGCATTTGTTGCTTCCAGTGCCTCTATCGCACTCATGCACTAAGCCATTAATAACATAGATTCAACGACTGATCTTAACGTGGTATATCATTTGGTTCCATGGCGTGATGATTTTGCAGAGAGCGGGAGATCTCTAGCTAGATGGAATAGCAGTAACAGAAAGGTAGCAAATATGGTGACGAGTTCGAGTAGTTCTGATTTGCTGGGGATAATAGAAATGGCAGAGTAATGCTAACCTGCCCATTGTACACTGTCACATTTATGCCATAAGACAGCAGCTCGTCAATCTGAAGAAGAGAAACACTGAGATTACCGAACAAACAGAACTATATAATTATTTCATAATTTTGAATACTCATTTTGATTCATGAAAAGTGCGTTGATAGCTTCCCTCGTCGATTCTTGGCTTCATGAAATCGTTGACCAGCGCATGGTAGACCGAGTCAGATTGATCCCCCCACCTACAATGGGAATTCTAGCATCACAGCGTAGACAAGAAAGCGACTCTGATGCGAAAGCGATGCTCACTTGAAGTCCTTGGGGATGATCTTGAGCTTCTCCTTGATGACACCATTCATGATGCCGTAGATTGTGTTGGGGCCAGAGTCCTGACTGCTGAGGTATGTCGAGTACTTCTTCGCCTGCAAGTTGCTGGTTGACGAGTCCACCGCCACCGGGTCCATGCCGCTGTCAAGAAGGAAATTGTAAACGTCCTGCCCAATGAAAACATAAAAAGAAAATTATACTGTGAACAAAGAGACCCATCAAGCTGTTTCAATACTGAATTACTAAGAATTGCTTTTACTGAATTCTAAGTTTCTAACAGGTCACAATTCTAAAAGCACAGGATTAAAGTGTCTTGGTATCTAGAACCTTATGGAATTAAAAACACAGGAATAGCACCATTTGGAATGAGCACAGAAAAAGAAGCAGAATAAGAAGCTGAAAGATGTACACATAAGCTATTCCACGTTTCCACTGAAACTGAATATGCAATTTGTGCTGAATGTTCCAAAGAGTTCCATATGAATTTTTCCTATAAGATTCAAATCCTTCCGAATTTCATTCTTTTCCTTTGTTCCAAAGGAGACCTTGTGTTTGTGGTCAGGCTCTTGAAGTTGAAGACATCACAAATAAACCAGCACTGTCAATATTAAGAGCGTTGGAGCCAGCTGCATTCAGAACTTACTACTTGGCCGCTCCTGGTGGAGATGAAACCCAGCAGATTGCCCCAGGACTTCTGCGAGGCGGCCCACTGCCCTGCCGCGATCTGCTCCTTCACTGCCTCCGCCCTCCTGAGATTAAAGAATTGGTAAGCCAACGATCAAGAATGGCAAATGGTGCTTTACCCAGGCCCGTAGATGGCACGGCGCAAGTGGGCCGACCGCACCAGGCCCCCAAAATTCTAGGGCCCCCTGGCAGCCTGCCACCATGGACGCGTCCGCTCGCTTCTCCGTGCCTCCAATCCCTCGCGAATACGATCCGCCGGCCGGCGCCATCGGTCCAATAGAATCCTTCACCGGCGCCGCGCAAAGCTCGACGGCCTGAGAATGACGCTGAGCAAGGACCAAGGAGTCGAGTCGCCAAGGTTGCGCAATTGACGATCGACGATCCAGCTTCCTCTCTCGGTGAAACGGCTGCCGCCGCCGAACAGTAGCGCTGCAACTCGACGCATGCAGATGCAGCACATCAGCAGGTTTCTGGTTTGCTGTCTACACACTCAACAGGTATTTGCACAAAAGTACTAAACCTGATCAAATCATCGGGATTCAGCAAGAGGGTGTGTTATTCTATTTCTTGTTCTTTTGCCTCTTTAACATGAAATCAAGAATTAAGGTGTAAATGTTTTGAATCTTTGGTTCTACTAACTGCACATCGTCGCATCAAGGTTCGATCACGAAAAACTTTTCCCCTTTATTGTCACCATCAACTTCATCCTCAATTCTTCAACGGTTACCGGTATTTTTTTTTGATTTAGTTTTGTTGTGTTTGTAATTCTCCTTTACTTATTTATAGCATCATATGTTTATTGCAAATCTTAGTATTGTAAAATGCATGATGTTATATAATGATATTCATATATATCTTGCTTATTTATTTTTTTAATATAGGGCCCCAATTACATATTTCGCACCAGGCCTCAAAAACTTTGGTACGGCCCTGTACCTGCTCCCAGCGGCAGCCGGCGGGCTTACTTGGTCGCTTCGTCGCCAGCGTTGTCGTCCAGCCGCGACACGCTCAGGAGCAGCGGCGTGTACGAGAGCTGCGGAACCCAAACCTCATTTCATTCAGCTCCCAATCCATGCGCCGAAAGATTCAAGAAACAGTTTCTCAGGCTCACCGTGAAATCCTCCGGCGAGATCCAGCTATCTCCGAGCGCCACACCTGTCGCAGAAGGAACGTGAATTTTTATATGACACGCACACGCGTCATCTGCTCGATGACGACATTGATCGGTTGGTTCATCGAGTAGGATGGAAATGTGGAATCTTTACCTGCGAGCGTGACATTGAGCTCGCCGGCGCGGGCGGCCCTGGCGATGGAGGCGCCGAGCGTGGCGGCGTACTTGCCGCCGTAGGACTCGGCGACCAGGAACAGCGGGCTGCTCTGCAGCGTGGGCACCTCCGTGAGCAGCGCCCTGAGCAGCGTCGTGGCGTCCGCCGCCTGCTCCCAGTCGGTCGTCACG
>CM014278.1:87329671-87355938 GCA_004135705.1 Alloteropsis semialata | reverse complement strand
GAAAAATGTATATTGATGATTGGCGACTTTCCATTTTTAAAGTGGAAACATTGACGGCTTTCGAGTTCAAGATGAAGGTTTAATTTCAATTTATTTTTGAACTTTAGTTTAGAAAAGCCGTAGAATAAAGGGGATCCAAAGTTGATGTTTTGCAGGTGTCTCAAAGCTCATTAGATCATATTCTTACCCATAGACACACTCCTCAAATCGTCTCAATTCAATTCCAAGTTCTGCTTGTAACCCAGGTAACCTGGGTTGAACCTAGCTCAGCCAGATGAAGCTCTCTGTCATGAAACTGCCTCAATGCCGAATTTTCCCAGGTCACTTGGGTGGCACTCAGGTCACCTGGGTTTACTCGTAAACTGCTGCAACGGCTCTATTTTTGGGAGTGGGGTATATATACCCCCTCACCCTCTCCCACTCATTTCTCTGGGCTCTTCCTCACCAAACCTGAGACAAAGCTTCCTCCTCCACTCTTTGCTCTTCTCCCTCTCCACTCTTAAGCTAATCTTGCAAGATTTGAAGTGGGGATTTGAGAGTTCTTGGTGAGAAGCTTGAGTGAGCTCCATTTCCAACCTTTAAGCTCCATTTCCATCTCTTAAGTTTTGGTGGCACCTTCAAGTATCGTCCTCGGATTTGTTACTCTTGGAGTTTGCTCCTAGACGGTTAGGCGTCGCCGTGGAGCACACAAACTTTGTGTGGTTGTGTCCCGGACGTTTGTATTGCCCATCCTCGTGGAGGATTTCATAGTAAGTCGCTCAATCCCCCTTTGTGGTTGATTGAGAGAGGAAAGGGTTAGTGGACAACCCGGCTCTTTGTGGGCACCTCAATGGAGACGTAGCTTCCGTAGTAGGAGTGAACTTCGGGAGTAACTCTTGTGTCAATTTGTGTTCTTGTGTTCTTCGTGTTCATACTTGTGTTCATAGTTGACTATTGTGTTCTTCACTCGTTCTACTTGTTTAGAGCTATATGAGTGTGGGTGCCCCATGGATATACAAGTATACATCCTTCCAAGGCTGTGGTAACTCTTAGATGCAATTTTCATTGGCTAGTTTTTGAATTAAATTCAAGTCAACGTTTCTGACCAAGTTGAGCCAGGTGACACCCAAGTCACCTGCGTTTGAGCTGGCTGAGCCAGGTCATATATTTTTTAATCCGCTACTTTAGATTGATTTTTCAGAAACGCCTATTCACCCCCCTCTAGGCGATGTCAAGAACCTTTCAATTGGTATCAGAGCCTAATCTTTTGATTAAGGCTTAACCGCTAAGAGAAACACGATGTCGCAAGTTGGAGATGGGTCCGCCGAAGCACAAGCCGCCGTCGCCGCAGCTGCAGCAGCCGCCACTGCTCAACAACGTCATCAAGAGCGGCCAATAAGTCATCACTCCTCAAGATATGATTCATGCTCGGATGATAATCTAATCTTGAGTGAAGATGAAGGAGAGATTGAAGAAATTAAAAAGAAGAAAAGAAAAGATGAGGGCCAAGACAAATGAGAAGGCCGAACAAAAGGCTCAAAATCTTTTCAAGAAGAAGATCAAGGAAGAGAAGGACAAGGCTTCTCCTTACGGGTTACATCAAATTCCTCACTCTTATGATCCAACTCCTCATTATTCATCACTACATTTTCAATCCGTTCACTTGGGGAATCCTCCACACTTTGATGGGAAGGATTATACCAAATGGGCGTATGATATGAAAATGCATCTCTACGGGCTTCACCCTTCTCTTTGGGAGAATGTGGTTGTAGGTGTGGATATTCCCGAAAAAGGTCACATAACGGCCGAGCAAGCACATGATCTGTATCGCATTGCTCAAACAATAAGAGTGATAACAAGCTCATTATGTGCTCAAGAATTCAACAAGGTTCGAAGACTTGAAAAGGCCAAACAAATTTGGGACACCCTCAAGGAGTCACATGAAGGCACCAATCAAGGGAAGGCAAGATGGATTTGATTCATGGAGAGCTAGAGGCATTTGTCATGCTTCCCGAAGAGACCGTGAGTCAAATGTATGAGAGGCTCATACTCCTAGTGACTGACATTAGGTCACTTGGAAGCGAAGATTGGAATGAAAGCAAGGTGACAAAGAAGATGCTTAGGGCATTCACCCCAAAGAACCCCATGCTTTCCACTCTAATTAGAAGGGACCCAAGCTTCAAGACAATGACTCCCAACCAACTCCTTGGCGAGATTCTTCACCAAGAGTTAGTTGAGAAGGATGTTGCCAAGTCACTTGGTCAAAGTAGCTCCAAGGGGATTGCTCTCAATGCAAATCCAATTGTTGAATATGAATCAAGCAACAAGACATCAAAGTCAAAGAAAAAAGAAGACTCAAGTGATGAAGATAGCATCGATGAGGAAACTGCCTTGATGATCAAGAACTTCAAGAGATCCATGAAGAAGAAAGGTTTCAAGAGAAGTGGTGATGACAAGAGAAGCAACTCACAAAGAAGATGCTATGAATGCAAGGAAGTTGGTCACTACATCGCGAAGTGCCCAAACAAGAAGAACAAAGACAAGGATGAGAAAAGATACAAGGAAAAGAGCAAGGAGTACAAGAAGAAATATCAAAGTCAAGCTCATATAGGACAAGAATGGGATTCAAATGATGAAGAATCCGACAAGGAGTATGTGGCAACTCTAACCATGCACACATCATCCCCACAACTGAGACTCTTCAACAACATATCCGATGATGATGATATTCCCATGTGCCTCATGGGTAAAGGGATGAAGGTACAACACAATCCTATGCTCTTCTCTACCACCTCCTCTACCTCATCTAGTGATAAGGAAATTAATTTGGATGATGAAGAGGAAGTCTACAAGCAAAACATGATAAATAAATTTGGAACCAAAGGCTATAAGGAAATTAAAAAGCTTTTAGAGAAATTGGGAAGAAAGAAAGAGTTGATCGATGAGCAAGAAGACTTGCTCATCCTTGAGAAGGAGAGAAACCTTGCTCTAGAGAATGCTCTTGCCAAGGAAAAGGCTAAGGTTGAAAAGTTGACTATAGACTTGTCTCTAGTTAATAATTCACATGAGAGGATGTCAAAGGATTATTCTTTGGCAAATGATTCACTAGCTAACCTAAAGAGCAAACATAGTGAACTTCAAGAAAGCCTATCATGCTTGGAGGTCAAATACAAGGACCTTGAAGTGAGCTATGGAGCCCTTTGGGAAAGCACCAAAACCGATTCCAAAGCATCCGTTAATTCTGATGTCTCTACTAGTGAAAGTTGCTCAAGATGTTATAAATTTGATATCAATGCTTGTAATGCTAACATTGCCAAGCTAGAGAGCATAATCAAGGTGAAGGACAATCAAATTCATAGAATGAATATGATTGTAAAAGAAGGTTATGAAGGCAACAACAAGCCCAAGCCCAACGTAATGTATAAGGAGGGAAGACGCCCTCACATTGGTGATGGACTTGGGTACATCAAAGGGACCAAGGCAAATGGTAGGAATGTGATGAATGGTGCGGAGATTGTCATGTTCAACAAAGGAACCAATCTTGGTGACTTGATGAACATGGCACACCATGTTTTCAAGAGCAACACAAGTCAAGCCAAGCCCTTGGTTGAGAGTTCTACCAAGACAAATATTGAGAACTCAACCAAGGCAAATATCAAGAAAAGAATATTGCTCATAAGCCATCACCAAGCTATACCGCCGACTACATGGTTACTATGGACCACAATGGTAAAATAGTTGTCAAATATGTTGGTGCCTACACAAAGAGAACAATTCTAAGGAGTGTGTGGGTACCAAAATTTATTGCTCCTAACGCTCAAGGACCCAAATCTTTTTGGGTACCTAAATCTCGAGCCTAAATTGTTTTGTAGGCCTACTCCTCCGGTGGCACCGCATGGTTGCTTGATAGTGGATGCTCAAATCATATGACCGGGGAGAAGGACATGTTCACATCCCTTGATGTTCATGACAAACCAAGTGAAAGTATTGTCTTTGGAGACAATAGCAAAGGGGATGTGATTGGTATAGGTAAAATTGCAATCTCAAATGATACATCTCTTTCAAATGTTTATTTGGTTAAATTTTTGGGATACAATTTGTTGTCGGTTTCACAACTTTTTGAGAAAGACAACAATTGTCTCTTTACTAATGAGGGTGTGACCGTCTTTAGAATGGAGGATTCCTCTATTGCTTTTACAGGTCGCTTGAAGATCAAGCTTTACTTGGTTGATTTCACAACCAATAAGGTGATGCCCGAGACTTGTTTAGTGGCAAAAACTAACTTGGGTTGGCTTTGGCATCGCCGACTAGCCCATGTTGGGATCAGGAACTTGGCCAAACTTCAAAAGGGCGAGCACATCCTAAGACTAACAAATGTTGTGTTTGAGAAAGATAGGTTATATAGCACATGTCAAGCCGGGAAGCAAGTTGGTGCACCTCATCCTTCTACAAATGTCATGACTACTTCAAGACCCTTGAAGCTCCTACACATGGATCTCTTTGGACCAATTGCCTACATAAGCATTGGTGGTAATAAATATGGTCTTGTCATTATTGATGATTTTTTCTGTTTCACTTGGGTATTCTTTTTGCATGATAAGAGTGAAGCTCAAGGGATAATCAAGAAATTCATTAGAAGAGCTCAAAATGAGTTTGAGTTGAAGATCAAGAAAATGAGAAGTGACAATGGCTCGAAATTCAAGAACACCAATGTTGAAGAATTCCTTGATGAAGAGGGAATCAAGCATAAGTTCTCCGCTCCCTACACTCCACAACAAAATGGTATTGTGGAGAGGAAGAACCGGACTCTGATTGAAGCCGCAAGAACAATGCTTGATGAGTACAAGACTTCGGGCATCTTTTGGGCCGAAGCCATCAACACAGCATGTCATGCTATCAACTGGTTATATCTCCACAAGTACTTGAACAAGACTCCATATGAGATTATCACCGGTAACAAGCCAAAGGTGCACCACTTTAGAGTTTTTGGGAGTAAATGTTTCATTCTTAACAAGAGACCCAAAAGCTCAAAGTTTGCACCCAAGGTTGATGAAGGTTTTCTATTTGGTTATGGTACTAATGAACATGCCTACCGTGTTTTCAACAAAACCACCGGTTGTGTGGAGGTCACGTAGACGTGAAATTTGATGAATCCAACGGCTCTCAAGTAGAGCAAGTTGATAAGAATCTTGTAGGTGATGAGCAACCACAAATCAATCCATCATGAGGATGGGGCTAGGTGAAGTCCTACCCCGTGAAGCTCCAGCTCAAATTCTGGTTGACAACAACAACAATGAATCATCATCATCAACAAGAGTTGAACTACCAAGCTCTCAACAAGATCAGGATTCAAGTCAAAGCCATAATGATCATGGCATAGATCAAGGGGGAGATCATGGTGTGAACCTCAAGAAATGGCACCTCAAGTTGAAAATGATGATGATGATGAACCTATCCAACGTCAATCACAAGTCTCTCATCCAAGAGTGCATCAAAGTGTTCAACGAGATCATCCCGTTGATAATATACTTGGAAGCATCCAAAGAGGGGTAACCACTCGTTCACGTTTAACAAGTTTTTGTGAATTTTACTCGTTTGTTTCCTCTTTGGAGCCTCTTAAGTTGAGTAAGCACTTGATGATCCGGATTGGGTTATGGCCATGCAACAAGAATTGAACAACTTCACCCGAAATGAGGTATGGCCCTTGGTGGAAAGACCCAAGACGATGTGATTGGCACTAAGTGGGTCTTCCGCAACAAGCAAGATGAGCATGGCGTGGTCACAAGAAACAAGGCAAAATTGGTTGCTCAAGGGTTCACTCAAATAGAAGGTTTGGACTTTGGTGAGACGTATGCACCAATAGCTAGGCTTGAGTCAATTCGTATTTTACTTGCCTATGCAGCTCACCATGATTTCAAGCTTTACCAAATGGACGTGAAAAGTGCATTCTTGAATGGTCCTCTATCCGAGTTGGTGTATGTGGAGCAACCACCGGGCTTTGAAGATCCTTTTCCCAATCATGTCTACAAGCTCCATAAGGCGCTCTATGGGCTCAAACAAGCTCCTAGAGCATGGTATGAATGTCTTAGGGAATTTCTTCTCAAGAACGGCTTTGAAATAGGCAAAGTTGATTCTACTCTCTTCACTCGCAAAATCAATAATGATATTTTTGTGTGCCAAATATATGTCGATGATATTATATTTGGTTCTACTAATAAAGAGTTTTGTGATGAGTTTAGTAGGATCATGACCAAAAGATTTGAGATATCCATGATGGGTGAATTGAAGTTCTTCCTTGAGTTTCAAATCAAGCAATTGAAGGAAGGCACATTTATATGTCAAACCACGTATGTGAAAGATATGCGCAAGAAGTTTGACATGGAGAATGTAAAGCCAAACAAGACACCCATGGCCGTGAATGGACATCTTGATCTAAATGAAGAAGGGAAATCTATTGACCAAAAGGTATATCGCTCCATGATTGGCTCCCTCCTCTACCTTTGTGCATCTAGGCCCGATATCATGCTTAGTGTGTGCATGTGTGCACGATTTTAAGCTAATCCTAAAGAGTGTCATTTGATGGTTGTTAAGAGAATTTTGAGATATTTGGTATACACTCCTAACCTTGGCTTGTGGTATCCGAAGGGCTCCACTTTTAGTCTACTTGGCTATTCGGATTCCGACTATGCCGGTTGTAAAGTAGACCGAAAGAGTACAATGGGGACTTGCCAATTTCTTGGTTGGTCTTTGGTGTCTTGGAGTTCTAAGAAACAAAATTCGGTTGCCCTATCCACCGCCGAGGCCGAATACATTGCGGCCGGCGCTTGTTGTGCTCAATTACTTTGGATGAGGCAAACCTGAGTGACTTTGGTTGTGAGTTTAGCAAGATTCCACTCTTGTGTGACAACGAGAGTGCTATCAAGCTAGCTAACAATCTGGTGCAACACTCCCGAACAAAGCACATAGATATAAGACATCATTTCTTACGGGATCATGAGGCTAAGGGAGATATTGCTTTACGTCATGTGAGCACCGAACGACAACTTGCCGATATCTTCACTAAGCCTCTAGATGAGCAAAGGTTTTGTGCTTTGAGAAGTGAACTAAATATCTTGGATTCTCGTAACTTGGCTTGAAATCATGCATACACCTTGATTGTTCTAGAGTTGTAGCTTTTGTAGATAGGTGATTGTGAAAATGGCTTGTTGTGTGTGAATTGCCAAATTTTTGGATTTTTGGATCTTTGGATCAACATTTGTCACAAAACGTCTTTGTTATGTATTGTTGCTTGTGGCTGACCATTTTGTGGCAAATTGTCTTATATGTCCCTATATAAATTCTTTCAAAATCATGATCAAAATCTATCCCAAAGTTCCTTTCCTATCCTGTAATTTACTCTCAAACCCTGGTCACCAAGGAGACCCGGCTGAGCCAGGTAAACCTCTCTGTCTTTGAATTATTTTCGCCCGAGTCACTCGAGGGGCACCTGGCTGAGCCAGGTAAAGCTCTCTGTCTCCATTGCTAATTCTTTACGTCACCTGGGTAGGGGTTAGGTGAACTGGTCAAGAAAAAGACTGACACTTTGACCCCTGTTGACCGGTATCTCTTTCCTCCGGAGGGGTAAAAACAAAATCCACCTTATCCTTTCACCTTTACCCCCCATCAGTTTTTCAACATGACCGTAACTTCCCTGCGCTGTTCGCCCGACCGCCCGCTCCCCATCTGTCTCGCCTCCGGCCGCCGCTTGCCCCTGGCTGGCGCCGCCGGCGGTCGCCCTCGGCTCCCTCTCTCTCCGCCGCCTGGGGGCCGTCCATCGCCGCCCTGCTCCGTACCGCCCGTGGTGCTCTCTGGCCCCTGTGCCTCCCGCGCCACCGTCTCGCGGGTTTGCACTGGGCTGGGTCGCCCGTGGGGTCTCGGCTCCTCTCGGTCCGGGTGGGGGGTAGGCGCCCTTGGCTCTGTCGGCCCCCGCCCCTCCTGTGCGCCTCCCCTTCCTTTTGCTGCTGGGCCACGGCCGCCGTGCCTCGGGCACGCATGTGTGCGCGTGGCTCGGGCAGAAGGGAAGGGCGCAAGCTGCCTTGGGTTGGGGCTGCCTGTGCCGAGTGGTGCCTGGCCGATTTCCTGTGTCTTCTTTGGATTGAAGTCTCTGTGCTCTTGCAGTATCAAATCTCCAGAGGTCTGTTCTTGAGGTATATCTTCTGATCCTATCCGATCTCTCTCTATGATGTCTTGAAGTGCAATTCCTTTTGGGAATCATCTTTGTTTACTTCAAGCTGCTAGGATCTACAAGCTTTTTTAGTTTCATGGACTACTTTTCTTAGAATCAAAAATTCCTATATCCTACTGTTCTTTTGAACTATGACCTGAAACTAAACTTTCAATCATTCCTTCCATCATATCTGTGTATCTTATACCAATCCTTTGTCCTCTACAGTATCCATGGCTCGTGGTCCTGCTTTTGGTCGGAGGGTTCCCGTGGTTGAGCAAGAGGAGATTGAGGAGGCCACTGAAAGTGAAGAAGAGATTATTCCAGCACGTCATCCTCGCAGTGCCCCTGCCAGGAAATCTACCGACTCCAAGGGAAAAAGGGTGGGAGAGGGGAGTTCTTCTCAAGGTCCACGTGCGACTCATAAGCGTGCTGCTCAATGAGGCCATCGTCCTGCCTATAACAGTATGAAGATATTGCCGAGCCTGTTATTGATGCCGACTTTGTCACTCCATCTCCCATGGCGCGTGCTCGTCGAGTTGGTCATCCTTCTCTCATCTGTCCAAGAGAATTTAATTTCTATGCTACTGGTGGAGCAAAGAAGCTAAAGGCTCTCAGGTACAAGGATCTTACTGAACATGAATCTGAAGTCTTTGTAGCTGATCCTCGCTTTCACAATATCGCCCATATTGACTATTACAACTCAATCATTCTTGCAAAGAAAAATCCTATCACTCAGCACAAGTGGATTGATTGGGATGCTTGTAAAGCTGTGGGTGATCCGGAACTTAATAGAGCACTTGATTGGTTGGAGGAGTGGAAGTTGAAAGATATTATGACCTTTGAGTATCCATGGAATGATGAGATAGTTGCACAATTCTATACCACTCTTTGGATTGATGAGGTCAGTGTATACCCTTATCTCCATTTCATGATTGAGGGGGCTTGGTACAAATGCAGCTATCTTCGTTTTGCCCGCATTCTAGGTTTTAAAGATGATGATCTTGATAACACCATCACCGTGCATTCTCAAGTTGTTCCTAGGTATGAAGAAGTAGAATACATGCATCTTTCTGGCACTGGATATGATGACTTTTGAAAATCTGCCCATATGCACACCTTCTATCGCTATCTTTACCAGCTTTTGATAGTGACAGTTATGCCCAAGAGTGAAAATGATACCGGTGTGCAATCCACAACCAAGGTCCTTCTTCACTTGCAAAGAACAAATAACAATGATGGTAGCTTGAATGTCTTTGATATGATTTGGAATGAGATTCTTCAAACTTCTTGGACACCTAGTAGGAGTTGCACTCATGCTCCATTTATCATGAAGATGATTGAGGTGGTGACAAAGAAGTGGTATGCTAAAAATATTTATCGTCTCAGCTATACTCCAAATTGGATTGATCCAACAAATCCTGCTCGCCGCTCCCGTAAGGCTCCTTCCAATCTTTCTAGCCCTTCACCTATGCCTTCTCCACCACTTCACCCTTCCTCTTCACAGGTTGCTACTGCTAGTAGGCCTTTTCATTCTAAGGGTCATGATAATCATGGGTTGAGGGCTTTTATCAAGAAAGGATTTAATGTTCTCATTGGTTGTGTCAAGAATGTTCATAAAGATGTGTACTAGCAAAATGAGCGCATAAGGAAACAGCTACATGATATGCAAGACCACCAAAATCAGCTATATGAAGCGGCTAACCTGAAAGTGCATCTAGGCCCTCAAGTGGATTTTGGTGAATTGAGTGACAAAACGATTAAAGGACTAACTTGTTTGTTTAAGTGCATGAGCAGGGATCTATTCTTATAGTTCATTCACAGTTTATATGCTCATGATATATATGTGTTTATTAATCAAAGCAAGCAAGTATGATCCCATGATTTCTAGAATGTTGAAAATGGCATGTCATTGGTATTCATGATGGAGACATAGTTCTATGATTTATATATGGTCTCTAATTGCTTAAGATGGACAGTCATTAAAATATTGAGATGATAGTTTCAAAGAAGTATGCTTGGATCATTATTAGTCTCATGCCAAGGATGGTTTTTGGACAAGGCATGAGATACTATCACTATGATGAAGATAGATATTCATGGATCAAGTGAGAAAAGAAGAATTATTGCATAAGATTGGATATTGCAATAAGATTGGATAGTGCAAGACTTCATGCATGTATGATAAAAATGACATGAGCATATGTGTTACATATTGGTCTTCAATTGAAAGCTTGCATTATGTGGGATATTCTTTGTCAATCAAGAACAAGCATTTGAAGATTCTTTCAAGTGGAATTCATTCAAAGGCAAAGCAAAGTCAACTTGATGATACAAGGGTAAGTGATGAAGAAGCAAATCGAGATGACTAGAGCGAGGGACTAAGCAAGCTAAGGTGCAAATTGCTAGGGTGAAGCATCTAGTATCCGGGGTGTGTTCGAAGTATCATATCCAAGTCTCATCAAAAAAAGCAATGCAATGCATATATATGTTATGATTGATAAAGAGGGTGACCTAAGGATTAAAGTGAACTCAAATATAAGTTATGGAAAATCCTAAGTCACTAGCTCAAGGTGGATATGCTCAGTTGAAGATACAATGTTGAAAAGCCCTCAAAGAAGTGATTGATCAAGTATTGGCATGATCATTGACATACAAGCTCAAGTAGTTGAATTATGATCTATCTTACGTCTTGATTATAGGTATGCCGTACTATCAAGAGGGATGCAACATTGGTTGAATGACAATCTCTAAAAGTGCTCAAGTGAACCCTTGTGAGTTTAACCATGAGAGATTCTAACTTAGTGAGGGTTCCCTGGGTAAACAGGTTTTACCGGTTTTGGGAACCGGTTAAACCGGTTTATGTGGCCTGAGCGTCTAACGGCTAGTTTGTTTGAAATCCGGTTAAACCGGTTTTGGTAACCGGTGAAACCGGTTTTCTCTGACAGAAAAACGGCTAGTTTTTGGTGGGATGGGTATTTATACCCATGAGCTCCTCATTGAGGGGCTGCTGGTTCTTTGGCGTCCCTTGCATATTTCTGAGGCCAGCTGAGCTCTCCCCAACCTCTCTTTGTGAGATTTGAGCAATCCTTGTGAGATTCTTGAGTTGGGATGAGAGAGTGACTTGTGTGTGAGCATTGGAGAGCAATCAATTCCTTGAGCACTTGTGGTTTCGTCGATCAGCTGTTGAAACATTTGTTACTCTTGGAGGTTCTTCCTCCTAGACGGCTAGGCGTTGCCCGGTGAGCTACCGAAGTGTGTGGTGAGCCACGGGATCGTTTGTGAAGGTTTCACCTCGCCTCCGCAAGGGAAGAGGTCACTTAGTGGAAGGAGGAGATAGCTTGACCTTGGGTGGTCGTATAAGCTTCCTCAACGGAGAGTAGGATTCACCGTGCCGTGGTGGCTGCTTGGTGCGAGCGGTGAATCCGAACTTCGGGAGAAAAATCTCTTGTCTCTTGGTTTGAGCTCTTTCCTCAATTTGTCTTTTCTAGCATATTACTTGTGCTTCCGCTACGATCTACTTTGGTGTGTTGAGCTGTGTGCAGGAGCTTCATTGGAACACTTGGAAACATCCCTGGAAGCTTCACACCATTTGTGGTTTGTGCTAGAATTCGTAGAGGGGAATTATACTTGTTGGTGTCATCTGTGTGAAACCGGTTTTTCCGGTTTCCCAAACCGGTTTAACCGGTTTGTGGGCTGACTGTTGGATTTAGTTTTTGTAATTTGCAGATTCGCCTATTCACCCCCCCCTCTAGTCGACATCAAGGTCCTTTCATAACCGTCAGCCTCCCCTTCCACCTTTACCTCCTTATGAGCCCCTCCCTCCTCCCGTGTACAACACCGATGATATCTTTGCTTGGCATGATCAGCACATGGGTTCCTCTGCTGCTCCTGAGGGTGTTGGTGCTGCTTTTGGTGGGCATGGAACTGCTTTTGGTGCTGGGACGTCAGTTGGTGAGCATGGGGCTGCTATGGACTTAGATGATCAGCAGCTGTTTGGGTGTGAGTATGCTCCTGGTTACCTCCACGGTTCTTGGGATTCATGGACTGGTTGATGGCTGCTCTTCATTTTGACGACACTTGGGCTTCATGGATGACTTCCTCTCTTCTTGGCGCTTGATGCCAAAGTGGGAGAAATTGGTGCTTGGATTACATGTCGTTGGCTTTTATCCTATATCTATCTATCTCTCTTATTTATGTATGGGACATGTAAGACTTAATTTGTGATGTGTGTGATGAACTATGTCGATGTATGTGGTTGTGATGTGAACTTGAACCTATATTCATGTCTAGCTAGGTTAATGCTCTCTGTGTTGTAAATGTCTATTTGTGGTACTATGTGATATTGCTATGTCATGATATATGTATTGCTATTAATATTGTGATGAACATGTTATGATGATGAGATGATGTATTGTTCTTTTACTTTATTGTGTGACATATCATGCCATATGCATCTTTGTTCATCTTGATATTATATATGTGCTATGTTTATATATATATATATATAGGCCAGCGCTATGGAATAACTATTCCATACCCGAGCCCCTCCCCTGCCTGCCCGTCCGCGCCGCTGAGCGCGCCTTCCGACTCTGGCCCACTGCGCGCCTCCCCCGACGGTTTTCTCCGGGCGCGGTCCTCCGGTTCGTATCGCTGGTATCTTTTCTCTAAGCGACGTGCGACGGAGGTTCCAGCTTGAGGTGGGTCCATATATTTCTGGTGATGATTGATTCGCTGAGATCTTGCCTTGTCATGTTCGACAGTTCGAGTCGAAGCTACATCAGTGGAAGAAAACAGGATAAGTTGACTAGATATATTTGTTTAACTCCAAGCGATGAACTGTCACTTTCTCATGTACGTATGCATTCGGCCCTTCGTGCTTATATCTATGAACACAAAAACTAAAGTGACTTATCACAAATTATATCGTGTTTAAGCACAAAATTTGAGGTAGTTTGATCACAAATAATACTAGAACATAAACAAACAGAAACTAGAGTGGTGTATAATCACAAATAATACCATTGCTGAACACTAAAATTAGAACGGCCTGATCACAAATGACACAATATGTTAACACAAAAATAAAAATTTCTGGTCACAAATAATGCCGTGTTCCAGCAGAAAAATTAAGGTGGTGTGTTCACAAGTCATACTATTTACGAACATGGAAACAAGAGAGCGTGATCACAAATAATAACATTTGGGAGTACGATAGTCAGTTCATCTTGGCCATGGTCTTAAAACAAGTAGTTTACAATTTGAATACAGAGCTTTTGTGCCGAACGGTACATCTCAATCATGGAATTGAATACACATATTGCTATTTCAAAATTACTTTGAGATTACCAGCTCATATTCCTTTAAAATATTGTGAGATTACATGCCCAAAACAAAAGAACCCTACTGAGAAACTTGGGCACTCAACAGTCGAAGATCACAAAATTAAAGTGCCTATGAGTACAACAGAACAACACGGTGTTGCTTGGGAGGACTCCGGGAGGGTGCTCCACGCGTCGCACAGGAGAAGATGGCATTGATCCTAGTAGTGAAGTCCGGACAGCTCAACTTGTTACCCAAGCTGGATGTTGGTGTGGACGAGCTGTCCTTAGCTTGCCAGCATGCTTGCTCTTAACCTTAATCAGGCGTGAGTACTTCCAACTAAGATGCAGCAGCACTTGTGCATCCAAATAAATCTGAAAAGGAAAAACATAAAACATAATTAAAAAATCTGCATTGGTGAATAGTCACAATCATGATACAATAAAAATAGACAAATCTGGGGCATAATGCTTAGTAGAAAGATGTATATATGACTACATATAAGCCGGTCCATTTGTCATACGGAATTAAAAGAAGTTTCAGATATCAGAAAGGTTTATGAATCAGTGGTTGGAACTAGCTACATTAAACTTAAAATAAAGCAGACATGGATTTCCACATACAAATCTTACAGCTGAAATTGGATCAAGTAAAAGAATCAGTTCTACTATATATTATCCATTCTCTACTGTGCCCTTAATCAATCCGATCGGAAACACAAAAGAGCATGCATGCAAGAATCTCTTGAAAAACAACAGAAAGGCAATAGAATGAGATGTGAAATCTCACTACTAGTTTAATTAATACAAAAAATTTTGGCTGCCAAACTACAATTACCATGTAGATGGATGTGCTGCATCATCACCTCATCTGAACTCAACACCAAAACCTTGTCGGTTGCACCTTTCAGGCGGCCTCCATTAGACTACATCAAATTGAGTGGAGATGCAAGGAAATTTGTCAGGCTTGGACATGCACCTGACTGAAGAGGGATGCTTCCCATTCAGGAGCTAGAGGACGGTAACACGCTTCAGTCCTGGGGCTTCAAGCGGCACAGAGTACCCTGTCCCATCCTACCTTACTGTATCCATCCAAAAGCACATCTATTGTGTTCCAAATCAACTGGAGGAAAATAAGTTCCTTCTCTCTTTGATCTTTGATCTGCACGCAAGAGGAAAAATAGAATGAGAAAATGGTTTGCAGGGCATCCGCGGGTGGGCTAGGGCATTTTGGGTCTCTAGGGGGTTTGAATATGACGGAGCAATGTACACAGCGCCATCATTCAAAGAGGAATAAATTCTGGCATTCTAACAGTGGCAGACAATAGCACCAACACATATGACAAGCAGAAACAAAAATTCAGGTGGAACCTCCACCCCACCTCTGTACCCATGTCTAGGTAATATTTTTTTTAAGATGCTCTACGAACCAAGAAACCAACGAAAAAAAAAACTAGCTAAAACCATGGGCCAAAACCGGTAGCACGGCATGCTGCATGCACAATCGAAGGAGCGTATGAAGCCATTGCGAGTCTAATTGTCTCAAGTAGGGAATAGATATTCCATAACTAGGAGTACATAAAAACACTAAATAATTATAAAAGTTTATTAGAGGCTGCACTCACAATGCAAACAGAAACCCGGGGAAAATAAAACCATTTTTGTTCCTAATTGGAAAATATGAAGTCAACCTGGGGGCATGCTTAATCTCTTAGTGTAAACTATCAATTAAATAATAGTTAAGAAGAAAACAATCCACACAGTATAATCAGTACAAACTACATGTGCATGAGAGGGAGTGTGTAGAAGGTTTTCCCTACATGTTGACAATCGTGATTGCAGTTGCTGTTGCTGGTGGTGTCGATGACATGAGATTTACTAATAGAGTATGGAGCATTTCAAATAAAAAATGAGATACCCACCTTCAGCCCGTGTCATGTCAAATGAAAATCCAGTGTGATGTGAGATATACCTGCCTAACAGATGGCTACAGAAGATGGAATCATGAAATGACATACTGAAAAAGAGGATATGCCATTTGGAGAAATCCTAATCTCTAGCTACTGGATTACTCAGAACTAACATTGTAAACAATCTGCCGCTGTCAAAGAAACTAAAAATCATGCGTTAGAAATAAACAAGGGCCATGGGGACATCCCCCCAAACATGGAGCATGTATCAGCATCACTAGTAGGTCATCCACAGAAATACACATACATAACTTGCAAGAAACGACTAATGATTGACGCACTCACCTGCCAGCCATGTCTGCTAGACTACAGCATACACTCTCACCATAGCTCACCTTCTCCAAGGCACCGACGTGGATAAACTCCTTGAATTCGTTCAGGTTCTGTTTAGAGGTGAATAGTCATGATTCATGAAGACAGAGATGTCGCCATGGTCGACGATGGCCAACGATCACAACCTCCCGTTGCAGAAACTGCTCTGCAGCTACAGCTCATGGAGTACATGTATTTGAGTATGCATTGTGCAAGTGCATAAACATTCAGTATCAAATACGCCAAAAGAAGTGTGGTTGATATTGATAATAAAAGGAGACGAACAATGATAGCACAAAGTTACAAGTATATAGACTGGACCAATGCATACCAATAGTCAAAGTACTTGATGGGGAAAACATAATTTAAAAATGCAACATACTAATTATTTCGCAGTGCATAGGCATTTGCTCAAGCACCTTACGTGCACCTAAATACTCTGTAGCCAGATATGTTACATCCTACATTCCTGCTCCACCTGATACTGACAAATACTGACGAGAAAAGGAGAGAAGAAATAGTAGCACATTATCTGGCCAGGCATGAAGCAGTCTAGCTAGTTCGCAGTCGTGTAGTCTTTGGCTGCTATGGCTGACGGCGGTGGCGACCGCAACACAGAGTACTTCGCGAGCTCGCCTCATGCCCTAGTGTCCAACTACACCCCCTGCCGCGGTAGACGGAGGCAGCCCCAGTCGCCACAATGCAGGTGGAGACGCTGGCGATTTGGATTTTGGACACCGCATGTGCAGCAGGCCCAATTGACAACTCAGAGAACCTCAAACAAGTTCTCAAAACCGTCACTATCCATCCTACAGTTCGACATGGGAAATCAAAATCTGTCATTTAGAAACAATTGAGTAACACGGTGCATATCACAGAAGCAATAGACACCAAAAGCATGAGGGGTTCGAATGGGGATGAAGATGGAAAAACATCTAGCGCATCCCACATCTGGGGGAAATCAATGGTGATTCACCTGAATAATTCCACAGCTCGAGGGGAGGGAGAGCATGCTGCCGTGGCCAAAAATGAATGTCGCACAGGCTTCTCCAATCCAATAGCAGCATCTCTGTTCTCTGCATGATGTAATCCTTGCTATGGCGGATTGATGTCGCAGTAGAACATTGTGGCGTCCGGGCATGGCGTGGATTTGAGCGAAGGGAGCGGAGGGGGCACCGGCGACGGGAGGGATGGGCGGCGGAGAGGGGAGGAGCGGGTGGAGGGCGGATGGATGCCGTATTGCGGTGGGAGGTATGAAACCGGCGATGAGATCGTGGGGTAGTGGTAGGAGCGCGAAGGGCAGGCGTCGGCGGCCTGGCACTGCAATAAACCGGCCGCGAGCGCCAAAAAGACCAGAATGGGTCGTGTGGGCCGGGGAGACGGGGAAGGGGGCGGGCGCTCGAGGAGTCCGTGGAAGGTGGCTCGGGTATTGAATATTATTTCATACCCAGGGCATGATATAGTAATATTATATATATATATACTATATATATATACTATATATATATATATCTGTGTGTGTGCTCATGTTGTTGTCTCAAAATTGTGCAATTGGCATATGAGGCCAATATTCATGAATTTCATTCATATGCACACATTTAGGGGGAGCCACACACATGTACATAAACTCTTAACCCGTTATTCTTTTATGAAAAATTTATCCACTTTAATTGGGTCGTCATCAATCACCAAAAAGGGGTAGATTGAAAGTGCATTCATCTCATTTTGGCAGATTAATGAAAATTTAATTAAAGTGCTAACGAGTTTAACGAGTTTTATTTGAGTATGAGAGCATATTATAATTGAAGGGAAATGTATATTGATGATTGGCGACTCCCCATTCTTAAAGTGGAAACATTGACGGCTTTCGAGTTCAAGATAAAGGTTTAATTTCAATTTATTTTTGAACTTGAGTTTAGGAAAGCCGTACTATAAAGGAGGATCCAAAGTTGATATTTTGCAGGTGTCTCAAAGCTCATTAGATTATATTCTTACCTATAGACACACTCCTCAAGTCGTCTCAATTCAATTCCAAGTTCTACTTCTAACCCAGGTCACCTGGGTTGAACCTGGCTCAGCCAGGTGAAGCTCTCTATCTTGAAACTGCCTAAATGCCGAATTTTTCCATGTCACTTGGGTGGCACTCAAGTCACCTGGGTTTACTCGTAAACTGCTGCAACGGCTCTATTTTTGGGAGTAGGGTATATATACCCCCTCACCCTCTCCCACTCATTTCTCTTGGCTCTTCCTCACCAAACCTGAAATAAAACTTCCTCCTCCACCCTTTCCTCCTCTCCCTCTCCACTCTTGAGCCAATCTTGCAAGATTTGAAGTGGGGATTTGAGAGTTCTTGGTGAGAAGCTTGAGTGAGCTCCATTTCCAACCTTTGAGCTCCATTTCCATCTCTTGAGCTTTGGTGGCACCTTCAAGCATCGTCCTTAGATTTGTTACTCTTGGAGCTTGCTCCTAGACGGTTAGACGTCGCCATGGAGCACACAAACTTTATGTGGTTGTGTCCCGAACATTTGTATTGCCCATCCTTGTGGAGGATTTCATAGTAAGTCACTCAATCCTTCTTTGTGGTTGATTGGGAGAGGAAAGGGTTAGTGGACAACCCGGCTCTTTGTGGGCACCTCAACGGAGACGTAGCTTCCTTAGTGGGAGTGAACTTCGGGAGTAACTCTTGTGTCAACTTGTGTTCTTGTGTTTTTCGTGTTCATACTTGTGATCATAGTTGACTATTGTGTTCTTCACTCGATCTACTTGTTTAGATCTATTTGAGTGTGGGTGCCCCACGGATCTACAAGTATACATCCTCCCAAGACTGTGGTAACTCTTAGATGCAATTTTCATTGGCTAGTTTTTGAATTAAATTCAAGTCAACGTTTCTGACACAGTTGAGCCAGGTCCAGGCCAGGTGACACCCAGGTCACCTGGGTTTGAGCTGGCTGAGCCAGGTCATATATTTTTAATCCGCTATTTTAGATTGATTTTTTCAAAAAAGCCTATTCACCCCTCTCTAGGCGACATCAACAACCTTTCGGGGGGAGGAGGGCGTGCTGGATGGGGGGCACGAGCTCCATGAAGGAGAGGGTGCGCGAGCCGCCGTGGCGAGCTCCGAGCGTCAAGCGCCTGGCGAAGGGGGCAGCCGTGCGAGCTTTGGGAGAGAGGGAGGACGACGAGTGAACTCTCGACAGAGAGAGAGGACACGGTGCATGACACCGTCCGAGAGGGGCGACCTGGTCTTACAGTTTTGAAGGGATCATTCTATCCCTCATTTTCTAGGAATATTACTCATTTTTTAGAATATTATCTTTAGATGTCGTCTCATCCCTGTTGTCCCTCCAACAAACACATAGTGGGATGCACTCATCCCGTCTCATCCCGTCCTTACAATCAAACACACCCTTGAAGTTTTTGGTTGTGTAAACAGTCTGAGCCCTGTTTATTTGCCCATTAGATTATATAATCTAGCTTAAAATCTAAAAAATAATGTCACAAGGAAACAAACACTTGAAGCCTCCAAGTGAAGCCACCTAGGATACTAGGTGAACACTCTAGAAAAAGAGAGAAATCCTAGAAATTCTCACAAAAAAACATCTAGCCATCAATTGTAACACTCAAATCATTATAGCCATTAGATATATTATGTTTTCTAAAAAATTACTCACCTATGCCATTATAAAATAGTTTAAAGTAACCCCCTAAATCTATATCTAAATTACTCACATCTGTCATTATATTAGATAAACCAAAGTAACCCCTAATCTTCATTGAAATTACTCACTTATGCCATTATATACTATATTTAAAATAACATCCTAACTTTGCAACCAAATTACTCTCTACGAATACTTAAAAAATAACTTAAAGTAACCTCTTAACTTTACATCTATACTACCCGCATATGTCATTATTAAAAATAACATGTGGCAATCCTACATTTGAATCCAAATCACCTTAACTAAAAATATACACCAATATAAGATTCTAAATCATGTATTTCATATACTATTGGTATATGATATAGTGACTAGATATACAAGCGTGATGTGCGTTGTTATTTATAAAGATATAGGCGAAGTGACGAGAATATATATTTCTACTTTAAAATTATAGTTCAAACTTAGGGTTTATTATATAAATTGAAGCGCATACATATGATGCAAAGTAAAAAATTAAAGATTATAAATGTGTATAAAAACATTATAGAAGTAATTACTAACTAAAATCTATCACAATCAGATGAAAATAATAAGTACATATCTATATAGGTATTGTGTTCGAATATTTAACAAATGAGAGATAACTCAAGGTAATAGTTTGGAAGAAATGTAGCCTTAATTTTTAATTGAAGACTCCGAATTAGTTCTCAAAGACACGCTAAAAAAAGACAAATTCTAAAAGTTCTCACAAAAATCAAAAACATCGATCATGTAAACTCTAATAACCATAATCATTGGTCTATTATATTTTTTAAAAAATACCCACGACTATCATTATAAAAATATTCCAAAATAAACCATAAAACTATATATAAATTATCGAACTATGCCATTATAAAAAATAATTTGAATTTACCCCATAATTTTTATCTAATTTATTCATGCATATTATTATAAGGATAACTTAAAACGACATTGAAACTTTGTATCTAAGTTACCCACGTATGCCGTTATTAAAGATAACCTAAACTAAACAACTAAATCTTAATCTAATTATCTTCATGTGCATCCTTTCAAAAAGTCTAAAAGTAAACTAATATATGATTCTAAATTACCTATTTATTATTGTTATTATAGAAATCATACGTTAAGGTATATACGTATGATGAGTGTCACCATATAGACCATTCATACATGTATATGTGAGAAAGTGATGAAAAATATATTATTTTTATGCTATAAAGTATGGACGTGCGATACAAAATGAAAGAAGTGTGAATGTGGATGAAAAAGTGTATAGAGTAATTACTAATTAAAAATCAATCACAAATAGAAAAAAAAGTACAATATTATGTTGAAGTATTGAAAAAAATGAGAGAAGTATGTAAACATTTTTTAGGTAGGGGTTTATTTTCTAAATACAAATTTTTAAATACAATAGCTTTTAAAATATTAGCCCGTGCGGGAGCACGGGTTGATGGACTAGTTCATCAAATTATATAATCTACGTCCTATATTAAAATTTTGAAACATGTTTATTTCAGATTAAATTAATTTAGACCTCAAATAATCTATGTTGCCAAACAACTCATAGACTATTTCTCTCTAGCTTACAATAATATAGGTTATATAATCCAACGTTTATAAGCTAGATTATGTACTAAGTGTTGGTATGGCGTGTGGGTTGGACATAGAATTCTTGGCATTATCTCATGCCTCGGTCAGAGCCTTTTGCGGAGAAAACCAGGCATTTTTTGCGTGGCTTTTCGTCCGGTTTCTTGCTGTTGCTTGCTCCTTTCTTTGAATAAAATTGCAGCCGGGGTCTGCATTGCTACTTATTCGGAGGTAGGCTGTGTGAATAGTTGTTATTAAGTTGCATGCCGGCTTATTGGAATGTAAGGTTTAAACTGCATTTGTTTTTTTATGGAATAGGTTTAAGCTAGATTATCCACTCAAGCTATTAAAATGTCATGTTTTACAGTTTTCTTATGCCAATAGTTATTTAAAACTTTGGTTATAATGTTATCTTCTATTATGTGTTAAGTTTTTATATCAAACCAAAACGAGTTCAGTTTGGATATATAAAAATAATACCAACCGGCCTCGGAATGAGTTTCATATAAAAACATACATATTTGCTATGTTAATTTCTAAAAGAAATTTCTATTCCTAGTATTTTTAGCATCTTTTACTATCTTCAAAATACTTATTTATAACTTTGAGGTAGCTTGGACCCCTTTTTCTATCTTACACTTTATTAACTCCATGATTAAATACAATGGGGAGAGAGGGTGAGCAGTTTTGACGTCATATCAGACTTTTTGACATCTAGAACAAGAAGTATTGTGAATCATAGGAAGTACTAGTCAAAGTGTGTATTAAGGGGGTGTTTGTTTTCCACCCAAATTATATAATCTAGCTTATGAGTTAAGGGCACCATGGTAAAAAGCCACCATGGACCACCCAAATAATCTCAAATAAGCTGCACATGGGTAGCTTATTTCAGATTATTTGGTGGTCCATGGTGACCTTTTACCACAATATCTTTGGTCCATAAGCTAGATTATATAATCTAGGTAAATAAATAGGGCCTAAGTAGGGTGTTTCCTATTTTTATATCAAGGAAAAAGTCCATTCTACCTCCCTCAACTATGCCAATAGTCCATCTTTCATCCCTCAACTACAAAACTGGGTAACCAACCTCACTCTACTGTCAAAACCGTTCGCTTAACCTCCTTACCACAGTTATAACAGTTATAAGCGGTTTTCAAAGACGGTTTTGTATTTTTTTCAATTAAAAATAAATCTGGTAAATACCTAATAATGTTATTAAACCACGAAAATATCCCTAAACTTCTAAAAATTCTGAGAAAAATCATAGAGATAGATTGAGACATGATAAACCCAAATAACATATTAATATCTTGTCAAAATATGTATCAAATCTTCCAAAAATTATATTTAGCTCAAGTAAAATAAGAACAATCAACAAAAAATGGAAAACTACAACAATATTCTAATTCATGTCTAAAACAATTTAGGAACTTTCCATAATATAAAGATGAGTTGTAACCATAATAAATGTAACATATATTAACATTAAATGCATTCATGCTAAATGTATTCATGTTAGCTTGATCTCATGTTTTTATTGCGGAGTATTCAAGATGCATTATACATAGAGTAGAATATATTTTCATATTACTTTTATTTTTATTTTTATATTTTTCCATTTTGTATTCATGTTAGTTACATCTCATATTTTTATTATTTTACTTGAGCTAAATATAATTTTTGGAGGATTCTATATATATTTCATGAGATCTAAATATGTTATTTGGGTTTATCATAATCTATCTATACGATTTTTCTCAAAATTTCTAAAAGCTTAAAGATATTTTTCGTGGTTTAATTACCTCATTAGGTATTTACTAGATTTATTTTTAAGTGAAAAAGACAAAACCGTATGTGAAAACCGCTGAAAACCGAGACAGGGAGGTTAAGTGAACGGTTTTGATTGCTGAGGGAGGTGTTTTACCCGGTTTTGGAGTTTAGGTAGGAAAGCTGGACTTTGGTTACAGTTGAGGGAGGTAGAATGGACTTTTCCCTTTTATCAATATAAACTGGGCCCGGTTGAGCCTATCTTTAGGCCGGGTTTAACTATGCTAGTGGAATTGTCACAAGCTTCTCTTTTTCTATATGGGCCTGTTTTGGGCTGCAGGAGGAGGCCTGGAAGGCTGGAACCCCCAATGCTTCGGCCCAAAACGTTTACTCGGCTTGTATTTTTTTCTTCCGGTATCACACGTGTCGGTGTCACTACCATGCAACTGTCTGTCACTCCAATTCTCCAAATATAGACGGACCCGTTGTACCTTTAAACCACAGTTGCCCTCCTCACCGATCGCACTAGAAATCGATCCAATTCGATCGCGGCGCAAGCACTGCTCGATATTCTTGGATCTTGACCTCTTCAGTTGTTTCCGACCAGAAGTTGCTGGTCGATCGATCATCGGTCGAGTGCGGACTGCGGAGGTGGAGCAATGGCGAGCTACTACTCGTCCCGGCGCCCATGCAACGCCTGCAGAACGAAGGCGATGGCCGGGAGCGTGGTCGGCGAGACGGTGGTGCCGGGGCAGAGGGTGACGGTGCTGACCATCGACGGCGGCGGCATCCGGGGCCTCATCCCCGGTACCATCCTGGCCTTCCTGGAGGCCAGGCTGCAGGAGCTGGACGGGCCGGAGGCCAGGCTGGCGGACTACTTCGACTGCATCGCCGGCACCAGCACCGGCGGGCTCATCACCGCCATGGTCACCACGCCCGGCGAGGACAAGCGCCCGCTCTTCGCCGCCAGGGACATCAACCGCTTCTACTTCGACAACTCCCCGCGCATCTTCCCTCAAAGGTGAGCTAGCCATTCTTGATCCTCGATCGATCGATCATCCTCTCAGCAGGTCATGCATTATTACACGATCGGTGAGTGCGGTGTGGAATTAATGCAGTAGGAGCAGTCTCGCGGCGGCGATGTCGGCGCTGAGAAAGCCGAGGTACAACGGCAAGTACCTGCGCAGCAAGATCAGGAGCATGCTCGGCGAGACGAGGGTGAGCGACACACTGACCAACGTCGTCATCCCCACCTTCGACATCAAGCTGCAGCAGCCCATCATCTTCTCCACCTACGACGTGCGTCGCCACCGGCAAGCCCCCAAATCCCTGATCGATTCTTCGTCACTGTGCTGACCACGCGTCCGGCCGCCGTGTCAATTTGCAGGCCAAGAACTTGCCGCTGAAGAACGCGCTGCTCTCCGACGTGTGCATCAGCACGTCCGCCGCGCCGACGTACCTCCCGGCGCACTACTTTCAGACCCAAGACGCCGGCGGCAAGGCTCGCGAGTACAACCTCATCGACGGCGGAGTCGCCGCCAACAATCCAACAATGATCGCGATGACCCAGATCACCAAGAAGATACTGGCCAAGGGCAAGGAGGAGCTGTACCCGGTGAAGCCGGCAGACTGCCGCAAGTTCCTGGTGCTGTCGATCGGGACGGGGTCGACGTCCGACGAGGGCCTCTACACGGCGCGGCAGTGCTCCCAGTGGGGCGTCGTCCGGTGGCTCCGCAACAAGGGTATGGCCCCCATCATCGACATCTTCATGGCGGCCAGCTCCGACCTCGTGGACATCCACGCCGCCGTGCTGTTCCAGTCGCTCCACAGCGACGGCGACTACCTCCGCATCCAGGACAACTCGCTCCGCGGCGCCGCGGCGACCGTGGACGCGGCGACCCCGGAGAACATGCGCACGCTCGTCGGGATCGGGGAGCGGATGCTGGCGCAGCGGGTGTCGAGGGTGAACGTTGAGACCGGGAGGTACGAGCCCGTGCCAGGCGAAGGGAGCAACGCCGACGCGCTCGCCGGGCTCGCCAGGCAGCTCTCCGAGGAGAGGAGGACGCGGATCGCGCGCCGCGCCGCCGCCGCCTGCGCCGGCGGCACCACATGCTGCTCCCCTGTCAAAACTTAGCTGAGTACAGATACAGACTACAGTGTGCTTGTAGTTTCATAGTGTCAAATTGCAAGATTTTTTCTGGGATTCTCATATGGAAATTGCAGTTTTGCTTTTAATTTTAAACTCTCCGGAAATTGGGTTGGCTCTGCTTTTATGCTTTCCTACTTCTATATATTGCTGATCGTGGAATTCCTCCACATTCCTCTCTCGACGCGCATGCGCACAATTGCCATCCTCCCCCTTGGGCTCAGGCCTGTCCTCCATGTATCTCCTCGAATTGGGCTCCTCCCTTTGGCTCCTGTCACTCATGGGCTGCTTCTTGCCTGCTTCATATCCGCATGATTTGGAATTTTTAGCCCAAATAGAAAAGGCCGGAATGCCTCTGACAAGGCCCAGGTTGGGACGACGTGTCAATTCACCGGCTTCGCTGCTGCAGCTGCTTCTTCTTCCGCCTCCGGCCCCCGTTCCTATTCCGATCCCGTGTCTTCTCTTCTCCGCCGCCACCAAGATTTCTAGGGTTTCTCCACGGAGGCGATCCGATATCGACGATGAGACGCAGCCGACGAGGAGACCCAGCCGATCGAGGGCCAAGAGCTAGCGTCTCGATCTTCTCGGCTTTGGTACGATTCGAACTTTCTTTTCAGTTGTTTATGTTTTATACCTCGTCTATATTTTTTTTACCTATGGAATTCGCTAGCGAGTTGGGACTTGGGCGTCAAATTTCTTGAGATGTTTGGTTCTGTGCGTTGTATTGTTTGAATCGAAGCTCCCAAGTTCCGTTGTAGTTATTTGTAGGGTTTGGGCCTTTTGGGTCGATTTTTCGTTAGGTTTGCAGTTGATATGTCCGTGCGTTGCTACGAAAAAAATTGACCATTTTAATCTAATGTTGATGGTATCTTGCAGTAGACCAAAAGAAACTAATATTGTGAGTCAATCTTTATATTAGGTATCTATAAGATGATAGATAACTTTGACTCTGAATAGGCAAAGCACTTTGGAAAAACTTGCATGCTTACCAGAGTGAGCACTATTTGCGGCAGCCCCGTTTGGTTTCCCAGTGCTAGAACTGTAGCACAACTTTGACCACTAATTAAAGGTATTAAATAAAGGTATTTTACAAAACTAACTCCAGAACCCCTGCACTAGGAACCCTGAAGAATCTAATGAGGCCTTTGACCGCATGATTAGAGCATGGTTACTGTAGCATCACTGTAGCCAATCATCGATTAATTAGGCTCATTAGATTCGTCTCGAAAAGTTACGCTCATCCGTATATCAGGTTTTGCAAATAGACTTCATTTAGTACTTCATGCAAGG